>CAVLGL010000024.1:3992500-4550000 GCA_963668995.1 Parnassius mnemosyne | reverse complement strand
AACCACTCCAGCGTATCCTGCAAAAATAAATAAGTTTTATCAGAGGCTTATTGGTAATCTTGATTGGGTTGAAACCAATCTTGTCAGTCTCGAGCACATGCGCTGAATAGCCAGCCTTTCGGCTGTGCTTTCGGTATTCTATAGGATGCAATTCGGAGACTGTGCGCAGGAATTACATGTTTTAATTCGTCCCTTTCCTTTCCACTATCAGATAACAAAGCGGTCGGCGGGTCTTCACCCTTTTGTCGATGTATTAGAACCAAACGGTTTGCTTCGTATTTCGTAACGCGTACACCAAAGGAGTGGAACAATTTGCCGGCGTCTGTTTTTCCGTCTAAATACTATCTGGGACGTTTTCAAGCTTCTGGACTGGAAAGGATACGGTATCAACATCAATGGCGAGTACATCACTCACCTTCGATTTGCCGACGATATAGTCCTTATGGCAGAATCGCTGGAGGACCTAAGCACTATGCTCAATGACCTCAATAGTGTTTCCCAACGGATAGGTCTTAAGATGAACATGGACAAAACTAAGATCATGTTTAATGTCCATGTCACACCATTGCCGGTAGATTTTGGGAACACTAAGCTCGAAGTTGTTGACGAGTACCTGGGACATATAGTCCGACTAGGTAAGTCCAACTTCGACCGAGAAGTCAATCGACGGATTCAACTCGGTTGGGCAGCGTTCGGGAAATTACGGCACATCTTCTCGTCAGGTATACCTCAAACCTTGAAAACGAGACTGTACATCCAGTGCGTGTTGCCAGTGATGACATACGGAACTGAGACGTGGTCCTGCACTGCTGGCTGGATGAGGAAGCTCAAGGTCGCTCAGCGAGCTATGGAGAGGGCTATGCTCGGAGTTTCTCTGCGTGATAAACTTAGGAATGGGGATATCCGCAGTAGAACCAGAGTAACCGACATAGCCCAACGGATTAGTAAGCTGAAGTGGCAATGGGCCGGCCATATAGCTCGAAGAACCGACAACCGATGGGGAAGAAAGGTTCTCGAGTGGCAGCCTCGTACCGGTAGGCGAAGTGTAGGGCGTCTCCCCACGAGATGGAGTGACGACCTGGTAAGACATGCAGGAAGTCGATGGATGCAGGTGGCTCAGGACCGTGCTTTGTGGCATTCTTTGGGGGAGGCCTATGTTCAGCAGTGGACTTGTGAAGGGCTGTAATGATGAAAAATGATGATGACTATCTGGGCGTCTTCAAGGTAGAAGTGAATAGGATTTTGTTACACTAAGACAGTGCAATTTCATAACCCTAAGGCTTCATCACCACTTATCACCAGGTGGCGTTGTGGTCAAGCACTGGCTTTTAATTAATAAAAACAAAAGAAGTTCTCTGTTTGAAATAATCACAAACTTAGGAAGATTTTTAATTTTTTTAAATGTTACATGATTATATGCTTAAAAAAATAAGTTTTTATTCTTAGTTTAATAACTAAGTTTTATAAAGATTTTAGGCAAATATTTTTTATATTTAGGCGAATACTTTTATTATTGACTAGCTGTGCCCGCGGCGTAGCTCGCGTATACAGGTTTTACATAAACAATTTGTCGTTTAGGTAAGAGAATATTAAACGATTTATTTCATTACTGTATCAATAAGTGGTAACTAAATAAATCATTATCATCAAAGTTCTAAGTCGTTTATGATAGAGCTTCTGTGTAAACGACGTGAGAAGTAGGCTTAGCCGGGGTGTACACTAAAAGGTTACGGGGGCTACTAACGCGGGAAAAAGCAACATAGAGTTGGCCATGTGCAAAACAGTCAGTACTGAGGTACACTCCTACAACGCGTAAAGTTTGACCTTGCGCTTTATTTACGGTCATCGCATAACACACGCTCACTGTAACTGGGAACTGAACGCGCTTAAAGGCTTATTACATTACACGATTTCTCGGGCCCTGCCCGCAGGGACAGGGTAGTGTAATAAGAAACAGGGAGTCAGGGTCCCTAAACAGGGCGACCGAGTGGTTCCGACCGCCCTGCTTCCCTGCCGCGCTGTGGATCGTGTAGTGTAATAAGAGACAGGGAGGCAGGGAGCTCAGTTGCGTGGCCGCATGCGCACAGTCTACACGTTTGTTTATTTAAAGTTCTACTATGTCGATCTACTCTCTAAATCATTACTCGTATTTATGTCATGCGCTAAAGAAAAAGATCCTTCTCAATGTCATCGACATCTACAAATATATGCCTTATCAAATCTTGATAGGAGTTTCCAGTGGCCAAAGTCGTAAAGTGACAACCAATCTCTCTTAAAAAAGTATTCTTTTTATTTTTTTTGAATAAAACTTCTTTTACGGATTCTATCGCGTTTAATTTTTTTTATTAATTCTCGGGTGCTTTACCTCTCATGGTCACGGGGGACTTGTTGCTGTAAAGCATCCGAAACGACGGGAATTAATAAAAAAAAATTAAACGCGATAGAATCCGTACAAGTAGTTTTATTCAATGTGTAGTGTTCGCGTAAATATAAGAAATCATTAAAGTATTTTTCTTTCTTTTTCACCCGATGGTAAGTGGTTGCTGTGGCCCATAGACACCTACATTTTTCCTCGTATGCGAATCAAAATGCAGATGCGTTGTCACCCGTGAGGACTGAGATGGAATGCCTCTTTTCCAGTAAAAGGGTCTTCAGTTCTCTACACTCACCATACGAAACACAGCAGTGTTACGCTGCTATTTTACGCTGGTATTCTGTGAGAGCGTGGTCCTTCCCCGGTCGAGCCGACCCATTCGTACTACAACTATAATACTAATATAGCTGTAGCATGTCTCTACCACGTAAAAAAATCAATAAAGCAATTTTTTGACGTTTAGATAAAGTCTGCGCCATAATGCTAGACGTGCAATCATTTCCACGTTCGAGTAACAACTGAGGCAGGAAGCGATTTCTAGCGTAGTGTAATAAGCAGCGCCCTGTCTGGTAGGCAGGGCACACGATGGACAGGGCCCGATGAATCGTGTAATGTAATAAGCCTTTTAAAACTGAAAGGAAAGTTACTTCTTAATAGAGGGTTTTTGGGCAGTGCTGCCAGATAAAAAAAACTAATTCAGCTCTAGGACAACACAAAAAGCGCTAGATTTCATGAAAACAGCGTTTTAAAAAAGCCCTAGATTTCGCACTAAATTAACTACAAACAAAGTTTGTGTTTTTTTATATAATCATAATAAAGAAAACAACATTAAGTTTTTTTTCTGGCAATATTTTTTTGATGTATCAATACTTCGCAGGACATCGACTTATAATTATGGCAATTGCTGTCAACAGTAGTTAGTACTGTACGAACAATAAAAATGTCATTTATTGTTTTAAAGTGCAATGTAAGGTAAGTTGGGGTAAGATCGGTAATGGGGCAAGACCGTAGGATTCAAATTCCCGGCGAATTATGCTATATTTTGAAAAGCTAACAATATGCTACACGACGCCATTTCATCCTGCCCCGACCCTCAGTTCGCGCCAGTCACTCCGGCAAGTGGGACCTGTGCTGCGTGGCATTTTATAAAACAATGTAATTTTTGTATTATTTTTGTCCATCCGATCTTTCCCTATCACTTTTATTTACGATTTTTAGCGAGAATATGGATTCTTTTATTATTATTTTGTGTGGATACTAATTTTTATGAAGTTATAGCTAAATAAAGCTGGTCCATACAGGGCTAAGATCGCTGTAGGCCGAGATCCGATGTTTCCCCTCGTGAGTGAAGATCGGATGAATATTATCCGATCTTTGCCCGTTACAAATATGGCAGTGGTTGTTAAACTTTCATTGGTCGTGTATATTTTTTCGTTGATTACTCAAGTGACTATGGGACTCAGTCTCGTTAGCAAGTCTGTATATTTAAAAGTAATAAAACAATACGATGGTTTTATTACTTTTAAGTACACATTAAAATACATTTTTTATAGGATAAGGGTGACAAAGGAGCACAGAGTCCACCTGATGTTAAGTGATTGCTGCGGCCCATAGACATCTATATCTATCCTCCATTACAAATCAAAATGTAATTTATAATAATTATTTAAAAAATAAT
The DNA here is from genome assembly GCA_963668995.1 of Parnassius mnemosyne. Lineage (NCBI taxonomy): Eukaryota > Metazoa > Arthropoda > Insecta > Lepidoptera > Papilionidae > Parnassius > Parnassius mnemosyne. The sequence goes on along the minus strand of CAVLGL010000024.1, from coordinate 4,545,948 downwards.
TTATAATAATAAATGCCGCTTTGTTAAAATATTTATATCTTCCTTAACTCCTGCATTATCCCAGGGCATTTCGCCAATCCTTACTGTTATTTTTTTCCCATATAAAATCAAATGCATCCGATCTTTCTCTTATATTGAGTAATTCCATCCTATGTCATAACAAAGTTTGAGAAACATAAAATTACAATTTTTTTATATCAGGGATAAGATCGGATGGCAAGAAACAAAAAAAGAGAAAATCGTTTGGAACATTTATGTTTCTAGTAATTTATAGATCATATTGAAATATGTTTTTAAGCGTTAAAGATAGGACAAATCTCTTTTATAAACTTTTTTCTCGAAGCAGTAGAAGTGGTTTTAAATTTAAGTCCGGTCTTACCCCTTAATGGCCAATTTTCCATTATGCATATAAAAAAGTATGTCTAGTTTTCGCACACCTTTAAAGCAGAAACCGTTGAGTTTACACAAGCAAAAGATTCTCAGAGCTAAACTACGTTTAACGATTAACGGTTTGCTCCATGTTCCATAAATCTGACGTATACGAATGTCGAGAAATTAAAGTTTTTGGCAGACTCTTCCAACCATGAAGCAAATATAAAGAGGAGACGTTCTAATTAAGTTTCACTATGTAACAACGCGTGACAATTTGCGGGGTGAGGAGATGCAAAGCCCCGCCCAATTTACACCATCTACATCTACCGATAAATAGTAAAACTATTCGAATCGTTCCATATCGATGTTGCAATGTAGTTTAGCTAGCTAGACGACAGATGGCGGCATGTTCACAAAATGATTATAAACTATAAAAATAACATTTTGGCGATTAAAATTTCTTTGTCTGAATGCAAAACAAATTTCAGCAACTTTGTATGATTATTTTACCAATACTGAGCTCTACGTTCCTATATATTTTTAGTTCACATGACACAAATTGTCGCCATCTAGTGTCGAATATATTTAATTATATTTGAAAGCCGACGGAAAGAGATTTTTCTAGAACTATTTTAATAAATTAGGTGTAAAATTACTTACAAATGAAATGTGATGCCATCCATAGCATCAGAGCGTCTATCTGAGTAGTTTTTACACGATAAAATACAACACTTCATCCTTTTCCTCTTAATACTACGAAAATACACCGATTTGCGGTTTTTAACACATAAGCGCACAGGACGAGTGCTGACAGTATACTAACTAAAGCCACGCCCACTATGATGACGTCAGGACCTACTTAGAATCACAGTGCACAGTTGAATATGCCGTCTCCTCTTTATATTTGCTTCATGCTTCCAACTATTCGAAAATCCGTCCGGTATTACCCCAACGTACCTTATTTCGCAACTTAGTTTCAGATGTCAGCATCTGATTGCGGTTGCTACACAGTTTCTTTGTGTTATAACTTCTAAGTAACTTTTAACTTAGCTGTACTCTAAGCAACTGACTGAAACTGAATAAAGCAAAATAAATGCGTTGCCAAAACCAAAAACTTTAATAAAGGGGTTTCCCCGCTTATAGTCGTCGGTAAAAAAATCAAGTTGATCATCCTAAAGGGGAAGCCAGGAGATCCATAGCACAGGGTATCCTAGTTTGGACTCGTCTCCCATGCTCTTTGTTTTGTGGAAAAAATATGTTTGAAAAAGATAAACTGCAATGTACTATTTGTGGGAAAAAATAATAAAGGTCATTATTATTATTATCGGTAATGTGAACTAACAGTGCTGATATAAAAGAGTTAATAACCCGCTAGTCGCTAAAATATTGAAATGTGTGCTAAATACACCGCCAAAAGCGCTGAATTAAGCTAGGGCTAAAATTTCGAAATGCGCGCTATACATTCCAAAAAAGCGCTAAATCTAGTTCCCAAAGCGCTAAAGTGGCAGTACTGATTTTGCGTATATTATAAATACAATATCACGACATTTCGTTGCAAAATTTATATTTTTGGTCGGATTCCGTTGTATGGCTTCGATGGATACAAATTTCTTCAGTAAGTCTCAATACGATTCATCGGCGAAAAATCTCAACACAGCAATTCAGAAAAGTTTGTAATTTGTACAACTCCATCTATTACGTCCTTTGTGTGAGAAAACATCCTTTTTAAATCTCTTTTTGTGTTTTAAGTATAAATATATTAATTATTATGGAACGTTTTTTTTACACACAAATCTTTTTATTACTATTTCTGAGATTTTATGGTGCCATTGAACAAATTCGAACCTACATTTCAAAATAATAATCATTACTTTCGATAGAATTAACCAATTTTAATAAAACAAAGATTAAATGTAACTCGAAGATACGCTTTATGATTTTCTTAACGATTTCTTTGAAAATAAAAGATGTTTACTTTAGACGTGATGCGTTCATATAATAACAGACAAATAGACATACAGACAATTCTAAAAATTATAAAATGTTCTTATTTAATTATTTTCAGTTCCCCATAATGATTTTAGCCACCAAAATATATACCTATACAATGTACAGAAAGAGACACAATATGTTATCATCATTTTTATTATATGTATATATTTAAAGAGAGATGGCGCTGCTAACATCAATTCTAAAAATAAAAGAGATTAATTGACGCGATTGATACATTATATAAAACGCAAGAGTACTTATAAATCAGTGTCTGCACAGAAAGCAAAAAATAAAGTTTGACTCTCGCCAAAACCAACGATTTGTTAATAGCTCTTTTAAAATTTGATTTACCACATAGAGTACTCGGCGGTAAAGAATAAATTGAGTTTATCAACACGCAGTAGGGCAGCGAGTAATATAATAAAGATTAGCAGTAAATATGAAAACTCATCTACAGGAAAAAAAAAACATTGCAATTGCATTACATTTTCACAACACCACCATCTATCGAAGAAATGGGAAAACTATTGTGCTTCAGATTTAGCTAATAAGGTTAATATATTTTTGTATAATATATTTAATACGTTTTTTAATACTTTTGTTTACTGCGTTTTAGATATACATAATTATATCATTATTTTACATAATTTAACTATGATTTATGATATGATATTAGTTTAAAATGCACCTGATGACTCAAACAAAGCCACCGTTGAGCAAATTCGTACCTATACTTCCCTACCCATACTTCAGAATATTTATCATAACTTTTGATGGAATGAACTGATTTTAATGAAATAAAGACTAAATGTAACCCGAAGATACACTTTAGAATTTCCTTAACAATTCTTATGATATAAATTAGTACTTTATACGTGATACGTTAACAAACAAACAGACAGACAGACAGACAGACAGACAGACAGAAAATTCTAAAAATGGTAGAAATGTATTTAATTACTTATTTTTAGTACCCCTCAATCACTTTTATTACAAAAATATAAAATGTACAGACATCTGCTATTTACAGTTTTATTATATGTATAGATAATTGATTAAAAAGTTTAAAAAACGCGATAAAATTCGTAAAATTAGTTTTATTCAAGATTTTACGCTTTATAATGTCACCTGATTATGTTATGTTTAATATAAATAAAATGAAAACATCATAAATGTAGTCGAAGTCAATTAAATACACATTATTAAGGATAACTCTAAAACTACTGATCAAATTGATATGGAACCACATGAGAAGCACCCGCTTTCAAATAAAGAAAAGAATCATCAAAATTGGTTCACCTAGATAAAAGTTCTGAGGTAACATACATAAAAAAATACAATCGAATCGTGAACCTCCTTCTTTTTATTAAGTCGGTTGAAAAATTACTCGTTTACGATCATTACTCTAGAGTCTAGACCAATGAGACAGTCAAAGTATACATAATCAAGGTTAGTCCGTGTGAAGCACTGAAAAATATCTTCGGTCCTACAACACGCGACCTTATTAACGCACCGAATCGCTGCACTCAGGTCGAGGTCGAATCAAGTGAGTGACAGCGATCAGTATATTATGTATCTGGTTATCACGTAATATTGTGACATTTAATAGTGTGTATTGTACTGTACACACACATGTATATAAGTATAACATGTGTGTATACGGTATATATAGATATTATATTTGGTAGAGCGATGCTGCAGCTATTTTAGCTCGAATACAACGGCTCGACCGAGGAAGAACCACGCTCTCACAGGAAACTAGCGTGAAGTAGTAGCTTAATTTTGTTTCGTTTCGGATGTTGGGTTTAGAAACAGAAACTTTTTTATTCAATATAGATTATAAATAATACTTATTGAAAGTCGCTCTTATGTTTAACTACCACTGGTTCGAAAAAAACCTCTATCTGGGGAAGAACCAGCAAGAAAAGAGAACCAGAGACTCTTTTTACTGGAAATGTTAGTCTTCACGAGTTAGTCCTCAGGGGTGACAACGCATCTGCAATTTGATCCATAATCACTAATAAATGTCTATGGGCCACGTCATCCACTTACTATCAGGTGAACTATGTGTTCCTGGCACCCTTATTTATAAAAAAAAAACGCACAGCTCGTAAAAAGCAAAGTAACTACCTGCATATTCATCCCGCCGCTGAGCAAAAATCTCCTGCTCTGCCCCAATGCGTGTTGATCATTCACATCTAAGAGCACCTCGAATAAGTCGCCATGTTCCCATGATATTTTTATGAGACTGGAGTGACAAGCGAACTTACAGTTCACCTGGTAAGTGGTAGCCGTAGTCCATGGACACCCGGAACATCTGTAAACAAAGAAAGCTGCAGATGCGTTGTCACTTCTGAGGACGATTAATATCTAATCCTTCACAACATGCTATTGTACTTGCTCTCTGTATCCATCAGACTGGACGACAGCAGTATGTGGCGTCACTGCCGTCGCACCACAAGCGAAACATATCGAAGCCTAAATCGCGCTAACAAAATTCCGAAATTGAAGCAGTATATAGAGAATAGCTCCGAACTACCAATTGGAGCGTTGGCCGCTCCCCGGGCAGCACACCTTGCCCGGCGGGAGATCTCCCCTTTTCCTTCCACGCGCCACAGTGGTGACCCCGACGTGATATGAACACGCAACCAATAACCTTCGGAAAATACAACTTCAAAAAAAAAACATCGTCTTCGTCCTCAAGTACCCCATTCATTCGCTCCCGAGCAGATATTGTCTGCAGTCTTCACATTCTGCAAGCCATCTAGCTTTACAAAGGTTCATCGCAGCACTGGAATAATAATGCTTCCTGTCCCTTCAAGCTACTCTCTGCGCTACAGTGTTCGGCACGGCTCTGAGCCTTACTGCTCGCCTCTGCTTCACGGCACTCTCGCAGATTACTTGCCTTCTTCTCGACTCACCGCAGACTACAAGGCAATCCCTGGCACTTGCAATCGGACTGCACTATCGACCTCCGCTCTGAGCACGGGGGTGATGTGGCGACGCTGTCGTCGCACCACAAGCGAAACATATCGAAGCCTAAATCGCGCTAACAAAGTTCTAAAACCGGCGGGAGATCTCCCCTTTTCCTTCCACGCGCTACAAGTACAAGCATTGCTATTTTGTGGCAAAAGTACGTAAGAGGGTGGCACGTACACAAATAGTTTCCTAGCAAGAAGTGAACGAGGAGTCAGGGATCTTAATATGAAATGTGACTGCAGCCCCTCTATTACTATGCTGCGAATCCGGCCTGTCTTGGGGACGCCATATATTTGTCGGGGTATTTGTAGCAACTTATTGCTGCTGTGTTTCGTGTAGAGAATCGGAGTCCCTTTTTACTGGAAACGAGGCATTCCATCTTAGTACCTCACGGGGGATAACGCATCTGCATTTTGATTATTAATCGAGGATAAATGTAGATGTCTATGGGCCACAGCATTCACTTACTATCAGGTGGACTGTGTGCTCATTTGTCAGCGATATTCTATATAAAATATTGTTGTGTTGCAGTCTGAAGGGTATAGAGCCAGTATAATTACTCACTGAAAGATAATACATCTTAGTCCCCAGACCATGAACTGTCTGAGCTCGTTTGTCACGTCAGTTTTATAAGAAAAATTACTTAGGCCCGTATTAATAAATGTTACTCAGCTCAAGTACACGCACTTGAGTACAATCTTGAGGTTATGATCTTATTAATAAACATATCTCAAGATGCGGTTTAGGTTTACGATATCAGCTGAGTGTCACACTGATTAATAAACGAAACTCGACTCTCAAGTGTGTGTACTTGAGTGCAAGTCATAGAACAGTATTCCTAAGTACAGCTTTTTGAGATACTGTTTTTATGTGTTTATTAATTAGCAAGGATCTTGAGATGCTGATGTCGTAATAAGGGCGTATCAAATGATTACGCACTTGAGTTCATCGTTGAGTAGAGTTTATTAATACGGGCCTTAATGCACTTTTAGAGAAGTGTACAAAGTCATTCAGCAAGGTTGTAACCCTTGGCTCGCTAAGTAGACATCTTGATTATTAGAATTTAAAACCGTTACTTTGAATTAACTTTACGGTTATTTGTCTTGCCATAAACAAGTTGTAAGAGTGTGCAAAATAAGATACTACCCTTTTTAACCCATAGTTAAGACCTATGAAGTGCGTGGGGCGAAAATCTTTATTTGCTGTAGTAATAAGGACAAAAGTGAACAGCTGTCAATGCCTCCCACCGCATTGGAGCAATAATCCTTTTAGGTTGGAAACTTTGATGTATGGAACTTCATTCGGCCGTCGCTGTAAAACATAAATTTGTTCGTTAGCCGTTCGAGCTACGGATATATCTCCAATGGATAGTAACAGCAACAATTTACTAGTTTTGTACGTTTTTCAACTGACTTAAAAAAGGAGGACGGAATTGTTTGAAATTATTAAGTATGGGCTTTCTAGCTAAGCTGATAATTTAAAAGATATTTCTCCAAAAGAGGATTCAAATCATTAATTAAGAAGAGCACAGGACCGAGTCGGAGGTGGGGCTCCTGAACTGATTCGTCACAGTTAACCCGTTACTTTTTTTTTAATCGCCAGCAAATGCCTGAAAAGATGAAAACACGGTATGACCGCAAAATGAACAACAAAAGGTTCGACGTGGGTTCACTAGTGTGGTTACACAATCCAGTTTGTGCGCGCGTGCGCGTGCACGTGCACGTGCGCGTGCGCATGCTTGTGCGTGTGCGTGCGCGTGTGCGTGTGCGTGTGCGTGTGCGTGTGCGTGTGCGTGTGCGTGTGCGTGCAGGGATTGCATGACCGAAAAATTATGGGTTATAACGGTTAAGGGTATGACGTCATACCTTTTTATTGCGATAGCTTAAAATTTAGATACACAATTTTTTCGGTACAGAAAAATAAGGGTACCGTTATATTTTTCGCTACTTTAACCATCAACATAAAGGTTTCTTCTTTCGGTTACCGCCAGCCGACCGTGACACCCCATCGACCCCGCACTGCACGCACTAGTAAAAAAATACCTTAGCTTTATATAATAAGGTGATCCAGTGTGGCGAGAAATATATCATGTTGCTATTTCTTGTCTTCGTATAACTTTGAAACTCAACCAAATTTGAATTTATAGTTGGAAATTTATATAATAACAATATATTTTTTAATTTAAGCAAAGTTCGAATCCGGACGAGTTTTAAAGCAAAACCAAGGCATCGAAAGTTGCTACTCTTAATATTATTTTCACGTATTTCAAAATAATTTAAGGTCAAACACAAAAAAAACCCCGTCACACTGCGTCGCCATCACCTTAACGGATTCGGTATAGTAAGAAGAAAATTATCTATTTATTAATAATTACCATAATATTATAGTTTTTCTGAAGGTATTTATTATATTATACACAATATTTTTTTACGTGTATCTATTCGACAATGGCGAAGCTAGGGCTCCAAACTAGGGCAAGCCGAAGATATGGTTTTGTTGTTTTTAGCAGTTTTATAAAAATACACCAATCTTGATCTGTCTCCACTCTTCAGTTTCATATTCAGTGGTGTCGAGAACGTGTTTAACAAAGCACACAGAAAGCATACTACTGCTAGATAGATTGTATGACTATATGCATACCTTCGGTGATTTTGAAAAAAAGCGTTTGGGTTTGCTTGAACGAAAGAAAAAGATATTTACATACAATACAATACATAAACAAAAGTAAAACATGAACAAAACAAAGAACAAACAAACCATGTACAAAATTAAAAAAAAAAACAAATTATTTATATTCTAAATCGAATCGTCTCTCTTTCTTAAAGAAAGATTTGATTACGTCCGCGTGAAATGTAGATGAACGTTTTAATTGTACCAATAACTATTTCTAAAAGGCAAATTTATTTAAAAATAGAAGTCCATAAGCCAATACCTCAGTATTTAAAAAAAAAACAAAGTTCTATCGATTTTCCTGCAACGCTTCCCGTTGAACCGTGAACATTTGTGCGCTATGATATATTATGATTTTAAATTTGGTTTAACCGAACAATTAAGTTTACAACGGTTACAGTCAGCATTAGGGGAGTCAGCTCCATCACGCGCAACAATTTTAGGTGGTTTGCTGAAGTGAAAAGGGGTAAAATTAATCCTAAAGATGACCAACGAACCGGGGCCCCGCAAACAGCAGTAACGGCAGAAAATGTATGGACTACTGAAATGTTGGTGCGAGAAGACCCACGAATCACATAAACGGACATTGATAAGATTGTAGGCATTAGTTCGGGGAGCATTCATACCATCCTAAATCAACATCTTGGAGTGAGGAAGTTTTGTTGTCGATGGATCCCTCGTTTGCTCTGCGAAAGTGAAAAACAGACTCGTGGGGATTGGTGCCATGAAATGCGTCTTACGTTTTGAAAACGGAGCACCTAGGCGTGTTTCAGAAATCATTACTGGTAACTAGACATGGATCTATCAATATGATCCGGAAAATAAAAGGCAATCATGAGTATGGGTCAGAAGGACAGTTACCGACAAAACTGCAAAGACCTCGCAACGTCGGCTAAAAATGGTGGCTAGTTTTTTTTTTGAGCGGACAATTGCCGACGTCAATACTGTAAAATTTTAGGTCAGTCAACTCTGAATGGTATAATACAGTTGCATTACCAAAAGCTTTTCAAGCTGTGCGGGAGGGAAGACCAAAGACCAGGCTTCGGGGAATCATGCTGCATTACGATAACGCCTCTTCACATACAGCATTTACTGAAGAATCTCGTATTGAAACTCTAAGTCACCCACCCTACAGCCCTGACTTAGCTCCTTGTGATTTCTTTTTGTTCCCAAAAGTCAAAGAAAAAATAAAAGGCAAGATTTTTTCAAGCGCCGAAGAAGCCGTGGCTGCCTACGAAGAAGCGATTTCCGACCTGTCAGATCAAGACTGGCGAAAGTGTTTTCAGAGTTGGTTTAGGCGAATGGAACTTTGTATAGAGCATGATGGAGAATATTTTGAAAAGATCATCATCATCATCATCATCATTACAGCCTTTCATAAGTCCACTGCAGAACATAGGCCTCCGCCAAGGAATGCCACAAAGCACGGTCCTGAGCCACCTGCATCCATCGACTTCCTGTATGTCTTACCAGGTCGTCACTCCATTTCGTGGGGGGTCGCCCTACACTTCGCCTACCGGTACGAGGCTGCCACTGGAGAACCTTTCTTCCCCATCGGTTGTCGGTTCTTCGAGCTATATGGGCGGCCCACTGCCACTTTAGCTTACTACTCCGTTGGGCTATGTCGGTTACTCTGGTTCCACTGCGGATATACACATTTCTAATTTTATCACACAGAGAAACCCCGAACATAGCACTCTCCATAGCTCGCTGAGCGACCTTGAGCTTCCTCATACGGCCAGCAGTGAAGGACCACGTCTCAGATCCGTAAGTCATCACTGGCAACACGCACTGGTTGTACAATTTCGTTTTAAGGTTTTGAGGTATGTCTGACAGGAAGATGTGTCGTAGTTTCCTGAACGCTGCCCAGCCGAGTTGAATCCGTCGATTGACCTCTCGGTCGAAGTTGGACTTACCTAGTCGGACTATTTGTCCCAGGTAAACATACTCGTCAACAACTTCGAGCTTAGTACTCCCAACAACTACCGGCATAGGTGTGACGTGGACATTAAACATGATCTTTGTTTTGTCCATGTTCATCCTAAGACCTAATCGTTGGGAGACACTATTGAGGTCACTGAGCATGGTGCTTAGGTCCTCCGGCGATTCTGCCATAAGGATTATATCGTCGGCAAATCGAAGGTGAGTTATGTACTCGCCATTGATGTTAATACCGTATCCTTTTCATTCCAGAAGCTTGAAATCGTCTTCCAATGCAGCGGTGAAGAGTTTCGGGGATATAACGTCACCCTTTCTACACCTCTCTGCAATTGGATAGGTTTCGTACTCTGGTTCTGTACTTGGATAGCCATCGTAGCACTACTGTACAAACACTTCAGCACTTCGATATACCGACAGTCAACTTGGCACCGCTGAAGGGACTGCAGCACCGCCCAAATTTCGACGGAATCAAAAGCTTTCTCATAGTCCACATACGCCAGACATAGTGGCAAATTGTACTCCTCGGACTTCTGTACAATTTGCCGAAGGGTATGTATGAAGTCTATGGTGCTAAAACCTTTTCGGAAACCGGCTTGTTCAGGAGGCTGGAAGTCGTCAAGTCTGCGCGCGAGACGATTCGTAATGTCTCTCGAAAACAGCACGTAGACGCGGCTTAGAAGGGAAATCGGTCTGTAGTTCTTTAAGAGAGCGTTGTCACCTTTCTTAAAGAACAAGACCTCGGCACTTCTGCTCCACGACTCCGGTGTAATGCCACCATGGAGGACGGAATTAAAGAGCTTCTGAAGGACTTCAAGTACCGGTCTTCCACCCGCTTTCAGAAGCTCCGCTGTAATTCCATCCTCGCCATGCCTCGCCCTGCCGTTTTTAAGGTGCTGGAGAGCCATTCTAATCACGCTCAGGCTGACGTCCGGTATATCTTCGGAATAGTGTCGGATGAGACTCGCTCTTGGATCGTTACTCACACTTGCGTGTGGCTCCAACGATGACGTGTACAGCTGCCCATAGAACCTCTCAATCTCACTCAAAATCCCAGGTGCCCCGGAAACGATGCTGCCGCACTCGATCTTCAGCTTTGACAGTTGGCTCTTTCTGGCAGACAGATCTCTGGCAAAGACTTTGGAGCCATGGTTCCGCTGGATCGCTTCTTCAATACAAGCTATATTGAAGTTGCGTAAGTGCCGCCGCATGCATTTAGAAATCTGTCTGTTCAGTTACCTGTATGCTGTCAAATCTGTTGAGGAATGTAGCTTCATCTCCCGTTAACAGCCATGAGATTAAGAGTGTGATCGAAGAGTTTTTGTGTTCTTCTGCGGCGGGTCTTGCAAAACTCTGCTCCGACCGCATGGACAGTTTCCACGAGCTTGTCATTCATATCGTCCACTTCATTGCAGTCTTCTAGGCACTGAAAACGGTTTTGTAACTCGAGCTGAAAGGTTTCGGGACTTTGGAACAGAGCACGAGGGGGACGGAGCGTTGACTTCATTAGACGAGACCTCTCCAACTTAACGTTTAGGTTCAGTGTGCCTCTAACCATTCGGTGATCGCTACCAGTTTTCACCCTCGCGATCACGGAGACATCACTGAACAGTTGTCGTCTGGTCGTCATAATGAAGTCAATCTCATTTTTTGTCGAACCGTCGGGGCTCGACCAGGTCCACTTCCTGTGGGGCCGCTTCTGGAAGAAAGAGTTCATTATAAAAAGTCCCTCTTTCTCCATGAAGTCGGTCAGCTGCTGGCCCCTTGGGTTCCGTTGCCCTATTCCAAATTTCCCTACTTCCTACTTTCAGCTCACCGTTCTCTCTTGTGCCTAGTTTTGCATTGAAGTCTCCCATTAACACCGTATATTGGGTTTTGGAGGAATGCATGGCTCTAGAGATATCCTCATACATTTCCTCCACCTCCTCATCGAGGTGTGCCGAGGTTGGTGAGTAAACTTGTATGACCTTCAGCGAATACCGTTTGGTGATTCTAAGTATAAGGTACGCAACTCTCGTCGACACACTCTCAATCTTTACAACGTTGTTAACGAGAGACTTGTGGACTATAAATCCGACACCTCCTTGGGACAGATGGTCGCCCTCCCGGTGATAGAGCAAGTTGCCGGATTTGAGGATTACCGTGTCCTCCCCCTCTCTTCGGACTTCGGATAATCTTATACTCGTAATATGCCAGCGTAACTTATTTATCTCTTCTTCCAGCTCCACGATCTTCTCGTCAGTCCTCAGGGTGCGTGCGTAGTATATTGCCAGGTCGAGTCGTCTTAGGTGGCAACCGAACCTCCACCGGAGATTCTTAGCACCCCCTACCCCGCCGCTACCATGGTCGCCACCGTAGCCAGGAATAGCGGGGCCGCCGGGGACTGGGGGCCGTCTCTTTGTTACTTTCGTCATAGGGGGGTATTTGCCATAGTTGCCACGGTTGGCGAGCGGGTTGGCAACCGCAGTTTTTTTATTGTAAGTTTGTTGTTATCAGGAAGATGCTGCTACCCATCTCCTGCCTGTTTCCCTTTGTCGCCTTTTACGACACCCACGGGAAGATATGGGGTAGTGGATATTCTTAACTGCCACTACACGGCACATACATGTTTTGAAAAGATGTGAAATAAATATTAATAGTATCTAGAATACTTTTTGTATTTCTCAAAACTTATTGTGTGACCTACGTATTGTAATAAAAATCTGTGATTATAAAAATAATAATAATATCTTACCTTGGTCAAGTATGTATCAAATTTAGTTTTTGAAATATTTTTTTGTATTTCGCGATCGATATTTTTCTGCACGAACCGCTGTAACAAACAACCACTCACGTCGCTAAGAGAACATGCAACGTCGCGATATTTTTCGTTACCGTAATAATTTCGGTTATGTAGAGGTTATACAAAGTTATAACAAAACCCCTTAAAAATAGCGCAACCGTTATTTTATACCGGTTTTTTTCTGTGAATTTTAAGCGCTTTCGGTCTACCTTTAAAAAATTGCGATATCGATATTTTATACCGGTAGCGTACCTCGTACCTTAACCGCAATCAATCCCTGTGTGCGTGTGCGTGTGCGTGTATGTGTGAAGAAAAGAAATTAGTTATGAAGTAAATTTTCTGTACGGTCATAATCCAATTTTTTTAACCACTCCGCGACAGTAAATTTACATTTAATTTTTGGAAGGGAATATATTGACAGTTCCCTATTTAATTTATTATAAAGGTTACTGCTTTGGTAACAGTAAAATCGATGTGTAAGGCTATTTCTTTTTTTTTTTATAGGAGAGGGGGCAAACGATCATGCGGCTCACCTGATGGTAAGTGACTACCGCCGCCCATGAACAACCGCAACACCAGGGGAATTGCAGATGCGTTGCCGGCCTTTTAAAAAGGAGTAGGCTCTTTTCTTGAAGGTCCCTAAGTCGTATCGGTCCGGAAAAATCGCTGATGGTAAACTATTCCACAAGGAAGTTGTGCGAGGAAGAAAACATCTTCTAAATCGCACAGTGGTGGACCGCCAATCATCCAGATGGTGTGGATGGTATCGGGAGTTCTGCCGCGATGTGCGTTCGTGAAATTTGGCAGCTGAGAGTGAAGTGGAATCTCTGCTTCCGTGTTTCGTCTGGTGAGTGCAGGTGACTGGAGGCTCAATTCCCCCCCCCCCCCCCCCCCCCATCAACATGGTAGCTGAATTACATCATAAACTACCCCAGGAGGGTACCAGTACCCCTGGAGCATCTCTCGCTGAGCATCCACGACCATGCTATTCCACTGCACTATAACTAAATACAGAATTAACTTCTGTATTTAGTTAGAGTGCAGACTTTATCCTTGCGGTGCTTATTCCTAAAGTTATCTGGTTCATACTTTAACTGGGAATGTTGTTGAAGTACAGTATATAAAATGTAAAGCTGTCTGACAGTCGGGACTTTCCATTTTTGATAGAGATCAGACGTTGGATGATAGAATGGTAGGAATGAGCTCATTTTTAAGAGTGCTCTTTGCAACCGTTCAATTTTTAGAAAGTGTGTTTTACAGGAACCACCCCAAGAAGTAATGCAATACATAAGTTGCGACTGGCAAGGAGCGAAGTAAACTGATTTTAATACTTTCTCCTGGGCCACATGTCTCAAGGCCTTAAATATTACCATTAATTTGCGTATTCTTGCAGTTAGATGGTCAATGTGATAGTGAAAACTTAATTTGCTGTCAATCATTACGCCTAGGTATTTAGTTGATTCTGTGTTTACAAGCTTCGGGCATAGACAGGTTGTGTCATTGGGATTATCACACAAGTGGGAAACAATTCGATATGCAGGGTCTGGTTTATCAGTGGACTTAATGGAAAAGGAGATGTAATTAGTCTTTGCAACATTGAGAGTTAAAATGTTCTTGTATAACCAACTAGTAACAGTATTCATTCCTCTCTGAGCATTTGAGAAAACCTCATACCATGAGTTACCACTGAAAAGGATGGCCATGTCGTCTGCGAAGGCAATTATTTTTGCATTAGGAATTTCTATTTGACAAAGATCATTGATATAAACAAGGAAGAGAGTTGGACCCAGAATACTTCTCTGAGGAACTCCAAAAGTTACAGGGATTTCTTCGCTAATTATGGTATCGATTTGTACACATTGCGTTCTGTCTGTTAAAAAATCTTGTAGAAGTTTCAACTGGAGGTCTCTAATACCAAGGTATTCAAGTTTTTGAACTAAAATTGGGACAGAGACTGTGTCAAATGCCTTTGCCAAATCCAAAAATATACCTATTATTTTTTTTATTGTCAAAGTCATTAACTATGTAATTTGTTAGTTCAAAAACCGCGTCTGATGTAGATCTATTTGCTCTAAAGCCAAATTGTTTATGTGACAAGACATTTTTATTTTCCAAATATTTTACTAATCTATTATTTATAATGCGTTCTAAAATTTTTGAGATAGTGGGAAGAATAGAAATCTGTCTATAGTTACTGACACAGCCCCTGTCTCCGCTTTTATGAATCGGGTGGATTCGCGATTTCTTGTATATCCGCGGGAACACTCCAGTTGAAAGTGATAAATTGCAAATGTACGTTATCGGAGACACTAGAACATCTCTGTTAACCTTAATAATTTCACTAGAAATTAAATCCACGCCAACAGAGCAATTACTCTTTAAACCTGTTATAAGATTCCTAACTTCATCCTTATCCGTAGATAAAAGAGTAAAAGAATGACAGCATGACTTTGAGCATGACTTTAAAGCAGGGGGTTGAATTGGGGGCTTATTTTTACACAGGTTTTCAGCTAAAGATCTGCCTACATTTGCAAAATAATGGTTAATACTATTCACCGATGCTTGCGGATTGTTTGTAGCTATCAGCTCCAATGGAATCTCTTTAGGTTTATTTGTGTAAGTAATCTCTTTAACAGCTTTCCAAAGCTTTTTGTTGTCTTTTCCTGCATTTTGAAGTTGAATTTTTTCATAATTTCTTTTAAGTTTCCTCAACAGAGATGAGCAATAGTTTCTGTATCTCTTATAAATAGTCTTTAGCGTCTCATTATTTGGGTCTTTTTTTAGTTTCTTATATAGGTTATCACAGTTTTTTAAATATTTAAGAACACCTAAGGTAATCCAGGGGTTCAAGATTTTCTTACGTCTGGAAATTTTTACTTCTCTTGAATTAAGCATTATAGCTGACTGAAGTTTATTGTGGAAAAAAACAGCAGCTTCATTTACATCTTTGATCTTGTATAAAGAACTGAAATCTTTATTTCTTAGTTCTGCGTTTAAAAGTTCAAAATTTACGTATGTAAATAGTTTTGCAGGTTTTTGTTTAGAAAAAGAAGCAATGTATAAGACAACACTATAATGGTCAGTTAGAGATGTTTGGAGGATGAGACAACGAGCTTGCAATTTTGTCTTTAACATTACATGATCCAAGCATGATTTATTATGCGTCGGAAATATGGACGTGGGTAACATTCCGTGAAATGCCAGCATATCTAAGTACATAGTAAGATTTGAATCTCTACTTTGTTTTGCTATGTTAATATCAATATCACCTAATAATATGATATTTTGCTTAGTTGAATATTTTAGTAATATACTGTTAAGGGATTGAATAAAATTATTAATATTTTTGTATCCAGGAGGTCGATAAACAGCAATAGCTACCGTATCTCTAGAGTAATTATAAGACAATTTGCATCTGATATTATAGGTTCATCAACTGAGATAACCAAATCTTTCTTGTAATACACAACGACACCCTCATTTTGAGTAAGATTGTTAGTAGAAGCAAAGTTATTGTATCCATCCAATGGAGGTATGAATGGAAGATAGCCAGCATTCAGTAAGCACAATGCAGTCCCAGTCCACTCTTGTTCGTACAAGAATTGGTATTAACCCAGAAAAATTACATTTTAAACTACGGATGTTTTGTTGGAATACTTTAAGAGATTTGTTCGAGTTAGGTAAAAGAGACACGCAATCCTCAGCATCATATATATTGAAATCTGCTACGTTGTAGGAGTCGATTTCGTTTTGGAATTGTAACTAATTCACTGAATTTTACGGGGAGAGCTATTAGAAGGATAATATTCACGAGGCAAGTGGACCTTGCAACCGATTTTTATAATAAATACTAAGAATACTAAACTACGGCATTTCATTATAATAAACATGTTTAAAACGTAGAAGGTACCATTTTCTGAGCTAGGTAAATCATAAATTACGTTTAGTTTGAGAAGTGTGTTTTTTATATATTCGACAAATAATGTGTAAAGTACTTTAACCATTATAGAAATGAATATATGGCTAAATGTGTTTATTATGTTTGTGTAAAACACGTGATCGTGTATATGAGGCTTATTAACATTTAAACAAAAATATTTAATGTTTTTTAAATAAAAGCAGAAATATACCATGCAAGCAACAAAATAAGAGCTAAGCAATTCAAAAAAGCAAAAAGCAGAATTGCCTAGTCAGATATTTTTTGGAGGTTTAAAATATCTTCTTGGCAGCTCACGTGTATGCGAGATTCCTTGTGGTTACGTTTCAGATATACTTTGCCAAACAATGTCCAACAGTTTTCGTAGTTGTGTTTTTTAGCAAACATTCTAGCGAGGTAAAATAGGCGTCTGGTTGATGCAGTGAGGTGTTCTGACACATATATAGGTTTTAAAGCTCCATTTATATTGAGACTCGCGGTACTTAAACGTTGATCAGTGTTCGTTTTGTTGTAGGTGCTTGTAGCTTTAATAATCTTTTCTCTCTTAAGAGTTGATGTGAAATCAACAATTATAGGACCATTTGGCTTGTTCTTTAACTTCATTCGGAACACATCACGGATGTCTGAGTCCTGGATCGGAACGTTTATTACTGTGCCTAACTTTTTAGCAAATTAAATTAAATTTTCCTTGTGTTCGGATTCAGATACCGGAATATTTCTCAACTCAATTGTGGTTGATCGTGCATTTTTTTCAAATTGCTCAAGCTTCATTTCTAGCGTTTTAATGTGGTTTTTAAAAAAGTTGTTTTCTTGGTGAAGTGTTTTCAAGTTATTTAGGACATCATCATATTTAGCGGACAGGTGTATCACTGTATTCTTGATTTCATCATTCTGCTTTGATAGGGCATTTATAGATGACTCCAAGGAAGCGAACTTAGAGTCTTGCAATTTATTTATTTCATCCAACCTTATCATTAGGTCCGATAATGTTAAATCAGTAGTGCTAGCTGGGTTATTCAACCGGCGTTTAGATCTTTTTTTAACGTTAACATCTATATTATGTTCGTGACTCCCGAGAGTATAGAGCCCCGACTCGGATCCATAATGTGTGGGAGAAATAGGTTTAGTACTGCTTTTCGTAGTTGTGCGTGAAACGGACATTTTGACTAACTCAAATCCAACCCAAGTTATAACACTGTAGTGAAATAAATCAATAATCACTTTAGACTAAACACCAATATTTACCCGCTAATCGCTGGAGCTTATAAATTGCGGTAAGCGACAGAGCGTGCGTATGTAGAGAGTACGTTAAGCTAGGGTCCCACGGCCTGCCAGGCGCCAGGCCGCGCCAGGCGTTGTCCCGCCTGTATGGGCCTGTCGCGGCCCGTACTGAGCGTTCCCACGGCGTGTGCCGGCCTGGTGTGGCCTGTCGACTGACATTCCAACATGTGAAGTGATACGGAGCGCATGGCTGCGTGTGCAGCCGCGGTGGTTTTATTCAGTGGTGAACGTTTGATAAACCAAGCAAAAAGAAAGCAGAAAAAACGACGCTGGTGGGTGTCATCATTCAACAAAAGCCGTTCTTGTTTTTATGTTGAGGTGACGAACTATTCCAAAGCGCTGCTTCATTTTCATAAAGAGTTAAAAACTCGAATATAAGCTCGTTCGTCCATTCCATCATGAGCATGTACGCGCAAGCGCCACCGCAGTTGAAATGAACGATTGCAACCGACGCAGACGCGCCCGTACAGGCCGCGACAGGCGCCGTCGCGCCGCGCCTTTGATCTTACCGACTCCCGATGGATCGGACGGGCGCCAACAGGCCACCACAGGCCTCATCGGATACGATGGTTCCCACGGCCTGTTGTCCGGCCTGGCGCGGTCTGACCTGTGACAAACCAGGCCGTGGGACCCTAGCTTTAGGATGCGCTCCCCGTCTCAGCTCTCAGTAGCTGTAGTTGTTGTCTTGCTCGTGCCGCTTCACTGCCTTCTGCGTTGCTGATTGCTGTTGTAACTCCTTCACTGTTTTATGCGCTAGTATTTGGTCAAAACTATATCACTTTTATCTATTTTCAAAAATAATATTTTTTAAATAAACACTATAAGTGCATACGTCTTAACGCTCCTGCGGTCCAGGGGTGAAGGGGTCACGTCAATTTTATAAGAAAAATTACTTAGGCCCGTATTAATATACGTTACTCAGCTCAAGTACACGCACTTGAGTACAATCTTGAGGTTATGATCTTATTAATAAACATATCTCAAGATGCGGTTTAGGTTTACGATATCAGCTGAGTGTCACACTGATTAATAAACGAAACTCGACTCTCAAGTGTGTGTACTTGAGTGCAAGTCATAGAACAGTATTCCTAAGTACAGCTTTTTGAGATACTGTTTTTATGTGTTTATTAATTAGCAAGGATCTTGAGATGCTGATGTCGTAATAAGGGCGTATCAAATGATTACGCACTTGAGTTCATCGTTGAGTAGAGTTTATTAATACGGGCCTTAATGCACTTTTAGAGAAGTGTACAAAGTCATTCAGCAAGGTTGTAACCCTTGGCTCGCTAAGTAGACATCTTGATTATTAGAATTTAAAACCGTTACTTTGAATTAACTTTACGGTTATTTGTCTTGCCATAAACAAGTTGTAAGAGTGTGCAAAATAAGATACTACCCTTTTTAACCCATAGTTAAGACCTATGAAGTGCGTGGGGCGAAAATCTTTATTTGCTGTAGTAATAAGGACAAAAGTGAACAGCTGTCAATGCCTCCCACCGCATTGGAGCAATAATCCTTTTAGGTTGGAAACTTTGATGTATGGAACTTCATTCGGCCGTCGCTGTAAAACATAAATTTGTTCGTTAGCCGTTCGAGCTACGGATATATCTCCAATGGATAGTAACAGCAACAATTTACTAGTTTTGTACGTTTTTCAACTGACTTAAAAAAAGGAGGACGGAATTGTTTGAAATTATTAAGTATGGGCTTTCTAGCTAAGCTGATAATTTAAAAGATATTTCTCCAAAAGAGGATTCAAATCATTAATTAAGAAGAGCACAGGACCGAGTCGGAGGTGGGGCTCCTGAACTGATTCGTCACAGTTAACCCGTTACTTTTTTTTTAATCGCCAGCAAATGCCTGAAAAGATGAAAACACGGTATGACCGCAAAATGAACAACAAAAGGTTCGACGTGGGTTCACTAGTGTGGTTACACAATCCAGCTCGCAGCAAAGGGAAATCTCCTAAGCTTCAAGCTAAATGGGACGAACCGTACCGGATTGTGACAAGGATCAATGACGTAACCTACCGGATACAAAAAGGTGCCAGAGGCACTCCTAAGATCGTCCATGTGGAGCGACTGGCGCGTTATTATTGGACCGATAATGCTCGGGACGAGCTAAGATGTTTTTGATAGCGGATTTAGCCTCGCCTCGCAGCTCACGTGTTGTTGTGAGGTAACGAGTGCCTATTTACACTCTCGCGATGCGGTCAGTTTGCGTTGAGCCAGCAACGACGTCGAAATAATAGCGGCATCAACTCTTGCCTTAATAAGTATAATATATCGATGCTTAACTATTTTAAAAAGAAGGAAATTAAAAAATACGTCGTTGAGGAAGAATATGGATATTATGAATAAAATTATAATTTTTTACGTGATAGAGCCATGTTGCAGCTATATTAGTAGTATATAGTTGTAGCACGAATGGGTCGGCTCGACCGGGGGGGACCACGCTCTCACAGAATACCAGCGTAAAATAGCAGCTTAACACTGCTGTGTTTCGTATGGTGAGTGTAGAGAACCGGAGACCCTTTTTTACTGGAAAGGTGGCATTCCATCTTAGTCCTCACGGGTGACAACGCATCTGCATTTTGATTCGCAAACGACGATAAATGTAGATGTTTATGGGCCACAGCAACCACTTACCATCAGGTGGACTGTGTGCTCGTTTGTCACCCTATCCTATAAAAAATATGGTGGATGATATCTATTCATTGAAACAGAACCTTTTCAGTTTCATAATTTTATATAAATTGCTAATACCTATTGTGCAAGATTAAATAATAATATTTTATTAAAATTGTAATTTTAAATCAAAAGCAATTCGAATGTTATTATGGAAGGGCGCCGTAAACCAACTGAAACGAGAGCGCGAGTGTAAACAGCACGCTCGCGTCCCTCGCGAGACCCTTTGCCTCGTGCCCAAAAAACTGCCTCCGACGCGAGCGCCACGAGTGGCGAGGCGAGCTGCGAGGCGAGCCACGAGCTAGCGTTTACACTCGCACCTCGTAGCTCGCCTCGCGACTCGCCTCACCGCTCGCGCAAGAGTGTAAACGGGGGGTAAAAGTATAGATACGTCATACTCGCTCTAAAATGGCAATACGAAAGTCAGGTAATTGCCCGACTCGCATTCAGTCGGGCACGCTCTCGCGTCGCGGCTATACCTTCGCTACAGCACGTAAATCTTATAGTTATTCGTGGCAAAAAGCCTTTCTGTGTTTTTAGGTGGTGCACAAATTACACGGCAACTATTAGAGACAAGAAACGTCTTATTAATATTTTGAATATAGATGTTTTGTTCATAATTGGTTTTATTATTTCAACACTAACCGCTAGTGTAAACTTTGACGCTAGCTAGTGTGTTCATTTTCCATATCTGACGTCACGCGGTCGCGCCAATGAGCGCTCGGCAGCAATCAATACGCAACTAATGATGTATATTCATCTTTTTCTAACGATAGGTATCGTCATTTGTTTCTTTTTGTTAGCGCAACGTGTCATAATAAATAACTGTACGTAGATAGAGTACTACCTGCACCTCTTTAAAATACAATAATGTTAGTGTGTAACCTGTCTATCTTTTTTAATACGTCTTTGGGGACGAACATGTCTTAGGTGGGGGCAGTGTTGCGCAATTAATGGAAGGTACATGGCAACACTAGTTACCACTAGCGCTTTCTAGTATCGAGTAGCAGAACTAGGAGAGTCAAGGTACACATCCAAAAACTGAACAATTTTTTGTAAGCGGTACAAACTTTTGAAAACGTTGTGGAATTCGGGGAATAATTAGACCCAAAACACTGCAACGGGATGTGCTGAATTCATAGCATAGCGGTGGAGCAAGAAAGCGAGTTCCATATGAAGATCCCATGAATCCTTGTTAACGGTGAGGGCGGCTACCGTTAGGTTCTAGCTGGTAATTTGCATTACCTGCCTGCTTCTCAAAGAGCATTAGAGTACCCATGAGAATTTCTCCATATAAATAAGTCCGAGATGTGTCAAAATATATCGAATAAAATGAAACCTTAAAGTTGTGACAACAGAAACATTAGCCTCGATTGGTGATCGACCTCAGAAGTTAATTAAAAATCATTAAACCACGGGACATTATCTATACAAATAAATAAAGTTGAAGCTGTCTGTCTGTCTGTTTGTTCCGGCTAATCTCCGAAATGGGTGGACTGATTTTGACCAGATTTTTACTGGAAAATAACTGATGTTATAAGGAGTAACTTAGGCTACTTTTATTTTAGTGCAAGGATTAGGATTCCGTGCAAAAAATCCATAAAATCCAATCGTAATAAATTTCCTGCAGGCGAAGTCACGGGAACAGCTAGTTCAAAATATATTAGTATTTTTGCGTCTAATAAACATTAGTAAGATAATTTTAAAAATTGTATGCAGATATTACAATACCTTTTCGTTGATAATGGCGAAATAATTTATAACATATTGTTAAACATGACCAACATAAAATATTAACATATTTAAATAATTCGCTATGTAAATTTTTAATGTGTTGTTTTTATATTTTTTCCTCATACATAAGGTTATTATAAACATCAATTTAAATTATTTTTGTGGTCTAAGCAGTAGTTATTTTTTTATAGCTATCAAAGTTTTACTAATTCATTACGTCATAGAGTGCGTTGAAGAGTTCGTTACGTTTGCTAGCTTTGATCTGCAGTCAAGCATAAAAAGAAATAATAAACTCATTTGAGGAAAGCTGATCAAATGAGGAAGCTCAAGGTTGCTTAGAAGGCTATGCTCGGCGTTTACTTAAAAATGAAGACATCCGCAGTAGAACCAGAGTAAACCGACATATCCCAACGGATTAGTAAGCTGAAGTGGCAATGGCCAGACCATATATTCCGAAGAACTGACAACCGATGGGGTAGAAAGGTTCTCGAGTGGCAGCCTCCTACCGGCAGACGAAGTGTAGCCTCCGACTAGATGTAGTAACGACCTGGAAGTAGACGTGCAGGAAGTCGATGGAGTCAGGTGGCTCAGGACCGCGCTTTGTGGTGTTCCTTTGGGGAGGCCTACGTTCAGCAGTGGACTTGTGAAGGGCTGTAATGATGATGATGATGAAATTCATCTGTCCTTTTACAAATATGACAAAGTTAAACAAATACAAACATTGTTTTTGCGTATTTTATTATGATTTGGTGATAAATTCGATTTCGTAGACAATTGTAAAAAAGTCTTTACACCGTAGCGTACATGCGTAGTGTAAATAACGTAGTGGAGTACGAAAAGAGCTTCAAGAAAAGAGCTTACTCCTTTTTAAAAGGCCGGCAACGCATCTGCAATTGCCCTGGTGTTGCAGTTGTTCATGGGCGGCGGTAGTTACCATCAGATGAGCCGCATGCTCGATTGCCCCCTCTATAAAAAAATGGACTAATCTCGCACAAACTCATGCCTGCATTTAATTTTAAAAAAATCCATCCCTTGTACACAAGCGCTCTTAACACAAACGTTTTAAGCTTACCAGGAGTGGTTAGAGGGAATACGAGTATGAATAATGTAATTACCATTGTTAGTGATTTCATATGTTTACGCGAACACTACACATTTAAATAAAACGACGTTCCGGGAAGTCTGCAGTATGTGAACACGTACAGGATCGCCCCCGTTAATACATTAGATCTCAGAAACCACAAATTCTCACTAAAGAACACCGATTCCTTTCGAGAATGATTTGCGAGGCTATTGAAATCAAAAAACATCCTAAATTACTATCTGCTTAATAAAATTAAATCTCAACCCAAGCATACAACTGAAAGACTTCAAGATACTATAAGTTCATACTGCGTAGATCGGAGCAAAAATTTGTATTTTAATCTGGAGGTAGCCGTGGTCCCCCCGTGACCACGGGTGCTGTAAAGTGCTCGAAATTTCTTTGAAACTAGTTTTATTTATAAGCATTGCTATTGTTTTTACCTTTAAAAAAATCACTTATTTTTAAGATCTCTAAGAAAATAGGAATTATAAATGAACCATCTCACAACAGTTTCAAAACAGCTTAAAGTATTCTTTACATAACGAATTTTATTTGATTTCAACGTTTGAATCTAGCATACAATATTAAAATTACGCACAAATTCTTGTTGGTACCGTGCCGCCACGCGAACGTTGTGTTTGTTTCGTAAAACGCATTCCATGTGTGTTAATTAATCATATAACTATTGAGAACTGTTTATTTAAAAATAAAATACTGTCACGATTAAAACTTAGTTGATGGCACGGAGGTCACGTTTACAAACTTATAATGACTTCGTCGGTTACATTTTAATTTATTAAATCACTCAAAACATTTTTAGTAGCCAACGCACATTCTATCTCTAAGTTTTGCGCCAAAAAGCTAAACATTTGACCAAGTCCCTCATTCTATTGTTATTCTTGATTATTTTGTTATACGGCCATGTCATGGCTGGTGAATATTGGCCCCAGATAATATTCAAACCTAGGCTTCGTCAGATAATCTGGTGTGTGTGCATCTAATCTTCCTTTAGATTTTATTGTTATACAACTAGCAGCTCTGCCCGCGTGGGAGCCTTTACGTTAGTTTTTCCACGTTATAGTGTATTCCGAATGTCTTGATTCCAGATATTCGCGTGGCAAACAGCTCCGTTTGATCGTAATTTTTGCTCTGACTAGAGGTCTGATGAACTGAAATGTTGCCATAAAGTTTATTGACCGCGTTGTCTAAGACGAAGTAACAGATCGATTTTGTAGGATTCCTAGATTTTTGTAGACTCCATAGATTTCTTATGAAGTGACTGTTTAGAACTACAAGATATATGCATTAGTTTGTTTTTAAACTGAAGTGACAAAGGAACTTATAGTCCATCTGCTGGTAAGTGGAATACTGCAGCCCATGAACACATGCAACCAACTTCAAACAAAGAAGGCTACAGGTGCGTTGTTATCACGTCTGAGGACTTATAGGCTTTTATATTTTTTAAAACGCTTCGTATTCTCTTCCGGGGCATTTTGCAGTAAATGAAGTACATGAAAAGCCTTTTTTTAAAACAAAATACCAGTTGAAATATTTATGAACTGTTTAAAGTTTTGTTTTTTACTTATTATAAGCCAGTGCTTGACCACAGTCCAACCTGGTGGTGAGTGGTGATGAAGCCCTAGATGGTAAATCGCACTGTCTTAGCGTAACAAAAGCCTATCCAATCTTGCCTCGAAAACGTCCAGATTGTATTCAGACGGAAAGATAAACGCAGGCAAATTATTCCACTCATTTCCTCTTTGCTGTACACATTACAAAAGACGAAGCAAAACCATTATAGAACCGTTTGGTTCTAATGCGTAGAATATCGACAACAAAGAGATGACGACCCGCCGACCGCCTGGTTGTCGATGCTGGAAAGAAGTGGGGGGGGGGGGATTTAACGCTTGTAAAATTACTCATAATAAAAAAGTTTATTTTTATTTTAAGTAATCCTAGTAAAGAGGTAAGAGACAGGTTTCTATCCAGACCACCGGACGGACTTCAAGGCACTACACAGCTCGGTTTAAATGAAATGAAGTATTCTTCAATCTTATTTTTAGTTATTAAGTTATTTACGTCTATGTCGAATGACGGATTCGAACTCACGGCTTTTCGAGTTTGAACTCCACATCCTCCACCATGCAATTGTCGCTTTTAAAAAGTTTTTGGTAGTTTACTTTTAATTTCTTTCGACTCTTAAACTGACGCAAGCACACAAGTAGCAGAAATCTGTAGAATCTATATTTCTCATGCGTTGAACGATACTACTTCAATTCGCTAAATGGTACAAGGACAGTCTTTGAGACCGTTCACTTTTCTATGTTACGGTAAACGTTGCTTAGGGAAAGTAAGAAATGATGGTAACATCTTCGCAGTTAGAATCGTTAAAGTTTATAAGTTTAATCAACTTTACTTAACTCGCCTTTATTACCTAATCTTCTACTCTAATATTATAAATGGCTAAAGTGTTTTGTATGTTGGTTTGTTCTTTCATTACAAAATAAATACTAGAATTTGTAAAAAGGATGATTAGCTAAGACAAGTCATAACCCAAGATGACTAATAAACAACAACAAAAAACAGGAAATAAACATAGGAAAAAGTATTTGAGCTTAATAGAAATAATGAAAAATAAAATCTCTAATAGCTTTTCAGTAAAAAATACGTTCAACAATTGTATATTCCCATGCGTCACAAAAGGAAGTGAGACATGGGCATTAAGCAAAATTCGTAGAGGGAGACTAAAAAGCTACCAAAGAGCAATGGAAGAATCACAGCAAATGTTAAAAGTAATATAATATAAGATAAACAGTAAAACTGTTAGAAAAAAATAACAAAGATTACAGATAAAATAGATTAACAAAAATGGCGTGGGACGGGACATACGGTTTTACATTGCTCGCAGCAAGTATGAATAACCGACCAAGTGCGAGTCGGACTCGCGCATGAAGGGTTCCATACCATCGTAAAACACGTTTCCAGTTTATTTTTTATTTATTTAAATTTTTAATTATTTGTTGTTATAGCGGCAACAGAAATACACATTCTGTGAAAATTTCAACTGTCTACCTATTACGGATTATGAAATACAGCCCGCGACAGACAGACAGACGGATAGCGGAGCCTTAGTAATATGGTCCCGTTGGTTACCCTTTGGGTCGGAACCCTAAAATTTATGCTAAAGAATTACAAACTGGTACCCTAAAAATTACAGGAGAAATAAGGGACGGCAAGTTAAAAGGTAGGAGGGTGAATTTAGAATGACAGCTGGCAACTACTGGAAAGAAGTCGCGATACACAACAGACATTGGATGAAACTAGAGGGGGCCTTTGCCAATAAGCGCTCTGAAATAAGGGATTTAATATATTTTTTATTGCATGCCTTAAGCGCAAAACGCGTAGGTACGAGTATGTTCTACTAGCTACTACTAATCGTATCTAGCAATCATATTATACATATAAATTATATAAAAAGCACATTCTCAGAAAGATAAATGATTGATGAACTTATTAATTTTTTTAAATCGATTAATTGCTATTTTAACATAAAAAAGGGGTTTTAGTGGCTTATGGTGTGAATTTATCAAGTCTGCATGGCTTCGTAAACACAGTAACTTTTGAAAATATCAATTGTTCAACTCAATCTATTCTTAAAACTCTTCATCTATCATGTGGGAAGCCATTGAATGTAAATGGTAGTTTAATTTTGTTTTGTTTAGTTATAATTAATTTTTTTCGGCAGCAAAATGTCGAAATTTTCGGTGTTTTAGCAGCCTTTTATGAATTTATTTTACTAAATAGACACTGCCTCACTCAGTTCGGCGTCAACCGCCGTCGTGAGTGGATACTGTATCGGCTGTTTGCAGCGGCTCAAAAAGATCGCTTTACAAATTCAAAATATTCTAAAAACCAAATTTCATACATATAATCAGAGATTTTTATTACAATATTTTAAAAGCACAGAATAAATAATAGTTTTCCGTGTAGTGGCGGTTAAGAATACCCACTACCCCATATCTTCCCGTGGGTGTAAAAGGCGACAAAGGGAAACAGGCAGGAGATGGGCAGCAGCATCTTCCTGATAAGAGAAAAAAGTACAATAAAAAAAACTGCGGTTGCCAAGCCGCTCGCCAAGCGTGGCAACTATGGCAAATACCCCCCAATGAAGAGAGCAACAAAGAGACGGCCCCCAGTCCCCGGCGGCCCCGCTATTCCTGGCTACGGTGGCGAACATGATAACGGCGGGGCAGGGGTGCTAAGAATCTCCGGTGGAGGTTCGGTTGCCACCTAAAACGACTCGACCTGGCAACATATAACGCACGAACCCTGAGGACTAACGAGAAGATCGTGGAGCTGGAAGAAGAGATAGACAAGTTACGCTGGCATATTATAGGATTATCCGAGGTCTGAAGAGAGGGGGAGGACACGGTAATCCTCGAATTCGGCAACTTGTTCTATCACCGGGAGGGCGACCATCTGTCCATAGGAGGTGTCGGATTTATCGTCCACAAGTCTCTCGTTAACAACGTTGTAAAGATCGGGAGTGTGTCGACGAGGGTTGCGTACCTTATACTCAGAATCACCAAACGGTACTCGCTAAAGGTCATACAGGTTTACGCACCAACCTCGGTACACCCCGATGAGAAGGTAGAGGAAATGTATGAGGATATCTCTAGAGCCATGCATTCCTCCAAAACCCACTATACAGTGTTAATGGGAGACTTCAATGCAAAACTAGGCACAAGAGAGAACGGTGAGCTGAAAGTAGGGAAATTTGGAATAGGGAGACGGAACTCAAGGGGCCAGCAGCTGGCCGACTTCATGGAGAAAGAGGGACTCTTTATGATGAACTCTTTCTTCGATAAGCGGCCTCACAGAAAGTGGACCTGGTCGAGCCCCGACGGTTCGACAAAAAATGAGATTGACTTCATTATGACGACCAGACGACAACTGTTCAGTGATGTCTCCGTGATCGCGAGGGTGAAAACTGGTAGCGATCACCGAATGGTTAGAGGCACACTGAACCTAAACGTTAAGTTGGAGAGGTCTCGTCTAATAAAGTCAACGCTCCGTCCCCCTCGTGCTCTGTTCCAAAGTCCCGAAACCTTTCAGCTCGAGTTACATAACCGTTTTCAGTGCCTAGAAGACTGCAATGAAGTGGACGATATAAATGACAAGCTTGTGGAAACTGTCCATGCGGTTGCAGCTAAGTTCTGCAAAACCCACCGCAGAAGAACACAAAAACTCTCCGATCACAATCTTAATCTCATGGCTGTTAGACGGGAGATGAAGCTACATTCTTCAACAGATTTGACAGCATACAGGCAACTGAACAGAGAGATCTCCAAATGCATGCGGCGAGACTTACGTAACTTCAATACAACTTGTATTGAAGAAGCGATCGAGCGGAACCAAGGCTCCAAGGTCTTTGCCAGAGATCTGTCTGCCAGAAAGAGCCAACTGTCAAAGCTGAAGACCGAGTGTGGCAGCATCGTTTCCGGGACACCTGAGATTTTGAGTGAGATTGAGAGCTTCTATGGGCAGCTGTACACGTCATCGTTGGAGCAACACGCAAGTGTGAGTAACGATCCAAGAGCGAGTCTTATCCGACACTATTCCAAAGATATCCCGGACGTCAGTCTGAGCGAGATTAGAATGGCTCTCCAGCACCTTAAAAATATCAAGGCCCCAGGCGAGGCATTACACCGGAGGCGTGGAGCAGACGTGTGGTGATCTTGTTCTTCAAGAAAGGTGACAACGCTCTCTTGAAGAACTACATACCGATTTCCCTTCTGAAGCCGCCTTCTGAGCCGCGTCTACGTGCTGTTTTCGAGAGTCATTACGAATCGTCTCGCGCGCAGACTTGACGACTTCCAGCCTCCCGAACAAGCCGGTTTCCGAAAGGGCTTTAGCACCATAGACCACATACATACCCTTCGGAAAATTATACAGAAGTCCGAAAAGTACAATTTGCCACTATGGCTGGCGTATGTGGGCTATTAGAAAGCCTTTGATTCCGTCGATATTCGTGAAATTTGGCCGGTGATGCAGTCCCTTCAGCGGTGCCAAGTTGACTATCGGTATATCGAAGTCCTGAAGTGTTTGTACAGTAGAGCTACAATGGCTATCCAAGTACAGAATCAGAGTATGAAACCTATCCAACTGCAGAGAGGTGTAAGACAGGGTGACGTTATATCCCCGAAACTCTTCACCGCTGCATTGGAAGACGTTTTCAAGCTACTGGACTGGAAAGGATGCGGTATTAACATCAATGGCGAGTACATCACTCACCTTCGATTTGCCGACGATATAGTCCTTATGGCAGAATCGCTGGAGCACCTAAGCACTATGCTCAATGACCTCAATAGTGTCTCCAAACGGATGGGTCTTAAGATGAACATGGACAAAACAAAAATCCTGTTTGACGTCCATGTCACACCTATGCCGGTAGTTGTTGGGAGCACTAAGCTCGAAGTTGTTGACGAGTATGTTTACCTGGGACAAATAGTGCGACTAGGTAAGTCCAACTCCGACCGAGAGGTCAATCGACGGATTCAACTCGGCTGGGCAGCGTTCGGGAAACTACGACACATCTTCTCGTTAGACATACCTCAAAACCTGGAAACGAAATTGTACAACCCGTGCGTGTTGCCAGTGATGACTTACGTATCTGAGACGTAGTCCTTCACTGCTGGTCGTATGAGGAATCTCAAGGTCGTTCAGCGGGCTATGGAGAGGGCTATGTTCGGCGTTTCTCTGCATGATAAACTTAGAAATGAAGATATTATCCGCAGTAGAACCAGAGTAACCGACACAGCCCAACGGATTAGTAAGCTGAAATGGCAATGGGCTGGCCATATAGCTCGAAGAACAGACAACCGATGGGGACGAAAAGGAGGCGAGAGAGGTGTGTCAGGATCGCGCCAAATGGAAGTCCGTAGTCTCTATCTACCCCTCTGGGTGACAGGCGTGAGTGTTTGTGTTTGTAAAAAAGGTTCTCGAGTGGCAGCCTCGTACCGGTGGAAGAAGTGTAGGGCGTCCTCCCCCACTAGATGGAGTGACGACCTGTTAAGACATGCAGGAAGTCGATGGATGCAGGTGGCTCAGGACCGTGCTTTGTAATATTCCTTGATGGAGGCCTATGTTCAGCAGTGGACTTATGAAAGGCTATAATGATGATGATGATAGTGATGAATAACTTCAAAAATATTCGGAGGTTATGTTTGGTTCCAATGAAGTTATTGGGCGTGAAGTTATGGATTAAGTTATGGGCTAACGTAACTTTGAGCAACACAGATTTTGATGTAACAAGTCGGTTCGCATAGTTTCGTCACATCTATATTGTTATTTGGTTACATTATGAATAACAAATTTGACGATATCATTTTAGTTTTAATATCAACAAAATATAAATCTGCAAAGGGGTCTCCACCGTGCAGATATTAAATTAAAATATTCAAACACAGAGGGAAACTGGAACGGGAGATGGACAGCGGCAACTTACAAATTACAACTCAATATAGTAAAAAAGGGTTGCGAACCTGCCGATTAAGCGTTGCAACTATAACAAAGACTCCTTCTACCTTAATGAGGCAATCTGTAGGGGAGGTTTATGTTCAGCAATGGACTTTTATGGGCTGTACTGGATGAATGAATGGATGAATATGGGACCAAGTTCAGTACAAACGACTTTCAGGGTTATACTCCTAGGCTTCGAAAAAAAGAGTGGAGATCTTAACTTATATACGTGGTAGAGCCATGCTGCAGCTATATTATGAGTATAGTTGTAGCATAAATGGATCGGCTCGACCGGGGAAGGACCACGCTCTTACAGAATACCAGCGTAAAATAGCAGCTTAATGCTGCTGTGTTTCGTATGGTGAGTGTAGAGAACCGCTGACCCTTTTTACTGGTAAAGAGGCATTCTATCTTAGTCCTCACGGCTGACAACGCATCTGCATTTTAATTCGCAAACGAAGATAGCTCTATAGCAGTTGCATTATACATAGGAAAGGATTTACATAAGAATGTAAGACTCCATCTTTAACATTTAAGTTTCGGTAGGATATCATTAATTTTTAAAAAAGTTTCCTTTCTTAATGTAAATATATACATGACCCTTAACGTTTTTCCTTGCGTTTACCTTTCACTGTTTTCTATTTTTAATTTACATAAAATAATTAAATGTCGTCAAAGTAATTGGTCTGATTAGTTTTAAGTACAGTATACTTACTTAAAACTAATCACACCAATAATATTGTCCACACCGAATATCAATAATTTGTAGTTTTCTAATGTTTTCTTCTATATATGATCTACTTTGATGTCAAATTTCAAGATTTAGGTTTTAAGTAAGTAAGTGATAAAACAGGCACTTATCAGAACTTTCTTAAGGTCTACTACTACTACTATAATTTTACAAGTTAAGATCAATTAATTTATATTTATTTTTAAGGGTTTTTAACCAAATTAATCACCCACTAACCCAAACTTTATAACCCAATTAACAGCAAATTATCTAGAACTTTGCAATATTTTATTATCTGAAACTCTTCATCTAATATACCAATAAGTAGAAATCAAAATTAAGACTAGTCTTGTATTAATTAATTTTACAGCTGTTTTAAATACAATATTTTATAATAAGCTTTTCTGATATACTAAACTCAAAATATCTGGGAGGATATGCTTGACTCACACTCTAATAAACTGGTCTTGAGCAACTATGAGGTTTTTTTTAACATTTAATATTTTAGGCGATTTGGAATAAAATAAGATCAGGTGAATTTGTTTACCTCTATCGATGTATTTACCTCTATTCTTTCTTCCTCGATGGCTGTAGGCTCGGCGCCTTGAGCAACTACTGGACTGATTTTTAAAAAAGCAATATTCTTAATCAAAATGTGTATTTTCTTCTTATTGTAGGTGTAAATATTTTTTTGTAAAATTTCGTCAAGTAGATGCCCTATCTGGGGAGTTTGATTTGTTTTATCCAATACTATTATTAGCGCGAAGTGCGCACACTTGACCCCGAAAGACTAGTATAATTAAAAATTCTAAAGTTAAAACTTGTCCAAGTTTTAAGTCAGATCAACTTAAATTATGTTTCATTTTAATATCTCAATTCGAAAGTAAAGGTGAACAAAGTCACATGTTACTCGTATGTATAAATTACATAACTGAGCTGAGCGTAAATCTCTTATATATAATCACCTTCTTCAATGTATATTTAATTTTATTTCATAAATTATATCGTAGGAATTTTGGCGGGAACTTGGCCGGCGGCGGAATGATGCTTCTGTACTATTGTTTATTTTGATACGTAAATGTAGTGCGATTTTGTGTATTAAATGTCTTCGCATGTAAACTATTAGTGGGAACGATGAAACAATTGCTCCGATGGTGAGGTTAATCTCAAGACAAGGTGTCTGCTTAGGCGCCCTGAGGTACTTTTATCATCGATTGTCTGCTGGCTCATACTGCCATTAAAAATCTCCCAAAACCTTCACAATGTGACCAATGAACATATTGTGAAGAATTTTTAAACAAATTATTTTAAAGGATATTTTCTAAATATACTTAGCACTGGCAAAAGTATAATAGTTTGAGTACATTACCAAAAAAACTAATTGTATCGTGATATATTTTGTCTCTGGTATTAAGCAGAATTAATTTAAATATCTCTCATCAACCCATAAAAGTTTATCGCGGGACATAAGTCTTTGGATCTGCATCTGATTTTTTCTGGCCGTGTCGGATTGCCGTCACATTGGACTAGGAGAGTGAGGGATCAGAGAGTACACCTGTGCCTGCGCACGCACTATAGTCCTGTTGCTATAATCCTGTTCTGCTATAGTCATGCACTAGCCATCTAGGCTAGTCTCCGTTGTACCTGGTCGACATGACCGACATTCTTCTAATACAATTATACATTTCTCCATACGAATAGCTCTTAGGTGATATCACAGTTTTAAGACCTTACAGTTGTGAAACGCCTTTAATGTCCAGCGATGGCGCGGCCCGCGTATTCACGCGGCCAGCGGATTGTCAGGAAATTGGAAAGAAAATTATTTTGGATATTATAATACTCATTATCATTTATTAACTGTACATAACTTATAAGTTAAAAATGTTAAAATTTACAAGTGTTGCACATTGAAGTATAATGTTAGTACATAACAGAAACAGAAACAGAAACTTTTTTATTCAATATAGATTATAAATAATACTTATTGAAAGTCACTGTTTTGTATGATTACCACTGGTTCGAAAAAAAACCTCTGTCCTGGGTAGAACCAGCACGAAACCCAGCGGGACTTTTTTTTTAAATAACAGCTTACAATCATGTATGTTACACAAATTAACAACACAACAAATTAGAAATAGCTTGGTAGCGATCACCTCATTTCCAGGGGTTATTATCATCTATAAATTCATTAATATTATAATAACACTTTTTATACAAACTTAGTTTAATAAAGTTTTTGAACTTTGAGCAGGTCAAATTTTGTATATTTTCTGGAATTTTGTTGTAAAAGCGTATACATCGCCCCAAGAATGAATTACTGACTCGATGGAGTCGAGTAACTGGTACTACTAGCTTGTGTCTGTTCCTAGTATTTACAGAATGAATATCACTTATTTTTGTAAAACTACTTTTATATTTGTGTACGTACATTACATTTTCATAAATGTATTGAGAGGCCAAAGTTAATATATTAATTTCCTTAAATTTTTGTCGCAGCGACTCTTTAGGCTTTAAATCATAAATTGCTCTTATGGCCCTCTTCTGTAAAACAAGTATAATTTCAGTGTCAGCTGCGTGTCCCCATAGCAAAATACCATACGACATTATGCTATGGAAATAGCTAAAGTAAACTAGTCTAGCTGTTTCAACACTAGTTAGACTTCTAATCATTTTTACGGCATATGCTGCAGAACTAAGTCTGCTTCTAGTTTTGATATATGGGGGCTCCATTGAAGCTTAACTCAATGGTGTTGCACTGCCAAATATTTTCATGAAACTTACTTTTTATAGATGTTCTCAGTTTTCGATTGTTAAATTTATTTATGTAATGTATATTTGCATTCGGATAAACAATTTTATCAAAAAAAAAATGAGGGAAACATAAGCATGGCCGTCATTTGAATTTTTTATTTAGTAACTATACTATAACAGTAATTCACCTTCTTTAAAGGTTTCATTTAAATAAATAGTAATTACAACACAGTTTATTTCCATAATTCATAAC
The DNA here is from genome assembly GCA_963668995.1 of Parnassius mnemosyne. Lineage (NCBI taxonomy): Eukaryota > Metazoa > Arthropoda > Insecta > Lepidoptera > Papilionidae > Parnassius > Parnassius mnemosyne. Next base: position 4,511,237 of record CAVLGL010000024.1, on the reverse strand, counting down.
AGCCAGTTACGCGCTACGCGTACTACACACAGGCGACAGCGACACATCGAAAACCGTTGAAGCGGGCTATCGCCGAACTAACCAGAGTAAAACATAATTTCTATAAAAACTTCAAAAACGCCGTCATAAGGTCTAAAATTGCGTAATGTCCGCGACGATTAAAACCGCTTAGAAATCGCGTAGAATCTTAAAATATTTTTAAAAAATTATTGATTTTAGTAATCAAAATAATGAGCAAGTAAATTACGAATATTGATGTTATGAATGTATTTGAGTGGTTTCCAAGCATATAGATTAAGTAATTTCCTTGTAATTTTAACTATAGTGATTTTTTAGAGGTGTTTTCGCAAATTATTATGATCGAGTCAAAATTTTACAATCGTGTTTTTGAGCAAGCAAACTCAAGATAAAGACATGAATTTACCTATACCAAAATTCCAGTTTCGTTAGTCGTGTCATACTATTCCATGAAAGGAGGTGCATTTTTTCGCGGTGTCGCCTTAAGATTTTGAGAAATATCGGACAAGAAGTTTTGCCGTAGTTTCCCGAACGCTGCCCGACCTGTACTCGTGGGTTGACCTCTTGGTCGCAATTGGACTTACCAAATCGGACATTTTGTCCCACGTACACATCATACTCATCAATAACTTCGACTTAAATTAGCCAACTTGACCTCCAATTTAATTATATTCTGGTATAAGCTTAATTACACGCAAGGGTCATGGAAAATTGATGATCACGGAGGTCACAGATTTCAAAATTTTAAAAAACCTATTATTATTGATTTTTAATTTATTCACAATTTCAATACTATGCAGATTTCTAATCTATGCATAGTAATAAAAATTAAGTGTCTGTCTGTAATATTAAAATAACTTGCTTCTATTATACTCAGGCATAATTGCGTGCCGTTAAAACATAAACAATTTTAAAATTTTTTGTCTGTACATCCTGGCTAATCTTTAAAATGGCTGAATCGATCGTGATGAAACTTTACAAACAGATAAAGAGCAATGCCAATGACCTATACTATTTTTATCCGAAAAGCTTAAAGATTTATTTTTCCTAAAACGTAAAAGAAATAGCCTTTGATTATATTAAAGCTAAATAACGAAACATTAATAAATCCTATCCAGCCGAAGCCGAAATGAATCGCTAGTATAATAATATATATTTACAGTCATTGTTATTATAGTCATTTTTATACAATTATGTTAATTCATATACCTAATAAATATTCAAGAGAGGAAAAGTTTAGCGGTTTACAATTAAAATTAAAGACTGTGTTATATCAGTTTTGAAATTAAATAAATCATATTTATGGATTTTCATTATCGCTTCTGTTGCCCCACGTATCGATTATATAGCTTTTGTTGAATAATAATAATAATAATCGAAGAATCGCTGCTTGGGGGAAGCGGATTCGGCGATATACCGAGAGGTCGGCACGGTTCAACCAGAATCGTCTCTTCCAGAGTGATCACAAGAGGCTCTATGAATCATTGGAGCGGCCAATGGTACGTGGAACGGGCCCAGCACCGAATCAGGCTGACACTGTCACATTCTGGCGCGGCCTGTGGTCAGAGCCCGTAAACCACAGCGAGAGCCCTTGGACGGAAGTTGTGGTGAGTCAGTGTGCGAATGTTATGCCCATGGACCCAGTCATACTAACGCCAGATGACGTAGCTGAGGCAGTCCTAGGGCCCCGAACTGGAAAAGTCTGGGACTCGACAGACTGCATCACTACTAGTTGAAGGGGTTCATGGTGTGTCACGCTGTGCTTGCCCGACAATTTCAAGGGGCTTTCGACCGAAAGTCGCTTCCGAGCCTCTACACTACTGGGATCACTAATTTGGTTCCTAAAGACCGGGATTCCACAGACCCGAGCAAATACCGCCCCATTACTTATCCAACCACCACATGTTGATCACATAAGACACTGACATCCATTTTGAGTACGTCACCTGGATTTAAATCAGGTGATGTCGCGTGCTCAGAATTGATGCCGGGGCGCTTGTCGTGGAACCAAGGGAACACTCCTCATTGACGCGGTCATTGGCAAAGTGGTTAAACGTAACCGTCGGAACTTCGCCGCCGCCTGGATAGACTATAGAAAGGCATTCGACTCGGTGCCCCATACATGGCTAAAGAGGGTCCTCGAGGGAACAAGGTTGGCTGTACAGTTAGAGACTTCCTCCGGCAGTGTATGGAGCAGTAGAGTACAATCCTTTGTCACCTAGTCGAGCGGATGACGGGTTCGGAAAGCCGCATAAGGATAAGAATCTTTCAGGGCGATTGTTTGAGTCCAATCTGGTTTTGCCTCTCCCTGAACCCTCTCAGTACCTTACTAGAGGACTCAGGGACGGGATTTTAGTTTCAGAAAGGAGGTACAAAAGTGAGTGAAAGTCAAATTATTCGCCTCCAGTCGCTCCCATCTTATGGAATTTCTAAACATCATTTGTGATTTTAGTAATTCTATTAGACTGGAGCTGGGGACGGATAAGTATGCGGTTCTCCATGTTGAAAGGGGAAGGGTTGCTAACTCTGAGAGCATAGACTTACCTATGCCCATCAACAGAAGGACCCTTTCCGAGGCTGAAACATGCCTGGGTATGTCACAGAACAGAACATCGGTATAGATGAGGCTGGTATGAAAGAGTCATTTTGCGATATGTTTTATGCACGCTTGACCAGTGCTTAACAGCCTTTTGTCCGGTGTGAATAAGACACACGCATATAGCGGTTGGGTTATGCCTGTTCTCATATATACATTTGGTATACTTAGGTGGACTTAAACTGAACTTAACGCTCTGGATAGAAAAGTCCGCACTACTATGACGTCCCATAGGATGCATCACCCGAGATCGCCGATTATGAGGCTGTACTTGCCGCGGAACCATGGTGGGCGTGGCTTTTTAAGCGCGCTTATCATGCATAATCGCGAAATGTGCAGCCTGCGTTATTACTTTCTGGCGAGAGCGGATGATCTGTTCTATAGGGGCGTCATTTCTTGTGATAAAGGACTTACCCCTCTATCCTTAGCCAACGAGCAATGGCAGGACCCGGCAATACAAAGCATTTCCGACCGAGAGACCGTATGGAAGGAGAAGGAACTCCACGGGAGGTTCTACAAGGCTCTACATGAGCCTTTCGTAGGCACAGTTGCCTCCCTTCACTGGCTACGTTTTGTGACCTCTTCGGGGAAACCGAGGGTTTTGTCTGTGCGATTCAGGATCAGGTTATTAAGACCAACAACTATCGGAGATACATCCCAAGGGATTGCACCGTCGACATCTGTCGAGCTTGTCGCCATCCCTTTGAGTCACTAAGGCATGTCATCCCCGGTTGTTCGACGCTTTCTAACTCTGAGTACTTACACAGGCACAACTTAGTAGCCAGAATTCTACACCAGGAACTCGCTCTGAAATTCGGTCTCGTGGACCGGAAATTGACGTATTCCAAGTACTTGCCGGAAGCCGTGCTCGGAAATGACCGCGCCAGGCTCTACTGGGACCGGGCCGTCATCACAGACATGACTATTCTTGCGAATAAGCCTTATATTGTGCTGATGGACCAGGAACAGCCAAGGATATTTTTGGTCGACATTATCGTTCCGTATGACAAGAACCTCGTGAAAGCCGAAACAGATAAGCGAACAAAATGTCTGAACCTGGCCTACGAGGTGACCAACATGTGGGGTGGACTGCCGACCGAAATTATACCTGTAGTCGTTTCTGCGAACGGCTTTATCCCAGTCAGCCTCTCGGGTCATCTAAATTTACATTAATGGTTGTACAAACTATGTATTTACAAAATTTATTTTAGAAACAGCTTGTAAGCGACCACCTCATTCCCAGGGGTTATTATCAACCATGTTACCAAGAAACTTTATTTCTAAACAATGTTACAACGAGGATACACGTCGCTATGTCCAAAATATACAAAATTATAATACAAGCGGTTTCTTTTTGCAGGAGACGAAGTTTCAACTGTGACTCTCACAATATGCTTTTTTTTATTTTGCTTTATTTTTTTTTAATAATTACACTAAATAAAAAGGAATGTATATTTTTATAAAATTGATGTGACAAACAAACTTACAGTCTGATTGTAAGTAGCTATTGCAGGCCATAGACACCTGCAACAAACTTCAATAAAGGAAAAGACTAAGGTAGAAGACCATACAGCCTAAATTATACTAACTTTACTCGTAAATACCCTTCACACCGAAACATAGTATTGCAAGCACTGCTATTTGACAGGAGAAATGGATAAGAGGGTGGTATCTTCCTAGAAGAGGGTGGTAACTTAAAGTTGCAGCCTATTTAGCGCAGAGCACGTGGTAAATCAGCACTTAAAATTACAATTAACAATTTCATCGGTGTCGACGGGGATCGAACCCGGGTTGCTCGGGTACCGTGAAATTTAAAGCGAGCGCTTAGCCCGTGAGTTGCTGCGGCTCTAGCAGATTATTAGAGATTATTATATTGTATTTTAATGTTTGTTTTCATTGAATTGTGTAAATGCATCAGTAGCGATTAAAATTCGTAAGTCGTCATAAAACGACCTTACTTATAATCGTCGACTATCGCTTTCTTAAATTAAGTATTAATTGTCTCTATACCTGTCTCTTTCTATTATGAATTAGTAAAAAGAGAAAGAGCAACTTTAAGCAGTTTTTAAATTGACTGTCTTATTTTTAAGGTTACAAAATATTATTGCAATGAAAACAATAACGCAGTTGCAGAGATTCCAACTAGAGTTACGTAATCGCAGTGCTGGTGAAGTATAAAGAATGATCAAAGGCTCTTTAATACATCCCTGCGGACTCTCCGTCCGCATACCGGCCCGTGGTGCTGCTCGACGAGGTGGGCAAGCTCTTTGAAAGAGTCATTGCAAACCGCCTCGCCGAGCACCTTGGGGACGGGGCCAAGAGGCGCTCTACGGTGGACGCCATCATGCGCGTGAGAGCCCTCACGACGGGGGATGCAGTGGCCAGGGGGGGGGGGGTTGTTTTGGCGGTGTCTCTCGACATCGCCAACGCCTTCAACTCCATGCCCTGGAGCTGCATTAGGGAGGCACTCCGGTATCACCGGGTGCCGACCTATCTCTGTCGTATAGTCGGGGACTATCTGACGGATAGGGCCGTCATCTACCCCGGTCGCAACGGTGAGTGGAACCGGCGAGAGATGTCGTGCGGTGTCCCACAAGGTTCGGTTCTGGGGCCGCCCCTGGGGAACATCGGTTACGACTGGGTGCTGCGCGCCGACCTCCCTACCGGCGTCAGCGTAGTTTGCTACGCTGACGACACGCTGGTACTGGCACAGGGGGGGTCGTACGAGGCGGCGGCGGAAAATATGACACGCGGGGTTGCGATAGTCGTTGAGAGGATCCGGCAGCTGGGTCTTGAGGTGGCTCTGCACAAGTCCGAGGCCATGCACTTCCATGGTCCTCGGAACAGGCCACCACCAGGATCCTCAGCGATGGTAGGAGGGGTATCCATCGGCGTCGAGTCGACGTTGAAGTACCTAGGACTCGTCCTCGACGGCCGATGGAACTTCGTTGAGCACTTCCGACGTTTGGCTCCCAAACTGGAACGGACCGGGGCTGCCTTCAGGCGGCTCCTGCCGAACCTGGGGGGGCCAAACGCCTCCTGCCTGAGGCTCTACGCGGGGATTGTGCGGTCCATGGCCCTTTACGGGGCCCCGGTGTGGGCGCGTGGTTTGGCGCGGCTTGCCGTCCACCACCTGAACGCGCCCCAAAAGGTGGTTGCCGTAAGAATGGCTCGCGGCTACCGCACGATCTCCCGCGAGGCAGCGTGCCTCCTTGCCGGATTGCCGCCATGGGATCTGGAGGGGATAGTCCTCGCGCGCCTACACGAATGGCGCGCGGAGGCACTGTGCCGGGGGGAAACCCCGCTGCCGCGGCAAGTTGTCGTGCAGCGGACAGACTTCCGGCATGATCTCATGGCGACATGGAGAGAGCGACTGTCGCAACCCCGTGCTGGGCACGCCACTATAGCGGCGATAAGACCCCTCTTTGAGGAGTGGCTTGAGAGACGCCACGGCGTCCTCACCTTCCGCCTGACGCAGGTCCTCACCGGACACGGTGTGTTCGGGAGGTTCCTGCACCGAATCGGGCGGGAGGAAACGCCCGGGTGCTCCCACTGCGAGGATCGACCGGAAGACACGGTGGAGCACACCGTGGAGGTGTGCCCTGCCTGGGCGGAGCACCGCCGTGTCCTCGTAGCGGCGATAGGCGGCGGAGACCTCTCGCGTCCGGCCCTGGTCGAAGCCATGGTCCGGAGCGAGACGGAATGGGATGCCGTCACCACCTTCTGCGAAGCAGTGATGCTAGCGAAGGAGGTGGCGGAGCGGGAGAAGGAGAGAGCAGCAGCTTTCCTTCCCGGCCGCCGCGGGAGACGCCCCGGGCGTCGGGGGCTACGTCGTGGCCCCTGGCCACCGTAGGCGCGGGCCTGTCGACGGCGAGCAATGGGTAGCTCGCCGTCCGTCCGTCTAACGACGACAGGCCGTGTCGACGGCGCGTTTTGTTCCACGCGCGCCTCAAAGAGCTGTCAGCAGCGTGAAGGGGCCCGCAAGGGCCGACGCCTGCCGGGGCTGCGGGCTGTTCGAAAGAGATACCGCGGCTCCGGAACGTAAGGGCACTGAAGGAACACGGATGGTTGTTAGTCAGTAAAAGTCTGACACTCACTTCCGCTCCACCCAGAGCGAAAGGCGTCATTTGATGATTTTCCAACCGCAAAAAAAAAAAAGGCTCTTTAATACATACAATTCCTAGCTGTATTAAGCAATTTAGGATGGTAGTAGAAAATGTATAAATATTAACATTATACTCAAAATAATTGTCAAAAATACGAAAGAACCTATCAACTAATTCAACCCAACACCTGCAACCAGTGTTGCTAGGTGTCCCGATTTGAGAGAGACGTCCCGATTTTCAGGGATCTGATGACACGTCACGATTCACCCTTGATCGGGACGAAAAATGTTCCGATTTTTCACTAACCTCTTTAGTGGTAGAACACTTTCTACCACTAGTCAAATTCTTCGAGCGGTTATATCATTGTTTTCAATAAATAAATTGACATTATGCGTATAATGCAAGGATTTTTCTCTGGGCGTTTGTGGTAATAATTTGATTAAGAATGAATATGTGCTTTATTTTATTGTATATTACGGTTTTTTAAGCTACATAAAGACCTGTTTTTGTAGCCATTCTAGATGTGCCGATTTGAAAACCAAATGCTCGATTAATTTTACCTTTCGTCCCAAAATTTGACATACTGCATCTGGCAACACTACCTGCAAACAACTACAAACAGAGTTTTGGCGGGAAATTGACCGGCGGCGGTTTGCTGCTCCTGTATTATTGTTTAAATAATGGTTTGAAGTGGACTTTGATATGTAAAAGTGTTGCGATTTTGTGTATTAAGTGTCTACGCATGTGAACTATTAGTGGAAACAGTGAAACAAGTGCTCTGATGGTGATGGATTCTCAAGATAAGCTGTTTGTTTGCATAGGCACCTTTAGATACCATCGCCAACTATCAGCTGTCTGCTGGATCAAGTTGCCGCCAAAATCTCCCAAGAACTGCACAATGTGACGCATCAACATATTGTGAAGCAGTATACTATGAAGGAGTGGGGAAATTACAATAAACCGAATAAAAATACTTAAGACTTGGCCTAAAGGTCTAGATACCAGGCCATAAACTCCAAAAAAAAAACTACAAACAAAGAACTCTACAGATGCGTTGTCACCTCTGGGAACTAAAATGTCACAGCCTGTAATGTAATTATACTCTCTATAACCTTCGGACCGGAACACAACACTGCAAATACTGCTATTTGGTGGCAGAAATAGGTAAGAGGGTGGTACTTAACCAGAAGGAATAAAAGTTAGCATATTATAAGCTTGATTAGGAATGCTGCCACCAGTAATTACTGTTCGGGAAGTCCGCACTGCACATTTCCTCTTTATCGTGGAGGCGTTTTACATAATTTACACATGGACAATCAACAATCAACAACATCCAGAATTGAAACAATATTAATATATTAATACAAATACTTGCTCCTTGCTGGATCCGATTCCGCGGCTCACAGCGACGTGAACAAATACTTAGCCACCGCTCTAACAAGTCACCTTATGTTAAATTATTCGCAATAAATGTTATTTTTAATCGTATTGTTCTTAAAGGTACCATGTATGTTCAGAATACTAAGGTAGGTGAGGGTAATATTGTAACCTTAAGCTTTGCCGCCCAATAAAACAAAACTAGAAGGAGGACCGAAATATAAACACAAAGTCGTGTACTATAAGTAATGTATTAAAATACAAAATACAAAATACAAAAATACAAAAATATTTATTCATAACACAAGTCTCATTTACAGTGTTAGATATGGATCTCACCCTTTTAAGTTTGAAAAACCTGTATTAGGATGAGTCCGCTCTTTCTTTAATCAGTAAGTCATGATAGATATGACTTGTATTACATAAAGATAAATCAACAGTCAAAAGTAACAATAATTATAATAGCTGTGAGTGTGTGTGTGTGTGTGTGTGTGTGTGTGTGTGTGTGTGTGTGTGTGTGTGTGTGTGTGTGTGTGTGTGTGTGTGTGTGTGTGTGTGTGTGTGTGTGTGTGTAATGTATTAAGTAAAAAATAGCAAACAAGCTTTGGCAATAATTAGGAACACTTCGAAAAATCAACTTAAAAAAATAACTATAACACAGAATACTAAAATGGATTAAAATATTTACAATAATTTGAACTATGAAAATGGCGTCGATTATATATTTAAATCTCTTTAGCGTCTATAAAGCAGCGCCCTTTTGGTCCTTAATTATTTGATTGACCGATGAAGAGCTATCGTATTACAGAGCCATCTATGCAAAGAAGGGTGTAGTTTTTGACATATAAAATAGTGACCATATTTTAACCGGATGACCATATAGAACGCGAAGCGAGAGAGATTGGGCTTTATTGTTAACTAAACAAGGTCACACTACTCGTTCTCATTAAGTTTGGTACGTATATTATTTTATACCGCAACTAACAACAAGTAATACCTGAATAAAAGCACATAAACATTAACAGTAAACAAATAAAACTGATGTTTACTACTACAAACTAATATATAAAGTTAATTTTAAATAAAATTAATTATTAATTAAAATAATTGTTAAGTATCTTTACGTAGTAGAGCCGTGCTGCAGCTATATTAGTACATAGTATATTTGTAGCACGAATGGGTCGGCTCGACCGGGAAAGGGCCACGCTCTTAAGCAGCTTAACGCTGCTGTGTTTCGTATGGTGAGTATAGAGAACCGACGACCCATTTTACTGCAAACAAGGCATTCCATCTTAGTCCTCACGGGTGAAAACGCGTCTACATTTTGATTCGTAATCGAGGATAGATGTAGATGTCTATGGGCTACAGAAACCAGTTACCATTCAGGTGGGCTGTGTACTCGTTTTTCACCCTTATCCTAAAAAGAAATCTATGTTGTTTAAGTTTCAATGCTTCCATTTTCTAAAAAAAAAAAAAATTGTTTTTACCATCGATATATATGTACTACGCACTAGATTTCGCATTCCGAACATTGACTATGTTCAACTGAACTGTTCTGCAATCTGTACACTTAACTAAATATTGCGTAAATTGAAGATTTGTAATTCTTGTGAACTCTTCTGAAATAATTATTATTACATTTTATTTAGAAATATGTTTGTTTAGATTAAATTAACAGTATTTTAAATTAAATTCTTATAGTCGTATATCGTAGTACATAATAACTCAATGGTTTTTACGCATTTTGTCGCATATGTTAACTTATTTTACATTCCCTTATTTTATATTAACTTATTTTAAAATCCCCCAGAGACCATGGGTGCTGTAGAGTACTCAAGACATCAGGAATATAAAATAAGTTAATAAACGCGATAACGTCAGTAAAAACTAGTTTCATTTTAATGAGTAGTGTTCGCGTAAACAAGAAATCTTCCATTTTCTGTATTTTTATATGTTGCCATATTTTTTAATAACAGAAGTTGTGTTCATTTTTAGTTAGGCCTAGATACAAATATATCCGTAGGCTTCGACCACCTAATCCTAGGCCCACCCTACACGTGTCCCCCGGGTGGTGCTAAACAAGCGACAAAGCCGAAAGATCTGACTCGGCTCCTCGCCGTGTGGTAGCGGCGTAAAAAATACCACACCTTACTTTCGCACCATGAGGCAAAAAATTAACGAAATGGCCCCGAGTTCCCGGCGCCCCTTTAATGGGGCAGGGTTGCGAAGAATCTCCGGGAGGAAAACCGGCGACGAGGTTCGCCACCCGTCATGTTCTGTCCCCCGGAAGGGCGAAAAGTGGATTGCGGAAGCCCGTCTGGCTACATTGAATGTATGTGGAGGAATGAATGATAAGATGGATGAAGTATGCGATATGATGTATGATAGAGGAATAGACGTGTTATGTGTAAATGAGACGAAACGGAAGGGAAAGGATGCCACTACACATGGCATGTATACCGCGTACTGGTCTGGTGTAGACGAGATCGAGCGGGCATGCCAGGGAGTCGGTATCATCCTTTCAGAAAGAATGGGTCATTGTGTGAAAGAGTATGAATGTGTAAGCCCGAGACTGCTATGGATACGAATGAAAGTGGGCTTAAAGAAGTTGTTTGTTTTAGGGGTCTACGCCCCAGACATGTCTAAGCCCACTTATATCCGAGAGCAGTTTTGGGAGTTGGTAAGGATGGTGCTAATGAAATGCAAGGTTAATGAAAATATTGTGATATTAGGCGATTTTAATGGAAGGGTTGGGGTGAGGAGGCTTGGTTATGAAAGGATATTGGGAACGTTTGGTGATGAAAGTATAAATGAGAATGGTGAAAGCCTTCTCGCCGTACGCGTGGAAAAGAATCTTTTTGTGACGAACACTTTCTTTCGTCATAAGAAGATTCACACGTATACATGGGAAAGAGGTGATGATAGAAGTATGATAGATTTCATAACTGTTGATGAAAGAATGAGGAGCGCAGTGGTAGATACAAGGGTTTACCGGGGCTCTAACGTAGGGACGGATCATTACTTGGTCTTATGCCGAATTAATGTTCTTTTCAGACGTTGGAGGCATCGGACATCTGTGTCTACCACTGCGTTACAGCGTATAAGAACAGAGAGGTTACAAGATGAAGGTGTGAAAGAGAAGTTCAAATGTAGATTGAGAGAAAATATAAGTGGTATGGCTGAATTGTGTATGAATGATTTAGACTTGGAGACTGTGTGGTATAATGTCAAGAAAGGTTTAGTGGATGCAGCTACCGAAGTATGTGGTGTAAGTAAGAGAACGATTGAAAGGAAAAATAACACGTTATGGTGGGATGATGAGGTACGGATGGAAGTTGAAGCAAAGAAGAAAGCATGGCTAGATTTACTAGCAACCAAGGCTAGTAATTCTAGCAGTATGAATGATGATATTGAAAGGAAAAAGGCAGTTTTTAGACACCTAAATAAGAGAGTAAAAGAAGTAGTTGAAAGGAAAAAGCAAGAAAGAACGGATAAGAATAATAGAAAAATATCGGATAACTTCCAGGCAAACATTAAAATGTTCTGGAAACTCGTAAGAACTACCAGGGGACATTCAAAACAGCCTAGAATGAATGCTATACGAGACCAGAATGGCTGTATTCTGAATGACGAAGTTTTGAGTTTAAAGAGATGGAAGGAATACTTTGAAAGCGTGTTTATGAGTGATGAGACGTTTGAATTAAATGAAATAGAAATTCCGAAAGAAGAGGAAATAGATGGAGATATAAGTATAATGAAATAATGAAAGCAATGAAAAGTATGAAAGCAGGTAAGGCAGCCGGTTATGATAGAGTATCTCTCGAAATGCTAAGGGCTGGAGAAGAAGTGGTGGCAGACCTGCTGTACACCTTGTTTAATTTATGTTGGGAACTTAAGCGGGTACCGGGAGACTGGTGCAAAGCCGTGATAGTCCCAATATATAAGGGAAAAGGATCACAGCAGGACTGTAAAAACTACCGTGGTATCAGCCTTCTTAGCATTGTGGGAAAACTGTATGCTAAGGTACTAATTGAAAGAGTTATGAAAGAAACTGATGGAAAAATTTGGGATGTGCAAGCGGGATTTAGAAAGGGAATGGGATGTACGGATCAGGTCTTTTCCATGCGCATGATCGCGGAGAAGTTTTTGGCCAAAAACCAAAAAGTTTTTTGTGCGTTCATGGACTTGGAGAAGGCTTATGACAGAGTGGACAGGGATGTGTTATGGCAAACACTGAACTCATTTGGGTTGAGCGCTGGTCTGATACAGGCATTGAAGTCTCTATATAGGGACTCTAGTGCTTGTGTCAGGATCAACGGGGCCTACTCGGACTGGTTTGGCATCCATAAAGGTGTCAGACAGGGCTGTGTGGCTTCCCCGTGGTTGTTCAATCTATTTATGGACAGTTGTTTAGAAAATTTGAAAGTAGAAGAATGCGGGTTAAGAATGGGTGAGTTAACCGTCAAATGCCTTTTGTACGGCGATGATCAAGTCATACTTGCGTCGTCGGCAGCCGAGTTGCAAATGATGGTTACATTAATGAACAGGACATTAAAAGAAAAAGGAATGAAAGTGAACGCAAGTAAGACGAAAGTTATGGTTTTTGAAAGAGAAGAAAGTAAAACGATATGTGAAATAAGAATAGAAGGGGAGTTGGTAGAGCAAGGAGATGAGTTTGTATATTTGGGATGTGTGTTTAGCAGGGATGGTAGATATGATAAGGATATAGAACGACGAGTGAATGCAGGAAATAGAGTGAATGGGGCTCTACACTCTATTGTGAAAAGTCAGAATGTGTCCAAAAAGGCACGTATGGCAATTCACAATGCTGTGTTAGTACCTACTTTAATGTATGGTAGTGAAAGTTGGGTGTGGCAGAAGAAGCACGAGAGTAGAATAAATGCTGTAGAAATGCGGTCATTAAGGAGCATGTTAGGGATGAATCTGAATGACAGAGTGAGAAATTGTTTAATAAGAGAAGAGTGTGGTTTGCAAGATGATGTTGTGACCAGGATTAAGAAAGGAATGCTTCGGTGGTTTGGCCATGTAGAAAGAATGAATGAGGAAAGAGTGACAAAGCAAATTTATGTTGCAGAGATGAACGGCATAGTCGGGAAGGGTCGCCCTAGGCGAAAGTTTATCGACCAAATTGGCGATATATTAAAAATGGGCCAAATCAAGAGTACCTTTAACCGACGAGCGTGTATGCGTAGGTATATGTATGTGGAGGAAGCGAGAGAGGTGTGTCAGGATCGTGCCAAATGGAAGTCCATAATCTCTGCCTAACCCTCTGGGTGACAGGCGTGAGTGTTTATGTACAAATGTATCTATTCTTAATTAAAAAGGAGCAGTAAAATACTATGATTTATGTTGTGTAAGTCTTTACCTATTCGCTGTCCCGTGCACTACATAGAGTTTATTGCTATTGTCTTACTATTGTGACTGAAAATCGGACAGTGAAAGTGTTAAGTTACAATATTTCTAATGTTCATCATCATCATCACCATTACAGCCATTCACAAGTCCACTGCTGAACATAATAAACCTCCCCCAAGGAATGCCACATAGCATATCTCTCTCGACGGTCGTAAATAAACAATAGATTAATATTTTTACTTTACAGTCTGTTTCTGACATGTAGTTCCCAGTATTCCCATTTGGGCCATGACCTGCTTGCAGTAACAAAACAAATCAATTGTATAAACTCGTGTGAAAGATTTGCGAGATTATGGTATATATATACATTTTGCTAACGAAACAATACTCGAAAAGTGAAATCAAAAAGCTGTTATCTCACTGCATTAACTACACAAGAATTTGGATGTGAAATACTTTGTATATTCATAAGCGATATTCATAAGCTATCGTTCTTTACGGATTTCATTTTGTTATTTTTAGCCATCTTTCGTATTGTGTTCGTATCAATATGGTAATTTAAAAAAATATATTTCTCAACGTTTTCTTACGCATTCCTGTAGTCTCGAATATAGATATAACATAATTTATACATCTATACAAATAAATAAAATTGAAGTATCTGTTTGTAGTTTCAAAATATTAGTTTTTTTACTAAATGCATCTGAAAGTATATACGGTACTTATAACAAAAAATAATTAAATTTTTGTCTGTCTCTCTGTCTGTTTGTTCCGGCTAATCTCCGAAATGGCTGGACCGATTTTAATGGTATTTTCACTGGCAGATAGCTGATGCTATAAGTAGTAACTTAGGCTACTTTTATTTTAGAAAAATAATTAGGGTGCCGCGCAAAAAAAAACCCAAAAAACCGAAGTCGCGGGGAATAGCTAGTATTGAAATAACTGGTATCTATTAAGCTCACAGACAGACATAAAGAACCATTTTTAAATTTTTCATCTGTCTGTCTGTTGGTCCGGGCTAATGTACGGAATGGCTGAATCGATTGTGATAACTTTACGCACAGATAAGAGGGCAATACCAGGAGGGATGCGGTCTATTTTATCCAATTTTTTTTTAATAAACGTACAATAGATATAATTAATGATTTTTATCATGAATCCAAATAACGCTAAAAAATCCTATATCCTATATATGGGAAACTCTTATCTGTATATCCGGGGTAATCTTCGGCTAAACTGATTGTGGTGAGACTTTATAAACAAATAAAGAAAAGTATCAGGAGGAATCTAGGCTACATTTTATCCGAAAATCTTGAAGATTTCTTTGAAAAACGGGAAAATTTTAAAAATAAACGGTCTGTGCTTATTTTGAATCTAAATAGTGTCCAGGCGAAGCCGGGGCGCGTCGCTAGTATAAAATAAACCTTAACAACGCCATGAAAGCTTTCTCTTCGACTTAGAACTAGATATAATAAAACCGATACCTTAACCGGAATTAAAACTGTAGCTGAACAGAAATGTGAAATCTATTTGAACCTAAGTGAAGAATCGTTACATAATATGGAACTAGTTTTTATTGCCAGTTGCTAATGCAGTTTTAATGTTTCAATAATAAAAGCAGTGGCGTAGCGTGCCTTAGATGGGCCCTGTATCAAAATTTGTTGGGGGGCCCCAATGAAGATTAAAGATTTTATAAAAGGAACAAAAACGCTTGCACTGAATTCAAATTATTATATATTGATTTTAAGTTATTCATCATCATCATTACAGTCCTTCACAAGTCCACTGCTGAACATAGGCCTCCCCCAAGGAATGCCACAAAGCACGGTCCTGAGCCACCTGCATCCATCGACTTCCTGCATATCTTACCAGGTCGTCACTCCATATAGTGGGGGGACGCCCTACACTTCGTCCGCCGGTACGAGGCCACCACTCGAGAACCGTTTTTCCCCATCGGTTGTCGGTTCTTCGAGCTATATGGCCGGCCCATTGCCACTTCAGCTTACTAATCCGTTGGACTATGTCGATCACTCTGGTTCTACTGCAGATATCCTCATTTCTAAGTTTATCACGCAGAGAAACTCCGAGCCCTCTCTATAGGTCGCTGAGCGACCTTGAGCTTCCTTATCCGGCCAGCAGTGAAGCACCACGTCACAGTGCCATAAGTCATCACTGGCAACACGTATTGGTTGTACAGTCTCGTTTTCAAGTTTTGAGGTATACCTGACGAGAAGATGTGCCGTAATTTCTCGAATGCTGCCCAGCCGAGTTGAATCCGTCGATTGACCTCTCAGTCGAAGTTGGACTTACCTAGTCGGACTATTTGTCCTAGGTAAACATACTCGTCAACAACTTCGAGCTTAGTGCTCCCAACAAATACCGGCATAGGTGTGACATGGACATTAAACATGATCTTTGTTTTGTCCATGTTCATCTTAAGACCTATCCGTTGGGAAACACTATTGAGGTCCTTAAGCATAGTGCTTAGGTCCTCCAGCGATTCTGCCATAAGGACTATATCGTCGGCAAATCGAAGGTGAGTGATGTACTCGTCATTGATGTTAATACCGTATAGTTTCCAGTCCAGAAGCTTGAAAAAGTCTTCCAATGCAGCGGTGAAGATTTTCGGGGATATAACTTACTACTGTCTTACACCTCTCTGCAATTGGATAGCTTTCGTACTCTGGTTCTGTACTCGGATAGCCATCGTAGCCCTACTGTACAAGCACTTCAGCACTTCGATATACCGACAGTCAACTTGGCATCGCTGAAGGGACTGCAACACCACCCAAATTTCGACGTAATCAAAGGCTTTCTCATAGTCCACATATGCCCGACATAGTGGCAAATTGTACTCCTCGGATTTCTGTACAATTTGCCGAAGGGTGTGTATGTGGTCTATGGTGCTAAAGCCTTTTCGGAAACCGGCTTGTTCGGGAGGCTGGAAGTCGTCAAGTCTGCGCGCGAGACGATTCGTAATGACTCTCGAAAACAGCACGTAGACGCGGCTCAGAAGGGAAATCGGTCTGTAGTTCTTCAAGAGAGCGTTGTCTTTTCTTGACGAACAAGACCATCGCACTTCTGCTCCACGCCTCCGGTGTAATGCCACCATGGAGGACTTCAAATACCGGTTTTCCACCCGCTTTCAGAAGCTCCGCTGTAATTCCATCCTCGCCTGGGGCCTTGCCGTTTTTAAGGTGCTGCCACTCTAATCTCGCTCAGACTGACGTCCAGTATATCATCGGAATAGTGTCGGATAAAACTCGCTCTTGGATCGTTACTCACACTTATTACGTGTGGCTCCAAGGATGATATGTACAGCTGCCCATAGAACCTCTCAATCTCACTCAAAATCTCAGGTGTCCCGGAAACGACGATGCCACACTCGGTCTTCAGCTTCGACAGTTGGCTCTTTCTGGCAGACAGATCTCTAGCAAATACTTTTGAGTCCTGGTTCCGCTCGATCGCTTCTTTAATACGAGCAGTATTAAAGTTGCTAAGTCCTACCGCATGCATTTGGAGATCTGTCTGTTCAGTTGCCTGTATGTTGTCAAATCTACTGAAGACTGCAGCTTCATATCCCGTCTAACAGCCATGAGATCAAGAGTGTAATCGGAGATTTTTTGTGTTCTTCTGCGGCGGGTCTTGCAAAACTTAGCTCCGACCGCATGGACAGTTTCCACGAGATTGTCATTCATATCGTCCACTGTATTGCAATCTTCTAGGCACTGAAAACTGTTTCGTAGCTCGAACTGAAAGGTTTCGGGACTTTGGATTAGAGCACGAGGGGGACGCAGCGTTGACTTCATTAGACGTGACCTCTCCAACTCAACAGTTAGGTTCAGTGTGTCTCTCACCATTCGGTGTTCGCTACCGGTTTTCACCCTCGCGATCACTGAGACATCACTGAACAGTTGTCGTCTGGTCGTCATAATGAAGTTAATCTCATTTTTTATCAAATCAGGCGTAACTCTAAAAGAATACAAAAGCCGATAACTAAATGACGATACAATAGTTATGGGATGTATCTAAGATTTAATCCTCAGAAGACACAAGTTTGCGTGTTTACCGCTAAAAAGAACCTCTTTGTCGTATCTCCTCAGTTTCAAGGCACTCCCCTTCTTGCCTCAGCCAGTATCGATATCCTCGGAGTCGACATATCGAGTGACGTGCAGTTTCGTGGTCAGGAAGGGAAGGCCAAATTGGCCTCTAAAAAGCTTGGCGTGCTCAGCAGAGCGGGACAGTATTTCATGCCGGCACACCGCCTGCTACTTTACAAGGCGCAAGTTCGGCCTCACATGGAATACTGTTCCCATCTCTGGGCAGGGGCTCCCCAGTGCCAGCTCCTTCCACTTGACCGCATCCAACGCAGAGCGGCTCGAATTGTCGACGACCGAGCCCTTTCCGATCGGCTCGATTCATTGGCACTGCGAAGAGATGTTGCATCCCTTTGCATTTTCTTTCGCATCTACCATGGGGAGTGCTCTGAGGAATTGTTCGGATTAATCCCAACCACCAAATTTCACGAATGCACATCGCGGCAGAACTCCCGATACCATCCACACCATCTGGATGATTGGCGGTCCACCACTGTGCGATTTAGAAGATGTTTTCTTCCTCGCACGACCTCCTTATGGAATCGATTACCATCAGCGATTTTTCCGGACCAATACGACTTAGGGACCTTCAAGAAAAGAGCGTACTCCTTTTTAAAAGGCCGGCAACGCATCTGCGATTCCCCTGGTGTTGCAGTCGTTCATGGGCGGCGGTAGTCACTTACCATCAGGTGAGCCTCATGCTCTTTTGCCCCCACTCCTATAAAAAAAAAGTGACCTTTATCCGAACGTTAAATATGAATAGCGTTTATTGGTTTCGGTGCGAGAAGTTATCGAATCCGAGACGATTTCGCTTTCCGAGACGATTGTGAATAGCCCGGCAGGTCCACTTCCTGTGGGGTTGCTTCTGGACGAAAGAGTTCATCATAAAGAGTTCCTCTTTCACCATGAAGTCGGCCAGCTGCTGGCCCCTTGGGTTCCGTTGCCCTATTCCGGAAATTCCCTACTTTCAGCTCACCGTTCTCTCTTGTGCCTAGTTTTGCGTTGAAGTCATTAACACCGTATAGTAGGTTTTGGAGGAATGCATGGCTCTAGAGATATCCTCATTCATGTCCTCCACCTCCTCATCGGGGTGTTCCGAGGTTGGTGCGTAAACCTGTATGACCTTCAGCGAATACCGTTTGGCGATTCTGAGTATAAGGTACGCAACCCTCGTTGACACACTCCCAATCTTTACAACGTTGTTAACAAGAGACTTGTGGACGATAAATCCGACACCTCCTTGGGACAGATGGTCGCCCTCCTAGTGATAGAACAAATTGCCGGATTCGAGGTTTACCGTGTCCCCCCCCCTCTCTTCGGACTTCGGATAATCCTATGACATTCCAGCGCAACTTGTCTATCTCTTCTTCCAGCTCGACAGACGATCTTCTCGTCAGTCCTCAGTGTGCGTGCGTTATAAGTTGTCAGGTCGAGTCGTCGTATGTGGCAATAGAACCTCCACCGGAGATTCTTAGCACCTCCTGCCCCGCCGTTACCTTGGTCGCCATCGTAGCCAGGAATAGCGGGGCCGCCGGGGAATAGGGGCCATCTCTTCGTTACTTTCATGGGGGGTATATTGCCATAGTTGCCACGCTTGGCGAACGGGTTGGCAACCGCAGTTTTTTTATTGTTATTTTGCTGTTATCAGAAAGATGCTGCTGCCCATTCTCTGCCCCAGTTTCCCTCTGTCGCCTTTTACGACACCCACTGGAAGATATAGGGTAGTGAGTGTTCTCCACTGCCACCCGTGCCACTACACGGGTTTTGGAGTTATTACTTACAATTAATACTCCTAGGAACTAAGCTAGTCAAACAATTCAAATCAAATATACACTTTTCGTGCCTTTTGTTCGGCGAACACAGCTGAAGAAGATTCGGCTGCATTCATAGCTGAAGAAGATTTCAGTTTTACTAAATTCTTTACTTCTATAGACAATAGTGATAGCCTTTCCTGTCCCATAGAAGTCCTTGGAATTTTTGCTCAGGTTTGGGGCCCCTGTAGCCCGGGGGCCCCGTATCATTGATACGGCTGATACGGTGGTAGCTACGCCCCTGAATAAAAGTAAATCTTAATTATAAATAGCAGAGAGCATCCACGGCTTTTTCTGCCACCAGGGCGGCGCCACGGGGAGGATAATTTCTTAGAAAAATATAGTAATATTTCTTAGTTAGTAGTTAATGTTTCTTTCTGTATTATTAGTTATATTTTATATTCATTAGGTCAGAACCGAATAAACCAAACTATATAAAGACGAAAGAATCAAAAAAAGATTTAAAAAGTGCAAGAAATTAAAGGTCAAACCACTGAGGCATTGTTTTGTGTATTAATATAATAGTCTAGAAACTAATAAACTATTTTTTAATATATAATATTTTATTATAACACAATATTAAAAACTATTATAAAAAAAACTAAGACTAATAACTTAATTATCATACAGTCTTACTCCGGAAAACGGGAAACGCAGCCAGCGTTCTTGGCACGATACCACGGTCACGCCAAGAAGCTGTCTGCGTTTCCTCGCTGAATGGCTATACTTAGCCTTTGAGCGAGAAAAGAACCAGTCCTCTTATCACCAGCAGCAACGACCAGTCGCGGGTACCAGCTTCTTTAGGAACTTTACCGCACATGGACTCCACGGACCATTAGTCTCCACATCTGCAAATGGCACAAATGATATGTAATCATCTCTCTGAGCCTCATATTTGCGCCACTCACTCAGTTCAGCTTCCTCTGATGTCTCCCCGGCTCTAAACGAGGTACCCATGAGATGAGAGGCCGCCAATGTGTCTACGCATGCAGCATCCCACACTAGGGCTTTTTGACACTGGTGTCTTGGGAAAGAGCTCCCAAGGGACCAGTGTCATACCGTCGGGTGTCCTGCCATCATCTCTAAATATTCCACAAGGCTCTTAAACCGATGGTGGCTCAGATGGTTAGCGCTCGCTGTCAATTTCACAGTACGCGAGCAAACCGGGTTTGATCCCAGCCGGCACCAATGAAATTGTTAATTGCAAATTTAAGTGCTGATTTACCACGCGCTCGTCGGTGAAGGATAACATCGTGAGGATAACTCGAGAAAACCTGCATGTCTAAGAAATAAGAAAAAAACTCGAAGGCATGTGAAGTTCGCCAACACGCGTTGCGGCAGCACGGCGAACATTTCCTTGCCCTAAAACCCTCTCAGAAATGAGAGGCCTCTGGCCAGCAGTGGGGCGTATATAGGCTGTAACATTACTTTTTTTAACTTTACTAAAACCGACGGAACATTTAAAACAAAAGCCCTTCGGATGACATAAACTATTACTTAAAACTAATTTCTAAATTAACTGACATTGTATAACAAAAAACTTTTCCTTAGTCACAACTGGCGACATCTGGTGACTGGAAGATTATTATCCCTCATTAGTGTATAGTTGTAGAATATATATATCTACATTGAATATATTAATACGGCAAAAAATGCTGTGAGTGTCATCGGTCTGCGACTGACATTGTTTTTCTACATTTGTTTCTTATTTACCTTTACCATAACAGCCTATAAAAGTCCACTGCTGCTCTCACGAAGTTGCTGCTGCCCATCATCTGTTTCAATTTCGCTTTGTCGCCTCTTACGACACCCACGGGACGATATGGGGTAGTGGATATTCTTACACCGACACTACACGGGGTTTTTCATTTGCATAATACTAAATATACACATAATTTTTCATTATCATAAAAAAACTGAAACGAAAAATCTTAAATTTTTATGTAGTCCTACTCGCCGCACCAAGTATGTGTGGCGTATGGCGCCAAGAACGCTGGCTGCGTTTCCTCGCTGAATGGCTACACTTAATTTGATCGAGAAATGAACCAACATAAATTATGTTTTTATACATGGTAAACCCATACTGCAGCTATATTAGTAGTATAGTTGTAGCACGAATGGGTCGGCTCAACCGGGGTAGGACCACGCTCTCACAGAATATCAGCTTAAAATAGCAGCTTAACGATGCTGTGTTTCGTATGATAAGTGTAGAGAACCAGAGACCCTTTTTATTGGAAACAAGGCATTCCATCTTAGTCCTCGCGGGTGACAACGCATCTGCATTTTGATTCTTAATTGATGATAGATGTAGATGTCTATGGGATCAAATACCAAGCCTTGCCTCTCTCCCAAGTAATCAAGGAATAAAAATATTAAAAAAAGATTGCGGTTCTTCCTTGTCTAATGGCTTTTTAAATTACTAAATGTAGATATAAATAGCTTGATTTCTGAAAAATGCAGATGTGCCCTTTTTACTTATGCCGCCTCGTAGGTCTAGTGGTTGTAACTGCGAAGATTGATCATAAGGTTCTGGGTTCAAATCCCGGGTCGGGTTAAAATCTGATTTGTTGGGCTTAGAAATTTTCACTAGCAATACGAAGTCAGGAAGCTGGCGGTGTTTCACCCCCGTGCTTTGAAAATCACGTATGGATTTCCAACCAACCGAGTTACGAGAGTGAGAGAATAGAGAATGCGCCTGTGTTTGTGCATACACTCGTACACTATAATCCGGCTTTACGCAGATGGCTAGTCTCTGTCGAGAATATCCGCCGTGGCCGAAATTCGGTTTGAAGGACATTATATGTATATACATATAACGGGGCACTCCACACTCTACCTCACACACCACGTTCCACCATCTTAGTTCTTAGAAGTAACACGCATCATTTTAATTCTCAATCGTGGATATATGTCGGTTGTCTTTGAGCCACAGCAACCACTTACCATCAGGTATACTGTGGGTTAGCTTGTCATCCCTACTAGAATCAAGAGTCTATGACCATAGATTTAGATTAGTCGACCTACTAAATGTAAGCCTACATCCACGACATTAATCTCCAAACAACCGCAAAGTTGGAGCTCATTTTAATGTGGTTTTAATGCCAATGAAATAAGTAGAACTTATTGTATAATTAATAAAAGCCACCACATCTAACGAACCGCAAAGCCCTTGGAGTGGTTCTCCCGCGAATAATATCTTGCTTACAAACCAATCATTAACTATTCATTAAACAAAGTCATTGCAGCACCACACAAGCAGTACGTGCACCGAATGTTTACTTCTAAAAACGCCTAACCGTGCTCCCCAAGGCCGAGGTTCCATTGCATCTATTCGCATACCGAATGGCGTTTAAAAAAACATTCCATTCGATATGTATTCAAGAATGGTATGAACTAAAAATGTTGCAATCGTGTTGGGTCAATCAGTGAGGTTAGAAAAAAAATTATTGCTATTTAGTGTTGCCAAATTCAATACATAAAAGGCTGAAATAATCGATATATTATTAGTGTAGAGATTTAAATTATTTTTTATAACGCTAGAGTTACCTACAAAAGAGATAACTGGCCACCTTTAAAGCATTTTATTCGATTTGTGCGTGAGCGTGTGCATGAGCGTGCGAGGCTTATGTTCAGCAGGATTTTTTTCATCCTCGGCACTACTTCTTTGTGGAAATTCTACAACCGGCGAAACAAGTTTACTCTTTTTATAAAAGGCTGACTAAAAAACTGGCAATTTCCCTGGTTTAACAGTTATTCACCTGCGGTGGTCGGCACCTACCATCAAGTGAACCGCATGCTCGTTTGCCCAATTTTCTATAAAAAATAAGACTTTTGATAAGCTGAATAAATGGACCGAAAGACAAAACCGTGGGTGTTGCCTTCACGTCGGAACACGTAATAAAACAAAATCTAAAATTGGAATTAACGATTTCATTGGCGCCTTCAGGTATCAACTGTTCGCTTATATTAAGCACTTAGCCCATAATCTACCACGGCTCTATAGTATGTAACATACTAGCGTTTATTAATTGCGTTTTTAAAAGCATATCATTGTTACACACAGTTAGTCTCTTGTAATTTTTTACATTTACCGAAACATATTTTTCATGTTCGGTCTTTAAGAACCAATTACTGTGGTACATAGCTTTACATATCTGCAGTGATACTCATACTTTCTACTTTCGCCATTATTTGCGTGTCATCTACGACAGGCCTAATGATGTTAAACAAAGTGATTTATGTCAGCTTCATTTCACACTTAAAGTGCGTAGATTATCTAAAAATATGGCCGTCAAATGTGCGTTTTTACGCGGGTATTTTTATCAGGTGTGTTACATCATCGCTTTTATAAACCGTCTATCTTAAGTTCCGACTTAAACCGCGTAATAGTGATGTAAGAATATCCACTACCCCATATCTTGGATGTCGTAACTTGTAAGAGGAGACAGAGGGCCAGCCAGGAAATGGGCAGCAGAGTATTTTTTATAGCAACTAAAAAATAAAAAAATGCGGCCGCCATCCCGCCTGCCAAACGTGGAACTATGGCAAATTTTATATTATTCCCTTTGTTATACAATTTATTTGAGACTAGCTGTTCTTCGCGACTTCGCCCGCGTGTTATTTGGTGTTTTAGTTCTTTTGCGCGGAACCCTAATTATTTTTCTAAAATAAAAGTATCCTAAGTTACTCCTTATGACATCAGCTATCTGCCAGTCCCGTCAAAATCGGTCCAGCCGTTTCAGAGATTAGCCGGAACAAACAGACAGACAGACAGACCGACAGACAGCCAAAAATCTTAAAAATTGTGTTTTCGTTATAAGTATCGTATATACTTTCATGCATTTAGTAAAAAGCCGTAATTTTGCCATTACAAACAGACACTTCAATTTTATTTATTTGTATAGATATCTATCTCCAGCAGTGGACTTCTGATTGGTTAAAAGGGTAACGGTATCTTAAATTCACTGTTAGTAAAAGTGCAGGAATTGTTATAATTGCCAATGGGTACTGTACTTTTGGTAGGATTTCGCGAAATGTATCGAGCTAGGAAGAGGTAGCTTTACGATACATTGGTCAGTATGCTTTTTGGAAGTCTCTCAACCTTTATCGGGCTACCGGTAATTTATCTGGAAGACATTTCAAGAGAAATTGAATGTTTAGACCAGATAGATGAAAAAGTTAATCACGATCGCCACCACTCTCACCATCATCATCACCATCCTCATCAACAACAGTATCAACGTTTTTCATTCCCCTCTTAGGGCTTAGCGTTTCCATTAATGCTTCAATCGGCACGCATTCTTCTTTGTACCCTATAAAATTCCACTGCTAGACACGTGTATCTTATCTTGTGAAGAGTACCTGCCTTAATCGTCAGGCTTGGCAGGCGGATTTTTAATAAAATAAGGGTGACAAACGAGCACACAGTCCACCTCATGGTAAGTGGATGCTATGGCCCATAGACATCTACATTTACACTCGATTAAAAATCAATATGCAGATGCGTTATCGCCCGTAAGGACTAAGAGGGAATGCCTCGAATCAAGTAAAAAGGGTCTCCGGTTTTCTTTTTTTATATGGAAGGGGTCAAGGAAGCATGTGGTTCAACTGATGGTAAGTGACTACCGCCGCCCATGAACAGCTGCAAAATCAATGCCTGCTTTTTAAAAAGAGTAGGTACTCTACACTCACCATACGAAACAGCTATATTATGGTTGCAGCATGAATGGGTCGGCTCGACCGACGAAGAACCACGCTCTCACAGAATACCAGCGTAAAATAGCAGCTTAATGCTGCTCTGTTTCGTGTGATGAGTGTCTGCATTTTAATTCGCAAGCGAAGATAGACGTAGGTGTCTATGGGCCACAGCAACCACTTACCATCAGGTGGACTGTGTGCTCGTTTGTCACCCTTATCCTATAAAAAAAAGTACCAGACTCTTACATTTTCCTCCGAATAGCAGTGTGTACGCAGCGTGCTCCGGTCTAAAGGATATAAGATACCAGTCATCTTAGTCCTCAGAGGTGACAACGTATCTGTAGCTCTCTTTGTTTAAAGTTGGTGTCAATGAACTGCAGTAACCTTCAGGTGGACTGTTAATTCGATTGTCATTTGAGTTTAAACAAAGCTAGTGCATGTAACAGGTAGTCATAAACAATCGCTACATTATTAAAGAATAGCTAGTAGTCCTATAAAACGTACGTAATTAAAATGTGTTACCGCACTAAGATGATTATCTGTTACTGTACGTCTTAGACAACGCAGTCAATAAATTTTATTGCAACCTTTCAGTTCATCAGACCTCTAGTCAGAGGTGACGTAATAGCGAACTTTTACCCTTATTACATAAACCACTAAGTCCAATTTCCAATACATTATACTTTAGATTTAGTATCGGTATTGAAACTAAGGAAGTCTAAGAATGGTCACGAGTAATAGAATTACATAAATAATATAAAGTGACCCGCAGGTAACCAACGACCCGGTCGCAACTTGCGCTTCTCTTTTCAAGACTCGACACAGCGTCATTAATTTTTAAGGTCGAAGCAGAAAAAATTGAGAGCTTGCGTTATTTTTGACGTTTCATAATTTGTTAGACGATTTGCGTTTCAAGTTATAAGCGGTGTGATTTGACTGCCTCGTTAGTCTAGTGGTCGTAAACGCTGTTGCCGATCACGAGGTCTCGGGTTCGAATCCTGAGCCGGACCAAAATCAGCTATTGGGTTTTTCTATAAAGAAATTCTCAGTAGTAGCTCGAAATCACCGTTTGGCGTTTCAGAGTTGGCAATGTTTCACCCCCGTGCCATGTAAAGCACGTAAAGCCGTTAGTCCTGCGCCTGATCTCTCTCCGGTTGTGTCGGCTTGTCGTCCCATCGGACTATGAGATTAGAGTGAGGGAATAGAAAGTGCACCTGTGCTTGCGCACATACTCCTGCACTATGATCCTGCCCTACGCAGTCTCCGTTGAGACCAGCTGCCGTAACTGAAATGCGGTTTGAAGGACATTATTATTATGCACAAGATACATATATATGTACAAAAGTACACTTAACTGGTAGAAAATGCCTTTAGGCATTAGGTCCGCCCTATGTGTCTACTTTAAACACTAGGAACAAACATAAGCTTGTAATACCAGTTACTAGACTCCACAGAATCAGTAATTCATTTATGAGGCAATGTATACGCTTTTACAACAAAATCCCAGAAAATATGCAAAGTTTGTCAATAAACAAGTTTAAAAGTTTTATTTAAAAAGGGTTATTACAATATCAAGGAATACATGAATGAAAATAACCCCTGGAAATAAGGTGATCGCCACTATGCTGGTTTTATGAAAAGTCATTAAAAATTGTATAAACGAAGGGAAATATGTTTGAAAAAAAAGTCCCGCTGGTTTTCTTGCTGGTACTTCCAAGGACAGAGGTATTTTCCGAACCAGTGGTAAATAAAAAATGACTTTCGATAAGTATTATTAGGGGGTCATTGTAGAAGCGTGCTCGGCGCGACCCCTGCCAGCCCTTTTCAGGGCTGCAATTCTACACAGCTGCGCACCCATGACAACGAGGGTTAGGGCGTCCCCCCAAGGCGACGCACACCAGCTCGTCCCCGTTGGTGTGGAATGCAGCGCGCAAAGCGGCGATGGGGACCGCCACCCGTCACGCACGGCCCGACACGGCGGAAGGTGGAGGACAGAGTGCAGAGTTGGCACGTGAAATGTTAGATAAATGAGAGATAAGAGACGAATGAGCTGATCGAAATAATGAAAGAAAGAGAATTAGATGTCGTGTGTATGTCGGAGACCAAACGGAAGTGCAGTGGTACTGAAGAGCTCCCTGGCGGGACGTTAGCTCTATGATCCGGAGTCCCGGAGAGCGCCTGCCAAGGAGTGGGGGTGCTGCTGTCGTCTCGGTTGGTCGATGTTATGACTGAATATAAGATTGTGAACTCAAGACTTCTCTGGGTTAGCTTTAAATTGGGACTGACGAAGTTATTCCTTTTGACTGTTTATGCGCCGGTAGCTTCGTCGTCCAGGGCTGAGCTGGAGGAGTTTTGGGAGAATGTAAGAGAAGTTCTAGATTTGGTTAGGGGAAACGAAAAAATTGTTGTATGTGGTGATTTGAATGGATGGGTTGGTACCGCTCGACCAGGGTACGAGTCGGTGCTTGGAAAGTTTGGCGATAAAAGGGTTAATGATGCTGGCAAGCTTATACTGGCTGTATGCAAGGAAAACGGTCTTCTTGTGACAAACACTATGTTTAATCACAAGAAAATCCATATGTATACTAGAGAAAGAAAGAATGAGAGAAGTATGATCGATTTGTTCCTGGTGGATAACCGACAGCGAAAACAGGTGATGGATACGCGAGTGTTCAGGGGTGCTGACCTGGGAACGGATCACTATCTAGTGATTACTAGATTTAGGGGTCTGTTCGCGGGTTGGCGCTACCGGACGATAGTGACAGAACCACAGTCGGTCTGTCGCATCCGAAGCTGGAAGCTTCAGGAAGCGGATACTAGGGACAAATATCATGCGAGGGTAGCCGAAAAGCTTGACACCATCGATGGCAGTAAAGAATGTATGGAAAGAACATGGCAGAACCTTAGGGATGGAATGGTAAGTGCAGCGGAAGAAGTGTGCGGAATGATAAAAAGAGGTAGTAGTAAAAGAAGAGATGCATGGTGGAATGATGAAGTGAAAGAAGCTGTAAAGAAGAAGAAGAAAGCATGGTTAGACTACTTGGCCTCTTGTAATGATAAGGATATGAGAGAGAAGATGAAAGAAAGATATAAGCTCCAGAAAGTTCATACGAAAACATTGATTGAGGAAGTGCGTGAAAGGTGTAGAATGGAAGCGGACGAAAGGTTGTCGCACAACTTTAAGGAGAACTCCAAACTCTTCTGGAAAAAGGTTGGAAGGACCCGAAGTGGCGCGACGGCCTTAAGAATGAACAAAGTGTTTCGAGAACCAATGACGTCCTCTCAGAAAAATCGGACGTCATGAAGCGATGGAGCGAATTTTATAGAGAAATTTATGCGTGTGTAATTTATCTTAGTGAGGGATCCGGGGATGACGCCGTGACTGGTTCGCCAGACCCGGACCTCGATGACACTGAGGTCATCAGTATGAAAGAGATTGAACGTGCGATTCGAAGTTTGAAATGTGGTAAGGCTGCGGGACTAGACAGAGTTACTGCTGAAATGGTCAAGTATGGTGGGCCTAGCGTCTGGGACAGCTTTCATCTGCTGTGCAATTTGTGCTGGCGGACGGGGGATGTCCCGGATGATTGGCGATCCGCAGTCATTGTGCCTTTATATAAAGGTAAATGTTCACATTTTGACTGCGGGTGCTATCGGGCGATCAGCTTGACCAGTTTAGCAAGTAAAGTTTACTCGAAGGTTTTGACACGTAGGATGCAAGAGAAATCGGAGAGGATGCACGGATTAAATGTTTTCTCTCCGCATGATCACGGAGAAGCTTCTGGCTGCTAACCAGAAGATTTTCTGTGCTTTTGCGGATCTTGAGAAAGCATTTGATAAGGTTGTAAGGAAGAAAATGTGGGAACTGTTGCCGGGGTATGGTGTGGATGGTCGATTGCTAAGGGCTGTTCAGTCACTTTACTGTGACTGTAAAGCCTGTGTGCGAGTAGGGCATGACCTGTCACCCATGTTTAGCGTCCAAACGGGCGTACAGCAGAGTTGTGTCATGTCTTCCTGGCTGTTCATACTGTATCTCGACAGCTGTTTACAGAAGCTGAAAGATAGCTGTTTGGGTGTGAAATTGGGTGACATTAAAGTAAATTGTCTGCTGTATGCTGATGATGCAGTGCTTATTGCACTATCAGAGGCAGAACTGCAGGCATTAGTCACGTGTGTGAAAGAGGAATGTGAAATTAAAGGTCTCCGTTTGAATGCTAATATAACTAAGGTTCTGGTATTTGAAAGGGACGAAGATAGAACGAAGTGTGAAATAAGGGTAAATCAGGAATATCTAGAACAGGTAAATGAAATTGTATACTTGGGGAATGCTTTCAGCCGGGATGGAAGATGTGATTTAGATGTGGACAGGCGTGTCGTCGCTGCCGGGAACAAAGTCAATGGTGCCCTGACTGCGTTAGTCAAAAGGCAAGGCATAGTGAAGCGTGCACGCCTTGCAATACATAACGCAGTATTAGTACCGACTTTGTTATATGGCAACGAAACCTGGGTATGCCAGAAAAAGCATAAAAGTAAGTTGAATGCAGTGGAGATGCGATCTCTTCGTAAAATGTGCGGCGTTACCATGGCCGACCGAAAGTGAAACGAAGAGATTCGCAATATGGCAGGTTTGAAAGATGACCTTATCACAAAAATTGATAAGGGCGTGCTTCCATGGTTTGGGCACGTTAAGCGAATGAGTGAAGACCAAATGGTGAAGAAAATATATAGCGCGAAAGTAAATATTAAAAGGTGTCGAGGTAGACCGAGACTAACTTTCGAAGACCATGTGAGCAAATTGATCGAAGAGGGGAGGGTCAAGAGTACTCGGATACCTAGACGTGCATGTATGAAGAAGATAATGAATCTGAAAGAAGCGAAGGTATGTAAGGATCGTGACACTTGGCGATCTGTTCTCTTCGGCTACCCCGTCAGGGATTGTGCGTGAAGATAAGTAAGTAAGTAATAAGTATTATGTAATAATCAATATTGAATCAAAAAAAATTCTATTCTATTCTATGTCCTTTTTTACATGGGAATGCAATGAAGATTTTTAAATAAATAAATAAAATATAATGATGCACGTCGAAAAGAACTTGTCTGTCTCCTTTTTAATTCAAAATGAGGAGAACAGAATAGAATAGAAAATGTTTTATTCAATATAGATTGCAGATTAACTAATTGAAAGTAATTTGTGCTTTTAACACTGGTTCGGAAAAACTCTCGATTCTGGAAGGAACCAGCAAGAAACCCAGCGGAACTTTAAAGTGGCATGAGTATGAAAAATTTAGCTATCCGCTTTCCAAGCATAACGACATTGAATAATCTTTACTATTGAATAAAATAACTTTTAGGCATTCTATCGATTGAGAAGTCTGCAGTTTGTGATCATATCGGGGATCGATGTCTTGATATCAGATTTGATAGACCACAAATCCTCGCGACAGAACATCTTATCCTGTCAAGGATATCTTATCCTTGATACGTGAGCCTATTAAAATTTAAAAAAAAAACATTCTAATTTTAATAGAGAAGGGGGCTGGGTTTTAAAAAATTATGAAAAAAAGAATTAAATTAAAACTAAACCCACGTATACCACTGCAAGACTTCAAAACACAGTAAGTTCATTCTGCATAGACTGGACTAAAAGTAATAATTAAAAAGCTGAATGTACTCAGAGTTAACTCTGACGTGAAGACATCAGTCACCTCAGTCCCACGTGACACGGGTGCTGCAAAGCACCTGAAACGTAGGGAATGAAAAATAATGTAGTGTTCGCTTAAGTATAAAGCCGGCTATACATGTTGGCCGAGTGAAGACGATCACCAACGTATAGACAGCCCATTTGTCTAGCCTCGCCATTGCTCGCCGACGCTCGCCTAGCTGGCCGAGTGGAGCCAAATGCCAACGTGTATACAGTTCGTTTAGCGTGCCTTGCTGCCACTCGTGATCGCTGGCCACGACTCGTCTCACTTTGGAACAGTGTCGATTTTTCTGCACAAGTCAAAGGCGCTCGCCTGCAATCGGCAAGTGGCGTCCACATGTTAATCGGTCATGTCAGTATGTTCACTCTTTCAAACTTGGCCGACATGTAGACTGTGGCACTCGCCTTGCGTCAATTTGCCTACGTTCGCGTTGGCTGCGGCTTAGGCAACATGTATTGCCATCCTAAAAAATCATAATATTTCCAACTTCATTAAAGGCCCTTATGTAAGAAATAATAGAACACCAAATTATTTATTTTATTTTATCTTCTGATAGATGGCGGGGTATCGAATCAGTGACAAGGATCAGCGTCAAAGGTGTTCACGTCTTGCACTACGATTGTCAATCCAAGCCGAGCGTGACAAATAAAGCAAATCCTCTCCAGTAGTGTACATTTAATGGCTGATTTTATTTTACTTATAAATCGCTGTCGGCTTTCAACTTGAACCATTCAACACAAATTGAAGATAGCCTCATGCCTGTTATTTTGCACTTTGCGCTTGTGTAATTTGAGTTTGAATAGGTTCTGGATATTTATGTGTGATTATATTATTATGACTTCAATGATGTGAATTACTTTTACAAATTAGAATGAAAAGCTGTACGAGGGACCAAGATGTAGGCAGACGACATGGTTTTCTTCTTTAGGAGAAAGGTATAAAAAACTAAAAATTAAAATCCTCATCATCATCATGATTATTACAGATCACTGCTTACAACTGCACATAGACCTCCCCCATGAATTTCATCCAGAAATCGATCGAATTCCTGTATATATAAAACAGACCATCACCGCACCTAGAGGGGAGTTACCCTGCACTTTTTGCACTCATCCACTCGAAAACCTTCCAGCGATTGTTGGTTCTTAAGCTATATGGTAAGGCTCTTAAGTGGAAAAGCCATGCTGAGCTATATTATGGTTGTATCACAAACCGGTCGGCTCGACCGGGGAATAGAAAAGGATAGAATGGAATAATTTTTTATTCAATATTGATTATTACATAATACTTATTGAAAGTCACTTTTTATTTACCATGGGTTCGGAAAATACCTCTGTCCTGGGAAGAACCAGCAAGAAACCCAGCGGGACTTTTTTTTCAAACATATTTCACTTAACAATAATTTCGTTTATACATTTTTTAGATGATTTTTCATAGAACCAGCATGGTGGCGATCACCACTTGTTTATTGACAAACTTTGAATATGTTCTGGGATTTTGTTGTAAAAGAGTATACATTGCCCCATAAATGAATTACTGATTCTGTGGAGTCTAGTAACTGGCATTACAAGCTTATGTTTCCTAGGGTTTAAAGTATGCACATCCTTATTTTTATTAAAGCTATTTATGTTTTATGTACATACATTACATTTTCATAAATATATTGCGATGCCAAAGTTAATATGTTTATTTCTTTAAATTTTTGTCTGAGGGACTCTTTACAATTTAGGTTATAGATCGCCCGAACGGCTCTCTTTTGCAAAACATATATAGCTTCAATATCCCATAGCAAAATTCCATAACACATTACGCTATGAAAGTAACTAAAATACACTAATCTAGCTGTCTCAACATCTGTGAGACTTCTAATCTTTCTTACAGCATATGCTGCAGAACTAAGTCTGCTTGCTAATTTATATATATGGGGGCCCCATTGAAGTTTCGCGTCAATAGTAATACCGAGAAAAACAGTGGTATCCACAAGACTCAACTCCATCACCATTTAAGAGCACATTGGTATTCGAATGTTTTACATAAGGTATTGTAAATTTAATACACTTTGTCTTATTGCCGTTTAAGAGCATATTGTTGGCGTTAAACTAACTAATTACGATAGAGCATTATTTACATCGTTATAATTAATTGACTGCCGTTTGAGTTTGAAAATTAAAGAGGTATCGTCAGCAAATAATACTATATCGTGATTTCCCTCTACAAGACAAGTCATTAATATAGATTAACAGGAATGGGCCAAGAATTGAGCCCTGAGGAACGCCCATTGATACTACCGATCAAAGGAATCGAATGATCAAAGGTATCAAAGGGAGCACAACGCTCTCACAAAATACTAGCGCGAAATAGCAGCTTAATGTGGCTGTTTTTCATAGAGTAGTGAGTATAGAGATCCAGAGAGCCTTATTACTGGAAACGGGGCAATCCAATTTAGTCCACAGTGGTGAAAACGCATCTGCATTTTGATTAATTATCGAGGTAGTTGTAAATGTCTATGGGCCACAGCATCCACTTACCATCAGGTGGAACGTGTGCTCGTTTGTCACCCCTATTCTATTAAAAAAAATGTATATGGCCGGCCCGTTATCATTTTAGTGAACCGTTGGGTTATTCGGTTACTCTAGTTCTACTCCAGATATCTTCATTACAAAGCCTATCACGCAGAGAAATTGCTTTCCCCATAGCTGGCTTAGCGGCTTTGAGCGCCTACATACTGTCAGCGGTGAAGAATAACGTCTCAGGTCCCTGGGTCATCACTGGAAATAACATACCACACAGAATACCAGCATGTAATGACAGTATTGCTGTGTTTCATAAGCGTTTGTTCGTATTACGAGAACCGAATCTCTTTTCTACCGACTTCAAAAAGGAGGAGGTATTCAATTCGACTGTATGTTTTTTTATGTGTGTTACCTCATAATTTTTTTCTAGGTGAACCGAATTCGATGATTTTTTTATTTGAAAGCCGATGCTTCACATGTAGTCCCATATAAACCAAGGTTTGACTAATAGTTTTGAGTTATTCTTTTTTTTTGAAAGAATAAGAATGACAAACCAGTCAGCTTTCAAATAAAAAAAGAATCATCAAAATCGGTTCACCTAGTAAAAAGTTATGAGGTAACACACAAAAAAACATACAGTCAAATTGAGTACCATCTCCTTTTTGAAGTCGGTAGAAACAAAATTCTACAATTCATTAAATCCAGTAACTGTATTATCTAAATAAACATATAATTAATTAATACGTAAGAAAACTGAGGTCTTAACTCACCTTACTCGCTTAAGGTCACCGAATCCACAAATCAAGAACTACAAGTGTCTCGTTTCATAGAACGGTGCGTAACAGACTTTTGAAGGTCGCTTCGCTCAAATGCTTTCAATGTTCCTGTAAACAATATTTAACCAATATACATACATACATAAACATACACAAATACATATTACCTCAGGCCTGTCACCCAGACAGTGCCATGTAGTGGCGGTCAAGAATGTCCACTACCCCATATCCTCCCGTGGGTGTCGTAAAAGGCGACAAAGGGAAACAGGCAGGAGATGGGCAGCAGCATCTTCCTGGTAATAGCCAAAATTACAATAAAAAAACTGCGGTTGCCAACCCGCTCGCCAAGTGTGGCAACTACGGCAAATACCCCCCAATGATTAAAGCAACAAACAGACGGCCCCCAGTCCCCGGCGGCCCCGCTATTCCTGGCTACGTTGGCGACCATGGTAACGGCGGGGCAGGGGGTGCTAAGAATCTCCGGTGGAGGTTCGGTTGCCACCTTAGACGACTCGACCTGGCAACGTACAACACACGCACCCTGAGGACTGACGAGAAGATCGTGGAGCTGGAAGAAGAGATAGACAAGTTGCGCTGGCATATTATAGGATTACCCGAAGTCTGAAGAGAGGGGGAGGACACGGTAATCCTCGAATTCGGCAACTTGTTCTATCACCGGGAGGGCGACCATCTGTCCCAAGGAGGTGTCGGATTTATCGTCCACAAGTCTCTCATTAACAACGTTGTAAAGATCGGGAGTGTGTCGACGAGGGTTGCGTACCTTATACTCAGAATCACCAAACGGTATTCGCTGAAGGTCATACAGGTTTACGCACCAACCTCGGCACACCCAGATGACGAGGTGGAAGAAATTTATGATGATATCTCTAGAGCCATGCATTCCTCCAAATCCCAATATACGGTGTTAATGGGAGACTTCAATGCAAAACTAGGCACAAGAAAGAACGATGAGCTGAAGGTAGGGAAATTTGAAATAGGGCAACGGAACCCTAGGGGCCAGCAGCTGGCTGACTTCATGGAGAAAGAGGGACTCTTTATGATGAATTCTTTCTTCCAGAAGCGGCCCCACAGGAAGTGGACCTGGTCGAGTCCCGACGGTTCGACAAAAAATGAGATTGAATTCATTATGACGACCAGACGACAACTGTTCAGTGATGTCTCCGTGATCGCGAGGGTGAAAACTGGTAGCGATCACCGAATGGTTAGAGGCACACTGAGCCTAAACGTTAAGTTGGAGAGGTCTCGTCTAATGAAGTCAACGCTCCGTCCCCCTCGTGCTCTGTTCCAAAGTCCCGAAACCTTTCAGCTCGAGTTACAAAACCGTTTTCAGTGCCTAGAAGACTGCAATGAAGTGGACGATATGAATGACAAGCTCGTGGAAACTGTCCATGCGGTCGGAGATAAGTTCTGCAAGACCCGCTGCAGAAGAACACAAAAACTCTCCGATCACACTCTTAATCTCATGGCTGTTAGACGGGAGATGAAGCTACATTCTTCAACAGACTTGACAGCATACAGGCATCTGAACTTACGTAACTTCAATACAGCTCGTATTGAAGAAGCGATCGAGCGGAACCAAGGCTCCAAAGTCTTTGCCAGAGATCTGTCTGCCAGAAAGAGTCAACTGTCAAAGCTGAAGACAGAATGTGGCAGCATCGTTTCCGGGACACCTGAGATTTTGAGTGAGATTAAGAGGTTCTATGAGTAGCTGTACACGTCATCGTTGGAGCCACACGCGAGTGTGAGTAACGATCCAAGAGCGAGTCTCATCCGACACTATTCCGAAGATATCCCGGACGTCAGTCTGAGCGAGATTAGAATGGCTCTCCAGCACCTTAAAAACGGTAAGGCCCCAGGCGAGGATGGAATTACAGCGGAGCTTCTGAAAGCGGGTGGAAGACCGATACTTAAAGTCCCTCAGAAGCTCTTTAATTCCGTCCTCCATGGTGGCATTACACCGGAGGCGTGGAGCAGAAGTGCGGTGGTCTTGTTCTTCAAGAAAGGTGACAACGCTCTCTTGAAGAACTACAGACCGATTTCCCTTCTGAGCCGCGTCTACGTGCTGTTTTCGAGAGTCATTACGAATCGTCTCGCGCGCAGACTTGACGACTTCCAGCCTCCCGAACAAGCCGGTTTCCGAAAGGGCTTTAGCACCATAGACCACATACATACCCTTCGCAAATTGTACAGAAGTCCGAAGAGTACAATTTGCCACTATGTCTGGCGTATGTGGACTATGAGAAAGCCTTTGATTCCGTCGAAATTTGGGCGGTGCTGCAGTCCCTTCAGCGGTGCCAAGTTGACTGTCGGTATATCGAAGTGTTGAAGTGTTTGTACAGTAGAGCTACGATGGCTATCCGAGTACAGAACCAGAGTACGAAACCTATCCAATTGCAGAGAGGTGTAAGACAGGGTGACGTCATATCCCCGAAACTCTTCACCCCTGCATTGGAAGACGTTTTCAAGCTTCTGGACTGGAAAGGATACGGTATCAACATCAATGGCGAGTACATCACTCACCTTCGATTTGCCGACGATATAGTCCTTATGGCAGAATCGCTGGAGGTCCTAAGCACCATGCTTAATGACCTCAATAGTGTCTCTCAACGGATAGGTCTTAAGATGAACATGGACAAAACAAAGATTATGTTTAATGTCCATGTCATACCTATGCCGGTAGTTGTTGGGAGCACTAAGCTCGAAGTTGTTGACGAGCATGTTTACCTGGGACAAATAGTCAGACTAGGTAAGTCCTACTTCGACCGAGAGGTCAATCGACGGATTCAACTCGGCTGGGCAGCGTTCGGGAAGCTACGACACATTTTCTCGTCAGACATACCTCAAAACCTTAAAACGAAATTGTACAACCAGTGCGTGTTGCCAGTGATGACTTACGGAACTGAGACGTGGTCCTTCACAGCTGGCCGTATGAGGAAGCTCAAGGTCGCTCAGCGAGCTATGGAGAGGGCTATGCTCGGAGTTTCTCTGCGTGATAAACTTAGAAATGATATCCGCAGTAGAACTAGAGTAACCGACATAGCCCAACGGAGTAGTAAGCTGAAGTGGCAGTGGGCCGGCCATATAGCTCGAAGAACCGACAACCGATGGGGAAGAAAGGTTCTCGAGTGGCAGCCTCGTACCGGTAGGCGAAGTGTAGGACGACCCCCCACGAGATGGAGTGACGACCTGGTAAGGCATGCAGGAAGTCGATGGATGCAGGTGGCTCAGGGCCGTGCTTTGTGGCATTCCTTGGGGGAGGCCTATGTTCCGCAGTGGACTTCTGAAAGGCTGTAATGATGAATGATGATGATGATGTCACCCAGACGGGTAGGCATAGACTACGGACATCCATTTGATGCGATTAGGACACGCCTCTTTCATACATACATATATACATATAATCACGCCTCTTTCCCGTAGGGGTAGGCAGAGACAACTTCTTTCCACTTGCTACGATCCTTACATACTTGTTTCCCTTCGTCCACTTTCATTATTCCCTTCATACATGCTCTATGGTTAAGCGTACTCTAGACCTGGCCTTTTTTCAAGACGTCCCTGATTTGATCTAGAAACGTCCGCCTAGGTCTACCCCTTCCAACACTTTCATTCACACTCGCCTTATACACCTTTTTCGTCAAACGTTCTTCATTCATTATCTCGACATGGCTAAACCATCTCAGCATAACTTTCTCAATTTTTGTCACTACATCTTCTTTCAGACTACAACGTTTCCTTATCTCACTATTTCTTATCCTGTCACTCAGTTTAACTGCATCTTTCATCTCCATGTATATATCTCCTATCTTACAAATGCCTCTTTCATCTCCATGTATATATCTCCATATACATGCTCGTCGTTTAAGGGCCCATTCATTCATTCGTTTGACCCATCTTTCGCAATATATCGCCGACAGGAATTACATGATTTACTTCCTCCCTCTCCTTTCCACAATCGAACAACCAGGCGGGTGTTCATCTCTTTGTTGTCGATATTCCTCTTTTGTAATGCGTACAGCAAAGGAGTTGAATAAAAATCCCGGCGTCTGTCTCTCCGTCTGAATACAATCTGAGCGTCTTCAAGACAAAAGTGACGCTAAGATAGTGCGATTTACCATCTAAGCCTTAATCACACCAGGTGAGATAGTGGTCAAGCACTGGCTTTTAATCTATATAAAAAAATTATAGAGGTTTGCAGTTGTGCGCGCATGACGGATAACTATTGGATAGATTTCAATTAGGTTTTCTAAGTTTTATTTCATAGAAACTTGGCCCTTATCTAAACAAAATATTGCGTTATCTTCATTTAATAAAAAGTTTTAAAAACAACAATTTTTATAAGCACTACGTGTTCAGTGATGTGTGTTTTCTTTGTTAATATATCAAGCAACGCGGACGAAGTCGAGCGTATCAGCTAGTATGTAAAAAAATTGGTCTATAAACTTTCGTCTAAAACGTCTCTTGCCGACTCAGCCGCTCACTTCTACGGCGTAAACTCGCTGTGTGACTCTTTCCGCATTCTTTCTTTCTAAGTGTCCCAACCGCTCAAGCATTACTTTCTTAATCCTGGTCACAACATCTTGCAAACCACGAACCACTTACAGACTTCCGAATCCGATCCGAGTATTCTAGATTTCTGTTTACTTAGATTCCGATGGGAAGCAGCGCGAAAAAGAGAGCTTCATTATCTATACGAGGAGGCCCTGTTGCAGTAGCAATCCACAGTGGATTTAAAATAAATAATAGTTTAG
This sequence comes from Parnassius mnemosyne, assembly GCA_963668995.1. NCBI lineage: Eukaryota > Metazoa > Arthropoda > Insecta > Lepidoptera > Papilionidae > Parnassius > Parnassius mnemosyne. The sequence goes on along the minus strand of CAVLGL010000024.1, from coordinate 4,472,399 downwards.
AAAAACTAAAAAACAGGCTTCTGTAGATAACCGAACTAAAAAGTAAAAAATAATTTCTTGACTGAACAACACAACAAGCATTTTTTGGCCCGACCCAGGATATGCGGGACTTCGTGATCAGCAGTCGCGTTACAACCAATAGTGATCTATTACAATAGGAAACAGTCAAAGGTTAAAAAAGTTTCCTTTTGTGAAAGTATATTCAATTGATGTCCGGCTACTATAATTAAAATACGTGTTGTATGTGAAACTACTAGACGTTAAAATATTTAATTCACCTGGGACAAATAGTCCGCCTAGATAAGACCAATTCGACCGAGAGGTTAATCGACGGATTCAATTTGGCTGGGTAGCATTCGGGAGATTACAACATATCTTCTCGTTAGACATGCCTCAGAACCTCAAAACTAGATTGTTCAACCAGTGCGTGTTGCCAGTGATGACCTACGGATCTGAGACGTGGTCCTTCACTGCTGGCCGTTTGAGGACGCTCAAGGTCAAGTTATTATGTGCAACAGTTTATAACTGCATTGTATATTTTATATTATGTGCAACAGTTTATAACTGCGACTAGCTGGCCAGGCAGACGTTGTTCTTCCCTTTCCGACGACCCTTCCTATAAAAAATCCTTAAATTCGCAATAAAAAATATTGAAGGTCACTTATCGGGATAAAGATATCCTATCTCTCAAGTTGGACCAAACTTCACACAGTGTGCGAAATTTCATCTAAATCAGTTCTGTAGTTAGGAGTTTTTTTTTTTATAGGATAAGGGTGACAAACGAGCACACAGTCCACCTGATGGTAAGTGGTTGCTGCGGCCCATAGACGTCTGCATCTATACTCGTTTACAAATCAAAATGCAGATGCGTTGTCACCCGTGAGGACTAAGATGGAATGCCTCGTTTCCAGTAAAAAGGGTCTCCGGTTTTCTACACTCACCATACGAAACACAGCAGCATTAAGCTGCTATTTTACGCTGGTATTCTGTGAGAGCGTGGTCCTTCTCCGGTCGAGCCGACCCATTCGTGTTACCACTATACCAGAAATATAGTTGCAGCATGGCTCTACCACGTACCACGGAGTTCATCGCGGACAAACAATGTGACACGTAATTTTTATATATAAAGATTATTTAATACTTAACGTAAGTCAACAGATATTTTATGTCCCCTTTTTAGCACATGTTGTCTTTTATGTTTCTAAGTAAGTGAGTGTGTACTCTTTAGGGAAATAAATTTCTTTTAACTCTTGGTCAGCAAATCCAAAACACTAGCACTTCAAAACCGTGTAGGGGCGATGTAAAAATACTACGCCATATCATTCCGTGGATGTTGGAAGAGGTGACAGAGGGAAACAAACCAGAAGATGGAGCAGCAGCGTCTTCCTACTATGGACTAAAATTAAAAAAAACTGCTATTCATAATCCGCTTGTCAATTGTGGCAACTATTGCAAATATATCCCTATGAGGCAATCTATTGGAGGCAGTGTTCAGCAGTGAACTTTAACAGTACTTGTAACGGTAACGGTAACACCTTAGAAACTGCTTTCAACTACCTTTCTGAGAACGTCTAGATCTAGAAATTTTTATGATTACTCCGACATCTATCGAACCCTCGTTTAGTCAAATTCCACCGACCGTAGAAAGAGAAGGGTCGATGGACTTTTAGCCAACCACTGTTGAGATACTTCCGGCATCGCACACACGTGATGGCTTCTGACTCATCGAGATTTCGTTATTAATTCAGGACATGATGTGGATCACTTAGCCTCGCATACGGACAGGATGTTGGCAGGTATCCAGTATTCTTGACATATTATAATGCATTCGTTGCACTTGTTTTTGTTTTAGGGGCAAAACAAAATTTATTTTGAGCTGACATAAGATACTGGCCATTGAGTGCAGGCTATACGTTTAGCTACCTACAACGCTGTTGCGTGCTAGAATACCGCAAGTAATTGGGTGTTTGTATGGCTAGTGGTCGTGTAACAGTGTCCACTACCTCATATTGTACACCTACGAGATGACGTAAGAAGGGGATATAGGAAATGGGCAGCAGTATCTTCCAACTCAAAACAAAAAAAACTGCAGTTGCCAATCCTGCCAAGCGCAAGCAAGACTGAAGAAGAGTCATAGGGGGATTTTACTATGGCCTATGTTCTTATGGCGGACTGTACATGCTCTAGCGGATGACTATAATTGTTTCGGGTTTGGATGTTTGTCCACATGCAATTTAAATTCAATTAATAGTATTTGGAATTAATGTTAATACTGTATCCTTTCCAATCCAGTAGCTATTGTACTGCAGCGGTTATTTTTTAATTGTTGAAATTATTTCAATAAACAAGTTTAAAAGTTTTATTAAAGAAAAATTGTACAAATTTATTACAATATCAAGGAATACATGAATGAAAATAACCCCTGGGAATGAGATGATCACCACCATGCTGGTTCTATGAAAATTCATATAACAATTGTACAAATAAAATTATTGTAAAGTGAAATATGTTTAAAACCAATATTATTCCTCTTATATAGATATTAAGTTTAACTATTCGAACTAAAGGACGAACCAAGATTTTTAAAATACTTTAAATAAACAACCCTTAACAATAAGACTGCTTTCGATTCTAATTAATTAAAATTAAATTTTATAAAATGTAAAAACCAACGTCTAGAACTAAAAATAAGAAAATAATGCACATAATAGCTTCTGTTATCTTCTACTCTGTAACGTGTAGTGGCGGTGTAAGAATATCCACTACCCCGTATCGTCCCGAGAGTGTCGTAAGACGCGACAGAGGGATACTGAAACAGGAGACGGCAGCAGCATCTTCCTGATAACAACTTAAAATTATAAACACTGCGGTTGCCAACTCGCTTGCCAAGTATGCGCAACTATGTCAAAATCAACCCATGAGACAATTTATGAGGGAGGCCTATGTTTAGCAGTGGACTTTTATGGGCTGCAAAGGATGATAGAAATAAAAGTCAACGAGAAAATAGTCCACTTAATCGTACACAAAAACCCACCTCTATCATCTATTAATAATCAAAATGTAGATCCGTTGTCACCCCTGAGAATTAAGATGGGTTGCTTGTCACCAGCAATAAGGGTCTCCGTTTCTCTACAATCACCACACGAAACACATGTACGGTGTACATATTTATGAGAACCGACCCATTCATGATGAAACCATTATAATGCATACATCACATTTGTATACTACAAGCAAATATTCCACTTGATCCTCCATAAATATTTACATATATCCTCTATTAAGAATCAAAATGCAGATGCGTTGTCAGCCCTGAGGACTAAGATGGGTGTTTTATCACCAGTAACAAAGGTCTCCATTTCTCTGCACTCACCATACGAAACACAGCCGTATTATGCTGGTATTTGTGAGAACGTGATCCTTCTCCGTGTAATGGCGGTGTAAGAATGTCCACTACCTCATATCGTCCCGTGGGTGTCGTAAGAGGCGACAGAGGGATACTGAAACAGGAGATGGGCAGCAGCATCTGCTTGATAACAGCTCAAAATAATAAATAAAAGCGGCCAAGTGCGAGTCGGACTCGCCCATGAATGGTTCCGTAGTAGCAAGTAACATAATATAAAAGTTCTTGAAGTTCGTTGTAACTTTGATCAATGTTTTAATAATAGTGTATTTTTTTATATTTGAGTTGATTGAGTGAAAGTTAAATTGCGGTTTACGATTTATGACGTATTAAAAAAAACTACTTACTAGATCTCGTTGAAACTGTGGCGGGTGGATGGAATAGGGGAGATCTCCCGCCGGGCAAGGTGTTCTGCCCGGGGAGCGGCCAATACTCCGAGTGGTAGTTCGGAGCTATTCTATATATACTGCTTTAATTTCGGAACTTTGTTAGCGCGATTTAGGCTTCGATGTGATTCGCTTGTGGCGCGACGACAGCGCCGCCACATCACCCCCCTGCTCAGACCGGAGGTCGATAGTGCAGTCTAGATGTCGACGAATTTGCAAGTGCCAGGGGATTGCCTTGTAAGTCTGCGGTTGGTCGAGAAGAAGGCAAGTTATCTGCGAGAGTGCCGTGAAGCAGAGGCGAGCAGTAAGGCTCAGAGCCGTGCCGAACACTGTAGCGCAGAGAGTAGCTTGAAGGAACAGGAAGCATTATTATTCCAGTGCTGCGATGAACCTTTGTAAAGGCTTGCAGAATGTGAAGACTGCAGACAATAACTGCTCGGGAGCGAATGAATGGGGTACTTGAGGACGATGACGAAGGTTTGGTAGTTGTAGTTTCCGAAGGTTGTTGGTTACGTGTTCATATCACGTCGGGGTCACCACTGTAGCAAGTGGATGGAAAAGGGGAGATCTCCCGCCGGGCAAGGTGTTCTGTACAGGGGGCCCTCAACGCTCCGAGTTGTAGTTCGGAGTTATTCTATATACAATATACAGCGACAGCGCCGCCACAAAACTAATTTTCGGTGGAAGTTTACATGGTAATTTACATTATATATTTTTTTAGTTTATATCATTCTCTTATTTAAGTTACAGGGGGGGGGGGACACATATTTTACCACTTTGGAAGTGTCTCTCGCGCAAACTATTCAGTTTAGAAAAAAATGATATTAAAAACCTCAATATAATTTTTGAAAACCTCATCATCATCATCATTACAGCCCTTCACAAGTCCACTGCTGAACATAGGCCTCCCCCAAAGAATGCCACAAAGCACGGTCCTGAGCCACCTGCATCCATCGACTTCCTGCATGTCTTACCAGGTCGTCACTCCATCTCGTGGGGGGACGCCCTACACTTCGCCTACCGGTACGAGGCTGCCACTCGAGAACCTTTCTTCTTTTTTTTCAAAACCTATCTATAAATTTTTTTTGAATTTCAGTTCTAAGTATTTATACAAGTATACAAAATTTATTGTTTTTTTTTTTCATTTTTGTGTGAAAATCTTAATGCGGTTCACAGAATACAACTACATACCAAGTTTCAACAGCATACTTCATATAGTTTCGGAAAAAAGTGGTTGTGACATACGGACGGACAGACAGACAGACAGACATGATGAACCCATAAGGGTTCCGTTTTTTGGCATTTGGCTACGGAACCCTAAAAACTGCGGTTGACAACCCGCCTGCCAACTGATGCAAAATCCCCCCTACAAGACAATCTATGGAGCAGGCCATGTTCACCAGTGGCATTATATAGCCTTTAATGAATGGATGGATAGCATAACTTAAGTAATTACAAACTTCATTCCGTAATTTTCATCAAATTTAAATGGCTCCTTAAAATTTGACCGTTTCCGTTACAACCTATGTTACGATGTCCACAACTGAACATAGGTTTCTGCCATTGTTTGCATCACGCATTATTACATTACCTTACCTGTAAGGGAGATATTTGCCATAGTTGCCACGGTGGTAGGCGGCTTTTATTTTAATTTTATAGTTGTTATAAGAAAGTAAGTTAGGGTAAAAGGTAAGGTAAGTAAGTTGTGGTAAAGTAAAAAATTGACTTTCAATAGGAATTACTTGTGATCATTATTGAATAAAAATATATTCTATTCTAAAAAGACACTGCTGCCCTTCTGTTGATTTGTTTCCCTCTGTCACGCTCAAGACGATTTACGGCAGTGAATCTTCGTACGAACGTCTAAATGTTATTAAATAGATATAAAAAAAAGATTCATTATAATCGGCTCAGGCATTTGTGTAAAAAGAGTGAACATAAATAAAAATATAGAACCTCTTCCTTTTTTTGAAGTCGATTGAAAAGCAAGTTATTAATTATTAAAAAAACAAAGTAAAATTATATATAATTATGAGACAAATATTTAAAGAGGGATTATTTGTAATTATTATACCTGGATAATAAATTATTTTTTGTATGATATATTCGTGCAATTAAAAAAAAATGTTTTCTATACTTGATTAGTTTAGGTTCAGATTTTAATATCGAAACTATTTTATCAGAAGTTAAGAAAATAACCGAAATTCTACCTTAATATCATTGTAACACGAGCTGTAACTGTGTGTACCGATTCAGATCCACCAATGGTCACTACATCAACCTTCGACCTCACATCGATGCCCGAAAACCGAAAAAAAAATCGCATGACGCCCTCTAATTAGACAATTTCCTATGCGATGGCAGAATCTCCCTTGCTTGCACAACTAAATCTATCCTTTCTCCGCCCCACCGCGGCCGAGCATTTGCTATATAGAGGTATGTTACAGTCCGAAGCACATCACACTAGTTCACTGCGAACCCAAGTGACCCATCGCTAAGCATCATGAAAGCCTTCGTAGCGGTAAGTGCAGTGTAGTGCCGTGCAAGTGTACACAAGTGACAAGTGCTGTGTTATTCCGAAATCGTCTAGTGCATCGCGATAATGTGTTTAAAAATTACATGATAAACAGTAAAAATATGTTCGATATTTATCATTATCTGCATGCACTCGAATCGATTTCCGAACGGATACAACACTAGTTGTTTTTTTTTTAAATCTTCTTCATTTTTATTACGTAGGTACATATTGATTACTTTCACAAATGATAACTTTAAAAAAATTATCTTATTAACTTTCTCAAATATTTAAATTTTAAGATGAAACCCGAAAACGCGGCGAAAACAATTGTTTTTTTTTTTAACGAGAAAGCATTGTCTTTAATGCGGCCATATCTATTCAGGTGATCAGGTAAAGAATATAACATTAACAAGCTTTCGCCCTAGATATAGACTTACACGCAACGTCGTTCGTATTGAGGCGATGTTTTTTAAGAAAAACGCGGATAAACACCAATAAAATAAATTTAACAATCGTGATTTCGTTGGGGGTATCTCTTGTAACTATTTGCGTATTATATATTTAAGAGAAAATATTCGAACAATATAATATCGGATTCGTAGATTATTAAGAATACCGTTACCGTTACAGCTTATTGAAGTCCACTGCTGAACAAGGCCTCGTGGCAACTATGGCAACCATAGTTACCACGCTTGGCAAGTGGATTTCCAATCGTAGTTTTAGTCGTTATCACAATAACGAGATTTGCCCATCTCCTAATTTGTTTCCCTCTGCCGCCTCTTAGGACACCTACAGGATGATATGGGGTAGTGGATATTCTTATCCCGCCACTTATTTATTATTAAAAATAAGAAATTTTTTATTCCAATTTTCTTACCGTAATATAAAAAACAGACATTTCTCTCTAGGTTCGAGCCCAAAATCCGCGGCTAATACGCCTTTAGACCACGCGATGAACAGAAAAAAATCATAAAATTAATGATAATGCTAAAGCTGTCGCTTTAATAAGCGTGTTAACACGCTATTATTAAAGCGACATGAATGTATGTATGTACGTATGTATGAATTTATGTAATTTTTAGTCAGTGTTACCAACTTACGAACGTCTGAATAATCTGAAATTGTACAGACGTATTTTACAGTAATTTTACAGGAAACGATGACAATCCAAAAATTTCTTGACTATGATCCGGTATTTTTATTAAAATCATCATAAAAGCCCATGATTAATGCGCGTTTTTGTAGTTTTTTTTTTCATAGAATAAGGGTTTTTTAGATGTTTGAACTCGCCTATTTCAGTTACGAGTAGTTTGCAAAGCGCGATTTTTCCCAATTCTAGATCCAAAGCGCGTATTTTGCTTGATACTCCACTAATATTAAACTTTACTTAATATGTGTTCACAGAATATTAATTAAAATTAAACATCTTTGACTCCAATCTAAAGGTCCACAGAAAAAGAAGCAGATTGAAAAAAAAATTTACAAACTAAATTAAAATTTCAATGCGGTATTCATTTCATTTCATTTTATTACGGTATTATTCAACGTTTAATATTGTAAATAAATATATTGCCTTCAATGCAGAGGAAATATATTCCTTTTCTTTTCGATCAAATTATATAATATAGACAAATCCTTACGGCTGACGAAGACAAACTTACGAGTATTCTATTTAAAGCCCTATCACAATATCCATAAATGAAAATGTATATGATTGTGGTGTAAGGCATGTTTCCTAACGTAATAATTAACGCGCGTGATACGCATCTCGATATTGTGATCGCTTGGTATACAAATACTTCGATTATGTAACATTTAATTTTCCCCTCACCAAGTTGTGAAATATCAAAGGCTAGCTCTGGGCACGGGTCAGAGGTCAACCTGTCGCTACCATCGCGCGCTATATTGGCCGGAGATTGTACTAGTTCACGTTAGAACGGCGTCTATGGTAACTGCATCGAGTAACTTTATTTAATATTAACGTTACATTGCGTTATTAGAATCGTTATCGTTAATAACGGTATTAACTCGAATATATAGGTAATATTATTAATGCCGCGGAAGGTTAATAAGATGAGCGAATATGTTAAATGAAACTAGTTGCGGATTTTATCGCGTTTAATTTTAACTTTTTAATTACCCGGGGACCTGAAACGTCGGGAAATCAATTACATTCCGCCATTGTGACATGTTCGCGTAAATATAAGAAATAATTATGAGTAAATCTGCTCATAAATTCATGTACTGACAAAAATACTTTGAAAATAATTGGACATAGCTAATGCAAAAATTATTCAACCCACAAAAAGCTTAGTGTTCATGACGCTTTTTGTTCAGATTGGATCAGTATTCTATGAAGGTGGCTTTCTTTTTCGTTTACGATTTTAATTGTAATTGTCTGGCATTTTCGCTAGAATTTTACTATAAGAAAGTACGTAAGATATACCCGAGAACGAGTGGGATTTTTTTCTGCATAACTACTTCTACTGTCATTACTTTCACTCAAGTTAATGCAGCATGTTTAAAACTTATTTTTATTACAAGATTCACTAAAATGACTTTTGAATTTTTTTTTTGAATCTTTGTTTGATATGTAGCAGACAAATTCATTACTTAATAAAATTAAACAGTCAAGTTCTCCAACAAAAGTGCATAGTACATAGTACTAAGAATTTTCTAGAACAGCCATAACCTAAATAACTAAGTGAGCAGTCATCGATGCGGTCCCTTCAAACGCACTTTAAATAATCGCTATTCACACTCGATAGAATATTGTAATCGATATTAACTATTCCAATCGATTCTAAGCACGCCAGGCGCGTGTACTGAATCGATAATTTCCGATTACGAATAAAATTTTAATGTGACAACATATATTGTTATGGAGGATCCTCATTATATTTTTAATAACCTTTCATAATGAATTCATGCAGCGGTAGTTTAATACTGCGCTTACAATTTTACAGATAACAAACTGATAACAAAACAAAGACATTGAGAAAAAAACGCAAACAAATATAAATCATTAAGAATTATTTAAGGAATTAATAAAAAAATTGAGCCTTTAATTGTATTTGTTAATTACTTCAGTAAGTTGCAAAGTCAGTAAGGGACACTTTAGACAGAACTTCATCGACTAAATAGGAGATTATAATGAAAATGGTCCAAATTATAAGTAAACCTTAACCGACCAGTGTGTATATCGATCGTGCCAAATGGAAGTCCGTGGTCTCTGCTTATCCCTTTGGGTGACTGGTGAGAGGTTATGTATGTATGTATAGTTGCATCATGTTGGTATTAGTAATTTCATATTCACAAATTTAGACATTTCATTATTATGCTGTAAATCATTAGTTTTATATGACAATGATAATAATAAATAGCTTTAAAAAGTTCCATTAAAACATAAACCACAGAGTAATGCCCATCTCAGTTACAGACTATAAATGTTACATTTGACCCATGCATACAACTTGCAAATCGCAGCTTCTGTATGCAAACAATGTTTCGCTCATAAAACTTTTACTGCTTGCATATTATTTTCCGACAATGCCACGATATAATATCATGGTCCCATATGAACCGACCAGCTCGATATACGATCACAATATACGACATACTAAGCAAAACTACTAAACTTTACAAAATACCATAAAATACATTGTTAAAAACAATCTATATTTTAAGTTGCTAATTAATTCGAAATCGTAAGTACATAAGTAATAATTGCGATACAAGAGCTAAACTCTTCCGTGTTTAAAAAAAAGTTACTAAAATAATTTCCATAATCCTATTAATTATTAAATAAAGAACAATTTTCTTATGCACATATACTTAGTATCAATTTTTAATGAAATAAAATAGATTGAATTTAAAACTAGATAGATTTATTGTCCGCCGTGTAAGCAATAATATTTATTGGAATAATTTTATAAATCTATTTTATTCATGGCAAATTTGTTTTGTTGTATTGTACCATGAAAACTCAAAACTCTTTTCTCTCGAACACTCGATATTTATTTTCATTTTCACTTTCTAATATAATTAAAATTTCGTTATAAATAATTCAAATGGCGTCATTTGAATTGAAGATATGCATCTTTTATGGCGTATTACGTAACTGCGCCTATTCAGTACAAAAGCTTGGTGGCATTATTTCCGCCATTGTGATATGTACGGAAGCCATTTTGTGATATAACACGAGCAACATCTCAGAAAACTTTTGACTAAAACATAAAATTTGAAGACACTTGATTTTTTTTTTACATTTATGATAAACTTTCAGTACGGAATCAGAAATTACTTAAAATTGATACGAATTCTCTTTCCATGCATTAGATTATTTAAAGTTGTTAACATAGACCTCCCCATATATTAAGCCTTATAAGAAGAATTTCCATAGTTGGCACGCTTGGCAGGCGGGTTGGCAAACGCAATTTCTTATTTACAAGTTGTTTCTATGAAGACGCTGTTGCTCATCTCCTAGTTTGTTTCCCTCTGTCGCCTCTTACGGCACCCACGGGACAATATGGAGTAGTGGATAGTCTTACACTTTCGTTACACGGTAAATAAAAGATAGATCAGACAGAAAATTCATAGATTAGTCCGACAAAGACATGGTATCCACGTTCTCTTTGGTTCTCAGTAAAGTTCAGGCTATACTTGAACTCTGCACTACAATTACGGCAGTAAATAACAGATCCCGCTACATGCGTTATGTAAGAAGCTAGCTCCTTATTTGACCCGTGTGTCAGCACTTTCACATTATGTCATAATTGATTAAAGTTGACTGAAAAGTAGTATATCTATATATTACTTAAGATATGTATTATTAAAGAGACATCCTTATATATATGGATGTCTTTTTGATCTTTCATTTTGTTACGTCGAAAAATTCCACCCAAGAGATCGTACTTTCTAAATAGTTTAGGCCCCGTTACCCAAAAAGTAACAATTAAAAACAAGTAGTAGAACTAAACGACAAGGTAATGTTTTTATTTCTGTCGTTTAATATCAAGTAAATTTAAATATTTTTAATTGATAGTAACAATTTTATTTTTAATATTTTATGGTTGTAAATATCACGGAAATGTTAGCTGTTTTCCAATGGCTTTGCTGGCATCAACTTAGGTTCAGCTACCTACTAGTAGAAATACTAATAATAAACAATATACCATAGTATTTATGATGTTCGTTAGTATTTAGCGCCAAAATTATCAAAACAGAATACTTCTTAATGTTATGTTTCATAGATACATGTCACATTAGATGATTGAAATTTGTTATAAAATATTATACACAGTGACGTAAACGCAAGGGTTTGCTTTAGGATTTGGAGGAGTAAAATAGAAAGCTGAAGAATTATCTCTTTAAGATTCATTTATATAGCCTAGAAGGCTCTCCTAGGAAATCTCACAAGATTATCTTAACCGATTTCTGATGGATTTTGTTGAGTCAAATGTGTAGGTCTTTTATATAGTTTTCTTTTAAATAATTAGTAAGGACGAATATTAATTACTAACTGTAATATGTACTTGGACAGAAACTGCAACATCAAAATAGTCATTACTTCCGGTACTTGCTATTATTTAATAGTGTAATAACATCAACATGCTCATCTCATGTCATTAAACGCGCCATCAACGAAAAGAAAGTAAAGATCGGCGATAACTGTTAGAAAACCACAACCTTACGTTATCACTTGACCTCGTATACAACGTGCGAGACCGCAACACACGTTTCACTTCCAATTATCTTGAAGAGCTACAAAAACATCGTCCGTTGGATTTTGTTTGTCTACATTGTTACTAGTGAATTATCATAGCGCGCTAGGACCTTTCCTTTTTTATAGAATAAGGGTGACAAACGAGCACACAGTCCACCTGATGGAAAATAGATGCCGTGGCACATAGACATACATTTATCCTCGGTTAAAAATCAAAATGCGGGTGCGTTGTCACCCCTGAGGACTAAGATGAAATCGTTTCCATTAAGAAGGGTCTCCGGTTCTCTACACTCACCATACGAAACACAGCAGCATTAAGCTGCTATTTTACGCTGATATTCTGTGAGAGCGCGGTCCTACCCCGGTCGGACCGACCGATTCGTATTATACCTATTATAGCTGCAACGTGGCTCTACCACGTAAAAATTCCTTCGTTTCTTCTCTCACTTCTGAGAGGGTTATTGAGTTATGAATTCGCCCCTCAACTCCACTGTGTGTTCGACTTTATATATCTTCAAAATATTTATTACATTTAACCCTAAGTCCTACCGCCTTACAATATCCTCAGATTATATTATTTTTCAGAGTATATGGTATATCAGCACTAAAATTGCAATTTACAAATTGATTAGTGCCAGCAAGATTGGAGAAGAGCTTAGTTCTTCGCAATGATTAGCTGTGATAGCTCATATGAGCTAAAAGCTAACAAGACCGATGCAGCACGGGGAATAAAAACTCTACTTAAAATTTCATAGTATTCCAGTTTGATTAATTGAAATTTAAAGTGTTGATAAACTACTACCTGCTCCTGTAATAAAATAGGAATCGAGGACATTACTAGGCGGTAGAACTCCCTTCCTGCATAAAAGGTTATATGGGTTGAGGTTGGCCTCTTACATATTTCCGCCGCTAAACATATAGATAAAGAAGGCCAGTATAATTACAGATTTTGAGGTATTCCATTTTAGTCCTCAGAGGTGACAACATATCTGTAGCCTTCTTTTTGAAGATAATTGCAGATGTCCATGGGCTTCAGTAGCCATTTACCATCAGGTGGACTCTTAGTTCCTTTGTCAATTCAGTATTATAAAAAAAAAATATAAAGTATGCCAACATTTGCCTGTCCCAAAACACTTTTTGCTTTTTATTTTTTACAAATTCAGCCAGTATTCAATTGGATTACTAAAAATAGATATTAAAATATTAAAGAGAATTAAAAGTAATATTAATTATAATGTCCTTGCTTGTTGTGTATTTTATTTTCTATCTAAGATTATTAAACAGTAAAACGAATACGTTGGTAGCGATATTAAATAATGCATTGAATTTGCATAGATATTTAGGTATAGTCGCCGTCAAGATGAGAACACGATTTACGTAGTAACTTTTAGTTAAACTGTGACACGATGTCAAACCGCAGTAACATTATTTAATCTGTGGTCAAACATGTTTCAAATTGAAAGTCAAAGAGAATATAATCACTACGTTTAAGAGGCGGGACTTCCATAGTAAAAATAATTGCCTGAAATTACGCCAAGTTACTCTACCAACATCAAGATATGACATTTAGTTTTGTGAAACAGTGCTGACAACATTGACGAATTACAATAGTACTGTGAATGTCTATCCTCGAATAATTTTATCGATATAACCTTTATCGATATATTGTTTATCGATATTTTTACATACGAAAAGTTAGATCTCTATACTGAATTATTTATGAGAAATAAAATTTTTAACGTGTGGATTGAGTAAAAATACCGATGAGGATAAGAAATCAATGTATTTTACACACAGCAATTTGTATTTATATCTCTACAATTAGGTACAAAAGTATGTATAAAAAAATATAAAATAAAAAACGCACTTTTATACTAGTAATTCATTAAGTAAAAAATAAATGACGACTCCGTAGCGCAGTGGCTAAGCGTTTGGCTGCGGCATTGCTGGACCAGGCTTCCTTCCCGCACTGAACAATTGTTGCTATGCTGTAAAATAAATAGTCTGTGTCTGGATGCTTGTTTTCAACGTTAGTTTTTTTAAGGGTAAAAATATTGGGTTTTTAATACTGATTGGATTAAATTGCCTTTATGTGTAACAAATACTATGTACAAATCGCTAGGCTTCTTCACAGAGACACCTATGTACATACTATTCGCAGAGATCGTTTACTAATTGTCGCTTTCAAAATAAGTGCTCATTATAGCTAATGTTTATTGATGAATAAAATAATGATTTAGTTATATAACCTAATTCTTGCCAAAATGTGACTTTAGAGGGATATTATCTTTTGCTACATGTAAATGAAACCTAATTAACATACACATAAATTGTGGAAGTTTAAAGTAAGTCCACTAAAGAAATAGTTCGTTTTAGTTGGGTTCATATGCAATGTTTGTCACAAATATGTCTTAACATGTGAATCTTTTCAATTGGTGCATGTGCCAGCTATTTCACCCATTGCTTGCATCTGAAAAAATAATAAAAATAAAATCACATTATTATTGAACAAATAGAATGTAAGCAGTCAGAATTGACTTGTAGTTTCTAAGTATAGTTCGTTTCGGATTGCCAAACCATCGAACTATCAGATTTAGGAAATAGTGTGTTTGTATTTGTGCACACAATCGTACACTATAAAAACATATCCTACATAGATGGCTAGTCCAAAAATATACTCGCGTTGAATATCATACTACTATTAAAGTTGAAATCACCACATACCTTTCATCATCTAAGGGAAATATTATTACGAATAGCCTTTTCTTGTTATCATTTTTTCCGCTTCTTGCACCATTTAATTGGAAAGTTTTATAATGCATATTTAACTTCTTAACAACTCTGTAAATGAACAACGGCTCCTATAGCAAAATTAAAAGCAATCTTAATTAATAAAACATATACAAATATAATTGCTTGATTTGACATTTGAACCTATTTCATTTGACAATATTGATAATAGACATATCATGAAAAGCATAAAGAAGAGTAACCGTCATTAAAATTTGACCCCTGTAGTACATATAATTTTTACTATGGAAGTTGCACCAGCCTGTTGAAAGTCATGACAATTTAATAACGTAAACGAAATTACTTTTTAATTCATAAAACAAAATTATTTAAACTGGTATTAAATAAAAGTTATGAGCATCTACTCTTCAACGCAAATATAAAATATAGGCTTAAAATTTAAACTAAAATTACAGCCTATACAAGTACGTCCCACTGCTGGGCACAGACCTCTTAGGACAAGGAAATGTCTGCCACGCTGCACCAATTAGTTTTTGCGGACTTTTTTCTTAACAAATAGTCAAATTAAAAATGTACAACCGACTTCAATATAAATAAAATAAAAACATCATCAATGTAGGCAAAGTCAATTAAATACACATATTAAGGATAACTCAAAAAGTACTGATCAGATCTTGATCAAATTTATATAGGGTATAATTTAAATTCGCTTGAAAAGCACCAGCTTTGAAATAAAAAATAATCCCTTAAGTACAGATTTCTCAAAGCAATGGCATAATAGTAAATGTTATCATCACATATTTGAAAGTTACCAAAGAGATGTTAATTTCAGTACAATTGCGTCATTCGTGTTAAAAATGACCATGTAGGAGAAAAGAAAGTAATGCTTCATCATTTTTTCCAGTATTAAATAATAATAATAATAATAATAAAATATTTATTTGCATAAAACATGGTACATTTTTAGGTCTTATAATATAATGTGAACATGCATGTTTTACCGATTTATCAGTGTGCAAATATTAAGTCGACATGCAATAATTGCATAATTAATATAATTAATTGCAATATTAATAACATATTAGTGACTACATTTATGGAGCTTCATTAACAAACTGTTGTATTTACAAATTTATTTTCAGTGAATAGTATCTCGGACATACAACATATCCCCTATAAAATCAGTATTACATATTTAGATTTTTTTTACTTTTTATAAGCAAGTGCTTGACTGCAATCCCACCTGGGGGTTAACTATGATGAAGCACTAGGTCGTAGGCATTCTCAGCTTCTCTATCCACACATTCGTTTTACAACCATAATATAGCTGCAGCGTGGCTCTACCACGTAAAAATTTAATTTATTTATCAATTTAATTTTTTATTTCATTTAATTATATTTCCTTTTACAGTGCATAGCCCTTGCGCTGGTTGCCTGCGCCCGTGCTGAGCCCCCATCCGGCTACAGCTACAACCGTCCATCTGGAGGCTTCTCTGGAGGATTCAGCGGCGGCCTGAGCGGTGGCGGACCTCTCCGCCCCGTCTCCTCCGGCTACCAGACCTCCGAAGGACAGCACGTCGACGCCCAGCTCCTTGAGCAAGTGCGCCAAATCCTCCTTAAGGAGGAAGCGTCATCCGGCTCAGGTTTCGGTGGCGGTCACGGCGGCGGTCACGGCGGCCAAGGCATCTCCACCTCGTACGGTGCCCCCTCATCCTCATACGGCGCGCCTTCCTCATCGTACGGCGTTCCCGGATACAGCAGCCGAGTTGTAGGCATCAACCTTGAGGGAGTCCGTCAGGCTATCCAAGTCGCCGAGTACGAGCAGTCCGGCGGCTCCGGAGGCTACCCATCTTCGTCGTACGGCGCCCCCTCCAGCAGCTACGGCGCCCCCTACTAAACAGATCGAATGCCTCGCGTGTTCGTTATTCGGGCAGCCTGACATCTCTCGCCCGAATGTTTAAGTCAATAGGTCGATCACCACGTACAATGTAGGTGGTGGCGACCTGGCCGTTGAGACCTGGCCCCAACGCTTGCGACTGTGCGCGCTCACGGGTTTGTTAACCAGCGGTGAGCCAGTCGTGGGGAACGACTCGTTCGAGTTCGATTCCTGATATACGAAGTGACTCACCGCTGGACTCGACTCTTTGTTTTGTATAAAGTTTATCGTTAAAGTTAGCTTAATTTATGTTTAAGTTTTTTACAAAAAAATAATAAATACATTTCGACACCGTACACTTTCGTTTCAGTTCGTTCGTTTCAAAAATAATTTTGTACATCCGTCTATATATGACAGAGTTATACCCGCACATACATAAAAAAGCATATAAACATCTCAATTGATAACTTCCACCTTTTTTGAAGTCGATTAAAAAGAATCTGCAATAAAAATTTGTTACGTTTTATGTATAAAATTACAACGACATACGATCTAAAAGCGAATTTACTGGTACAAAACCAACCAACCAACTTTAAAAAAGCTACAGATGCGTTGTGACCACAGAGAACTAAGATGGCATGCCTCACAGTCTGGCACGTGGTAGAGCCATGCTGCAGCTATATTAGTAGTATAGTTGTAGCACGAAGGGGTCGGCTCGACCGGGGAAGGACCACGCTCTCACAGAATACCAGCGTCAAATAGCAGCTTAAAACTGCTGTGTTTCGTATGGTGAGTGTAGAGAACCGGAGACCCTTTTTACTGGAAAAGAGGCATTCCATCTTAGTCCTCACGGATGACAACACATTTGCACTTTGATTCGCAAGCGAGGATAAATGTAGATGTCTATGGGCCACAGCAACCACTTACCATCAGGTGAACTGTGTGCTCGTTTGTCACCCTATACTATAAAAAAAAATTATATCTACTGGTTCTCTACATAATGGAAGTCCGTAGTCCCTGCTTACCCCTCTGAGTAACAGGCGTGATAGTTAATACAAGTATGTTTGTATGTATGTATGTATTTATTTATTTATTTATGTATGTATCTATCTATCAATACCTTCAGACCGGAGTGTGGTACTTACCCAGATGGACGCCTAGGTAAAAAAATAGTCCTACCATGTAGAAACTGCTGTTTTTGTAAATTTCTTATAGATTCTGTGCACAAATACTCTCTAAACTAAGATTGCAGTCTATACTGTACTCTTAGATACCTAGTCAGGTCATAAATTCTGTCACATGTTTAATATAAAATAATTGAAACAAGTTGATTCATTATGTAACCATTTATATACCAAAATCAACTTAACAAAACATAGATTCTTATGACACTAAAGTTTATTCAAAATGACTTCCGTGATTTTGAATACAGGCCTTCAATCTGCGCGGCCAGTCGTCTATCGCAGCACGAACGAGGTCCATGTCAATATCGGCGGCTGCCTTAATCAAGGATGTCTTGAGTGACTCCAAATTGGGATGAGGCTTTGAGCACGCCTTTTCCTCCAAGTGTTGCCATATCTTGTAATCTAACGGATTCAAATCTGGACTGGAGGAGGGCCAGTCTTCGTGCCGGATGAAGTCGATTTCACGCGCCGCCAGCCAGTCTTGTGTGCTCTTCGCTCTATGAGCTGGCGCCGAATCTTGTTGGAATATCCAGTGCCTGTTATTGAACATGGTATGAGAAACAGGTTCCACAAGGTTCGTCAGGGCTGTATTTTGATACACAACTGCATTCGTTTTTACATCTTTCTCACAAAAATGTACCTCTGTTAAGCCACAATAATAAACTCCATACTATACCATGAGCGAGGATGGAAAATGACCTCGTTGGACACGCGGAATACGGTTGCTCGCTTTTTCACTACTGTGTGCGTACACCTTATCATTTTGTTTGTTGTAGCTCTCTTCTACGGTGAAAATTTTTTCATCCGAAAAAATAATTTCCCGATATTTTATTCCCGCGTACCGCTTCAACAAAGCGCGGCATCTCTTCAGTCTCAGGTACATTAGACGAGCAAACGATGTCCTGTTTTTCTTCGATATGTCCGAAGCCCTAAGTCTTCATTTTACACCCTTTTCACCGTGGTTCTGCTTAACCCCATCTGAAGGGCCAACAGTTTCTGCTTACGTTTGGGATTTCTTTGAATTCGCGCCTTCACAGATTTATCACTTCTGGAGTCCTAACAGACCGAGGGCGACCACTTCTTGACCTGTCATCTACACTAGAGTTTTCATTGTATCGTTTCATGGTACGATAAACGAATCTTTTGGTTATATTCAAATTTTTTGTATGTCAAAAATTTGAATTGGCGCGTAACCACAACGGCCAACGATGCAACGCAATAACTGCAACACGGTCTTCTTTAAGCGTACACTCCATATTTAAAAATGAGTAAAATTCTAAAAAGTATACAGTTTTATTTTCATGAACAATTCGAAATTCGAATTCAATAAACTTTTTTGTGGCCAGCATTCTAAAAGAAAAGTTTTTACTGTGTGACCATATTTATGACCTGACTGTGTATATATACATATTGTAAATACCTACAGCATGCCTAGGCGAATTTCTAGACATTGCATAGACTTTCAATACATGTTGGTGGACTTCATATGCCTTCGAAATATTTTATTTATCAAGCATACATGTTCCCTCACTATGTTTTCTTTCATTAAACACGTGGTAAATCAGTAATGAAAATTGCAATTGCGTATGTTGCGCGAGAAACCCTTACTTAACTATTATAATATTATCCCACCTGATGGTGATGAAGTGGTGATGCAGCCGAAGATGGTAATTCGAATAGTGGTGTTATACATTTATTTTTTATACGTAGTAGAGTCATGCCGCAGCTATATCAGTAGTAGTGTTGCCCAAATGCAAGAACAAGACGAGACTTAGCAAGTCTTGGTCTTGGTCTTGCGCCAATACACCTGGTCTTGGTCTTGGTCTTGGTATTGCGCTCCCAGTCTTGGTCTTGGTCTTGGTCTTGCAGCAAGAGTCTCGCAAGTCTCGCAATGATCTATTAGCCTATTACTATTTATTTATTTATTTATTTATTTATTTATTTATTTATTTTAGGAAGGCTTACAGACTAATATCTTCGGTAGTAACAAAGTGGTGATAAGAATTGCTAATTACAAGCCTCCACACATTACTTTCATCCAACTTTATACAAATTTAAAATACTCTAGGGATTACTTAAACTACTTACAAAAAAAAATAACATAAGCAAAAAATAGGCAAAAACAATTACAAAAAAACCGCATAGTTCAACTTTCCGTGAGACCAAAGAGGTTGCAACATGAGTCATGCTAGTCGCGGCTGTGAGTGAAAAATTCTCTGTTCATCACTTTTTTTACAAATTTAGAACTAGTAGAAAATAGGTCAATATCTACTACAGATGAAAGTCTATTAAATTCCATTGCGCTACGCAGAAAGAAGGAATTTCTTCTATAATTCGTTGAAGCAAGAGGTATATATAGCAGGGGTCGCTGTCTAAATCTCATTAAATCGGTTCGAATCATTATGTGAGTAAGTAGCTCAGAAGAATCAATAGATCCATTTACAATATTAACTAAGAAACAAATATCATTGACTTTACGTCTATATTCCAACGGTAAAAAATGATATCTCTTACATCTTTCTAGATAATTGGCTGAATTTATTTGTGCCTTGAAGTCGAGGTATCTCAGAAATTTTTTTTGTATACTTTCAATACGAGATATGTAAACAATATACTGTGGGTTCCATACTTGAGATGCATATTCTAAATGGCTTCGCACATATGAGCAATACAAAATCTTAACAGCTTTAAGAGAGCGGAAGCAGGATGAAGTTCTTAAAATGAAACCAAGAGCCTTGGATGCTTTGTTGACAATATATTCAATGTGTTTGTCAAATATGAATTTATTATCATGTATTACGCCGAGATCATGAATATGATTTACCCTGCTGATAGTCTGATTATGAAGAGTATAACCGAACCCAATACTAGATCTTTGTCGTGTGAATGTCATATGAGAACATTTGGAGATATTCAATTGAAGCTTATTGAGTTTACAGTAATCAGAAAACCTGTTTAGGTCTTCTTGAACTTGTTTAACATCTGTTAGATTATGAATAGTTTTAAGAATTTTCATGTCATCGGCGTAAAGTAGTATGAGAGAATTTTTAAAACATGACTTAATATCGGCAATAAATATTGTGAATAATAGGGGGCCAAGTAATGAGCCCTGAGGAACACCAGATGGGATTGAGCACCAACCAGACATGTAACCACGCAAAACAACAGCCTGCGTCCGATTCTCTATATACGAACAAAACCACCTATACAAGTCACCGTGTATTCCCGAAGCTAACAACTTTTGTAAAAGAACACGATGATTAATACGATCAAAGCACTTGCTGTAATCTGTGTAAATTACGTCTACCTGTGCACGCTGATCCATACCTTTAGTGATGTACTCATTAGCCGTGATGAGATTAGAAGTAGTTGAACGTCTTCGAAGAAACCCATGTTGTTCATCACCCAAATAATTTTGTACTGCATAATAGACTTCATTATAAACGATTCTTTCAAGAACTTTAGAAAACAAGCATAACTTAGAGATGGGACGATAATTTCCGACATTCGACTTGTCGCCTTTTTTAAATACCGGTGTTATGAAGGCAGATTTCCAAACTTGTGGAACTATTCCTTCTGTTAATGACCGCTTAAAAAGTATACTAATGGGTTTGACTAAGCTTTTCGCACAATTTATGATAAATATTGGTGGTATATGGTCGGGGCCACCAGATTTAGAGATGTCGAGGCCTTGTAATAGCTTCAAGATACCTTTATCTGAGACGTGTATTGAGCTAATACTATTAATACTGTAATCAGTTATGGGAAATAATTTAGAATTAGAAGTTTCCAATTCTGGTTCAACGAAAGTAGTACTAAAATATTTAGCGAATAAGTCACTAATACCTTCACCAGTGTTTGCAGAAGATTCCTCATAATATATTACATTAGGAGTAGTAGACGCATTATTCCTACTTTTTATAAAAGACCAGAAAATTTTTGGGTTACTAGTTATGGAAGATTCGATTTTATCAATATAGGATTCAAAGCAGACTCGCTCTAACTGGTTAGCCCTTTTACGTAATAGTGAAAAAGATTGGTAGTCGGATAAATTACCATATAACTTAAACTTACGATGATACTTGTGTTTTTCTTTTAAGACCTTTAGTAGCGCAGAATTATACCATGGAGGGTGTGACGAGCGTCTAGTGGATTTTATGGGAATAAACTGTTCCCTAAGTTCATACAATTTATTATAAAAGAGAGTAACCACATTGTCTAGAGAGTCATTCCCCAAAAGTTCATACCAGTTTACCTGGTCAAGAGCTGAACTAATAGCCACGTAATCACCTTTGTGAAAGAGATAATTGTTTTTCTTTTTATCATCTAGTTTATGTAATTCAACAAAATCAGCCTTTATAACCAAAGGCTTATGGTGCATATCTGGGGGCATTGCTAATGGTTCATAGCATTCCTTAACATCTACAAGGTCATTAGAGAAAACCAAGTCAAGTAGTCTCCCATTTATGTTACGTATACAATTATACTGAGATAAGCTACAGGTGTTAACAGAGTCAAGGAAATCAGAAATATATTGACAGGAGTGATTGGTTGGTAACAACTCGCCACTATCACTGCAAACATTCCAATCTACTTGACTACCAAAATTGAAATCACCTACGATTATGAATTTGTCGCACGGATTAGACAGAATTATGGTATTAATATTTTGTGTGAAATTTAGCAATTGGGTATTATATGAGTTACCGATATTTTCTCTACACAGGTAAAGCGCACAAATGTTTATATTGTATGTCACTGGCGGCCTGGATCTTTTTAGCAAAATAGAGACCCAAATATCTTCCGCTGAACTACGCCAGTCACCCCTCTCCACTACCGAAAGATCATTCCTCACTGCAATTAGTACACCACCCCCCCGCGTTTGTGACGTGCTACAATAATTGCGATCCCGCCTCCATACTAAATATCGGTCATCAAATAATTCACTGTTATGTATACTATCGACCAACCAAGTTTCGGTGAATATAATAATATCATACGAATTTAAACATACGTTCCTAAATAAGTTAAGTGTTTTTGTTCGTAAACCGCGTACATTTTGGTAATATATTTTAATCGATTCCATGATTGAGCTTAACTATGACTAAATATCTTATCACAATACAGCAATTCAATAAAAGTAAATGAAATAGTAAAATAAAAGGAACATTTAAAACAAAGAACAAAAATGCTATATAAAAGCGGGTAGATAATTTATAAACGTAGAACAATGCGCCGTAATATGCAACACGCGATTCTCGAATGCTTACGACCACGACCAATGACCAATAAGTAAAATCAATAGTATATATAGTACAGAAAATCAACAAACAAACGTCTTTCATATTTGATAGTAAATTAATAGACCAAAAGCGAACCCAGTTATACGTAATAAGATTTAAAAATAGTTTATCCACATTGGTAAGATGTTTATAAATTATAATGTAAATTAATACGCAATTGCACAACAAAATGAATACGTTAACACGCAGCGACAGCGCATGGATCTCAAACTGCAATGTTACAAGTTTCGAGTAATACAAAAACAAATTATGAATAATGGTAGTAATAGAACAAAGAGATAATAAGTTTAACATCACACTATTTTTGTAAGGTCTCTTTCTGACTTCACCATAATTATATGCGACGTATCGGTCTTTCTTACATGTATCTTGGCATGCTTGACCAAGACATAACGAAAATTCATTTCAACCGCTGCCTTTTTAGTTTTAGAAAGTAAGGTCTTATTGTGCATGGTTAGGTGGTCATTGATATAAATCCTATTATTGCCCACAAATCCCATGTTGCCTGATGTGAGATGACTAGTTTTCGATGCATATCTGGCTGCCGCCACAAAATCTTCCTTCACATATCGATTGCAGAAACAGATTATTATCGGTTTGTTATGCTCTTTCTCACGGGTTGGTACTCTTGTAACGAAATTTACCTGAGTCTTTGTAATCGGATATTGTATCTTAGACCCAATTTTGGATATGATTTCAAACAAATTTTCACCGCTTGCCTGAGGTACTCCCTTTATTTCAACATTATTCATTCTTGACCATTGCTCCGCAGAGTTCGACTCCTGCTCCAGTTTTTCTAACCGAGTCTGAATTAGGTTAGCATGTTTTTGCACTTTCTCGATCTGTACTAGACGCTGTTCGAAGTCCTTAATTTTGTTATTAAATTCTTTTAGCGCCACGTTAGTATTATTTAGTGAAGATTTAAGATCAGCAAATTCAGTTCTCAATGCAATGACTTCATCTTTAAGACATTCTAATGGCGCCAGTTTATCAGAGAGAGCTCTTATCTCCTTAAGTATTAGTGCATCGGATTCGACCTTTGGTGATAAAGGAGGCTGGATAGAGTGAGTTTGTTTACACTTGACACATCGCCAGGTAGACTTCCTATCTCCCAGCTTGCGATATCCAGCTTCAGTTATTCCAGCACAGTGAAAATGTAGTTCTTGATTGCATACAGTACAGTGAGGACCTTCTGATAACAACTCCCCACATGCACCACAATTGTGAGTGTCCATTGTGACAGGTATTAACAACTTATAAGCTTAGATAATGAACAGTTTGAGAAGCACTGGCTAAAATTGCACCGGTTGCACCAATCGGAGCAAATAGTAAATGCGACCGAACGATACGGAGCGAAAAACTGGAATTGAAAAAAATTATTAAACGTTACTTTTGATCTTAGAACAACTTAACAGAGTAGGTACATATTGAGCTTGAATTAACATAGCCATAGTAAAGACCAACCATATTAATAAATGTCTAAACATTTAATGAGAAATTCGAAAAATCAAGTGACACCGGGTGGGGTTTGAACCTACGACCTAAGCGATCCGTGCCGATGCTCTAACCAACTTAGCTATCTACCGTGTCCCACGGCCACGGGCGTCAGTTTCTTAATAAACGTTTACATTTAATAAGCTTACATGTGCTAAAACATGGTTAAACATACATATAAAAACAAATTAATGGCAATAACTACACTGTATTTTAAATAACATTATCTCTCTAGAAAGAGATTGATGGACCCTAATCATATATGAAATGGAATAAAAAAGTTATACAATATACAATTTATTTAAATAAAAAATAAAATACGATGCAAATTAAATTACTTCACAGTATGTACACAACAGCTTTGACATTACTGTTACTTTATATTTATTCTTTTGACAAAGCATTAATACAAAGTAACCATCTGGCTGACTCATCACTTAACCTATTTCTATGTTTTCTAATTACTAATGATGCTTTAGAAAATAATCTCTCAGCAGGTACTGAAGTTGCAGGTATTAAAAGAAAATCACGGGCCATCTTCGATAAAATCGGATATTTTGTCTCATGCGTCCTACAACAGTCTAAAATGTCTTCCGAGATGACGGCTCTGGGTTTACCTAGGTATCCCTCCAACTCCTTAATAACTAAGCCTTGAAGACAAGATCCAGATCCATTTTTACACATTTCAAGTGTTTTAAAATTGCTATGGTGTCAACCATATTTATCAAATGTGTGACGACATATTCGAGCACTTTGTGTTTTAAAAACACACACTTGCAAAAGTCGAGATTTGCAGTGAACTTACTGAACATGTTTATCTTTTAGGTAATAATAATAACAATAAACCTAGCAAGCTAACAGCATAGCAAAGTGGCGAAGCAATCAGCTTAGTCGCATGTTTTTGATTTTCTTGAATTTTTCAAATCGTTCATATGATGGTGATGGTGGTGGTTCAGGTGATGTGAGAGATGGCTTCTAAGGCCACCTCTTTGGTGTCAATTACATCTGGCACTTGGACTAAGTATTCTGAGTTCATAGTTTCGAGGTTAGCCTCGAACCTATGCCAGTCCGTAACAGACGAGACGGACAGACGGACAGACATCGTGAAATCAATAAGTGACTTCGCAAGCTTCGCCACTTAATAATAGTAAGTAATTATTATAAATCCATATAGTTAATTTTATAATAATTACTTACTAGAATAAATTATTATGATACCTACCTATTATCTAATTACAATATTTCTTGCGAGATCAGGATAATGTATTTGTGTCCATTCTGAGCACCCGAAAACTTATTTTATTCTTTGAAGCATGTACTCTGTGGCGGCAATCAAACAGTGTCAAATGTAGTGTGTGTGGCGCGGCGGCGACGATTATGCGATATCAATAGTAGCCGCCGGCACGTGTATCTTGACCTTGTACTTTCGAATAGCTGCACAATTTCTTTGACAGGTCAGTATCCGACCTTTGATGACGCCGACAACAAGACGCCGCGCACTATCAAAGTGCCGATGGTCAAAACTAGGGATGCACTCTTTTTTCTTTTAATGGATATTTTCATTCGCTATGTATGTTTATGGTATTGTTCGTAATGCGCATAAGTCCAATTTTCCAATTTTTTTATCATTATATTTTTTTGCGTCTCATAGAGTCCCTAAGCGTATACCCGAACTCCTATACTCCCTGAAACGATACTTAGTCCTAACTGCAAGACGCAAGAGTCTCGCAAGCTTATTCTTGTTCTTGCGCAAATCTTGCATGGTCAGTCTTGGTCTTGGTCTTGCTAAAAAGAGGCGGTCTTGTTCTTGGTCTTGGTCTTGCAAAAATGCAAGAACAAGACCAAGACTGCAAGACCAAGACCGATTTTGGGCAACACTAATCAGTAGTATAGTTGTAGCACGAATAGGTCGGCTCGACCGGGGAAGGACCACGCTCTCACAGAATACCAGCGTCAAATAGCAAGCTTAATGCTGCTGTGTTTCGTATGGTGAGTGTAGAGAACCGGAGACCCTTTTTACTTGAAAAGAGGCGTTCCATCTTAGTCCTCAAGGCTAACAAGGCATCTGCATTTTGACTCGCAAACGAGGATAGCTGTAGATGTCTATGGGCCACCGCAACCACTTACCATCAGGTGGGCTGTGTGCTCGATTTCCACATTTATTTCATTTAAAAAACATCTTGCATATGTAAATACATCATCACTCCATCTGATTGGGGACTGCACTAGACTTCGATCACCACTTTGAGGCTACCATTCAAGAACTTTTCCTCTACATCGGTCGGCCGGCCCATTGCCAATTCAGCTTAGTGATCTGTTGGGCTACGTTGCAGCCGCGTCTTTGAGGGTCATTTCGAATCATCTCGTAGACAGATTTGAAGACTTCAAGCACCCAAACAAGCTGGTTTCGGAAAAAACTTTAGTACCATAGACCATGTACACAGCCTTTGACAAATTATATAGAAGACAGAAAAGTACAATCTGCCACTTTATCTTGCGTCGGAGAACTATGAAGAACCTTTGATTTCGTCGAAATTTCGAGCGGTGCTACAGTCCCTTCCACGGTGCCAATTCGACTTTCTGACTGTTTGTTTGACTGACATCGAAGTATTGAAGTGTTTGTACATTTAGGCTACGATGCTTATATAAGTTTGGAATCAGTGTTCGAGACCTATCCACCTGCAGAGAGGTGTTAAGCCAAGGTGACATTATATCCCCGAAACTCTTCACCGCTGGCTTCATGTGACGCACATATGGTTCTGGAACGTGGTCCTTCACTGCTGGCCATATCAGGAAGCTTAAGGTCACTCAGCGAATATGGATCGGGCTATGCCTTAAGTTTCTTTGTCTGTGTTGCGATAGAGTTCATAATGAGGATATCCGCAGCAGAACTAGAGTTACTGACATAACTAAAGTGACCATACGTCCCGTTTTGTGCGGGACTATCCCTTTTCTCGGTCACCTGTCCCGTTGTTCCCAAACAAAGCTCCGGGATGCAAAATAGTCTCATTTTCCGAAACCAAATAATATTGATGAAGAGTTTGTGAAAAGTACAACAACAGAATTTTATTAAACAAGCCGTGAACATCTGGAACAGTGGACTTGTTTTCTTACTAAAGAAATGGAGATATATTCGATATTCTAGATATTATAAATATTAGAGATATTCGAAAAACACTTAATGTATTGATTGAAAAGGGATATATTGTAAAGGGATATATTAACATGATGATATGATAAAGATATGGAAGTATTTGACGAATTTAAATTATTTTCAAGCTATGTCACTTCCTAAAAAATAACCGAATGGGATAATTTAAAAGTTTCCGCAAAAACTCGTTGGATGGAAGTATTTAAACTCTTTCAAACCAACTATCTTTAACATATTTTTTTTTGTCATTTTAATCGCACATATTTCATGTTTACCTGGTACAAATTCTCCAGTAGAAAAAGTATTATCTATAATGAATAAATTGTACACGTGTGAAAAAATCACATGCCCAGAATTTTATTCTTATTTAAAATCATCACCAACTTCATTAAAGCAAATTTGTTCCACTGACAAATATAAATATATTTTTTTTTAATATGTGGCATTTAATAATTAATGTCTTAGGAACTTTGCTTTAATGAACCTGGTGAACTGGTGATTGAATTTTATTTTTCACAATTTGTTAAAATAAAAATATTTATAATTAATGTGATTACAATTATAGTGAACACAAAATAACATTGAAAAGTTGTGTTTATTTTTATTGTTAACCTGCTAACTACGTATAAAAATAAACCCATGTCCCGTATTGAGTTAAAAAATAAATTAATGGTCAGTTTAGACGTAACGCAACGAATCACTGGACTCAAGTGGCAATAGGCCGGTCTTATAACGCGAAGAAACGACAAACGATGGAGAAGAAAGGTTCTCGAGTAGTAGTCTTGTACCGGTAGGCAGAGTGTAGTGTGGCCCCCTGCTAGATGAAGTCGTAAGAAGGCTGGTAAGAGATGCAGAAAGTCGATGCAGGTGGCTCAGGACTGTGCTTTGTAACATTCCTTGGGGCAGGCCATGTTGAAGAGTGGACTTGTGATGCGCTGTAATGATGATGATGATATAGAAAGTTAAACTACAATTAGATGATCCTTCTCAATAATAATGATGAACATCATCGGAGTCCCCAGCGGTGACAAAATATCTGCAATTTGATTCTTTTATTTTTATTTTATTTTAAAATCTTTATTTCGTCCCCTTAGAAATAAAACCGGCCAAGTGCGAGTCGGACTCGCGCACCGAGAGTTCCGAACAAATCCGTAGGTATATAAGTTTAAAATTATTAAAAATATTTTTATTATATGATGTAACTAAAAGTTTATGCTTTTCGCAATTTTTCCTTTATCTGTGCTATAATACGTTGCTTCGTACCAAATTTTAAGATTTTGAGTTCACGGGAAGTACCCTGTAATTTTTGATTCCCTTGCGGATGTCGAAAATTTCTTTTGATTGCGTTGGCTTAGAAGTTTGATTTTTTCACAGCTCCAAGGGACAGTAGACTTGAGTATTTGATATGAATTTCAGCTTGATACCTCCACGTGTTCCCGAGAAAATGGGTCTTGACAGACAGGCAGACGGACAAGAAAGTGATCCTATAAGGGTTCCGTTTTTTCATTTTGAGGTACGGAACCCTAAAAAAAGATACAAAGGGCGGACTTAATACCTAAAGACATTATCTACCAGTCACCCAATAGATATATATAATAAAAATAATACATTTTAATATTATTGAAAAAGCCTTAGTCTGTACTTAATCTTATTTTTAGTCTATAGAAGGTTCTAGGCCTGCAGCATCCACTTACCATCAGATAGGCTGACTGTAAACCCGTTTGTCAATACAATTAAAAAAAAGAAACTTGAGTACTTGAGTACTTTCATTTTTTTTAAATGCCACGACAATTCCTCTGACAAATGTCAAGTGTATATACATATTTTTTAAATATCAGTTCAAATATAGCCAGAGGTCTTGCAAGTGCAGAGTAAGTTATTTTAACACATCATTGTCTTTGATCTTTTTATAGACGTTTTTTTTAACATAATTTCCATAACATGTCTGACTGCTGCACTATAAAGAAATTTAAATATATATACTTACTACTTAAATATCTTTGCCTCAACCTGTTCTACGGGAGACAGCTCATATTTAAAAGGGACTAATGCGAGTTAAGCTAAGTATATTTTTAGATATTTTAGTTGTTACTCCTTACTAAGTTAAAATATAGGATGTACAGCCGTCCAAAAAACCGGGTCACACTGAGATCCAAACTGGCCACTCTCAGCTCTGGTTCTGCTCTTTGTTGATAGTAACATAAGATGACTGGAAAACGTACTTTTAAAAAATATGTATATAATTGTTGTAAGATCGGATGCAACCATCATCAACAAAGAGAACACTCACACAATACTATTTATTGTACACAAAGAAGGAATTAATATAACAAAATATACAAATACTGAGGGACAACAAAAGGCGATCGTATAAAGAATTAAATAAGAGTTAGAGAAATATTAACAGGTAGGGTGCATCCTACACTATAATAACAAAGGATAAAAACTTAATAAAAACATTACAAATGATAATCTCTTGAAAAACTGACTGACAGTTCCTATCTTCTTTTTCTTCCTTTTTAAGAATTTACAATAGTACACTATTTTAGCAACGTAACGCAAATATATCCAATATTTTGACCAGTGCACGCCGATCAAAATGGTGACCGGTATTTTTTCTACCAACTTATGCGCGCGTCACGTTAAGATCACGCAGTAGTACTTTAAAATTCTTCTTCTCTTATATTTTTAACAGTGGTTATAGAGCCACGCGGCAGAATTGCTGACGGATGGGCCGGCTCGAACCGGGGTGGTACCACGACCTCACAGAATACTAGCGTGAAGTAGAGGTTTACCTCTGCGTTTCGCTTGGTGAGTGCAGGTGGCCGGCCCTTTTTACTGGAAATGAGGCATTCCATCTTAGTCCTCACGGGTGACAACGCATCTGCATTTGTTTGTCACCCTTATCCTATAAAAAAAATATTTATGGACCTGTACCACTCCTGGTCATGGTCTTATTCTGTTATAGGGAGGATTAGCCTCTTAATATAGCGTTAAGATTAGCGTGGAATCGTCACGCTTGGCAGGTAGAATAACGATCGCAGTGTCAGATGTCTCGCACCTTTAACGCCGCTGCTATTCACAGGTCAGTATTTTTTAGGGTTCCGTAGCCATATGGCAAAAAACGGATCCCTTATGGATTCGTCATGTCTGTCTGTTTGTTTGTCTGTCCGTCCGTATGTCACAGCCAATTTGTTCCGAAACTATAAGAACTATGCTGTTGAATTATTGCTTACTTAGAACTGAAACTCAAAATTTTTTTTAATCAAACCCATTCGTGTGGTGTATCTGTGGATCTCCAAAAATGATATTGAGGTTTCTTATATCATTTTTTTCTAAACTGTATAGTTTGCGCGAGAGACCCCCCCTACTTATAACTTCTAAAATAAGAGAATGACAAAACTAAAAAAAATATATGATGTACATTACCATTTAAACTTCCAACGAAAATTGGTTTGGACGAGATCTAGTAAGTAGTTTTTTGTTTAAAACGTCATAAATCGTAAATTATGTTACTTGCTGCTACGGAACCCTTCATGGGCGAGTCCGACTCGCACTTGGCCGCTTTTATTTTATTATAGAATAATGGTGACAAACGAGCACACACATAACGACAAACGAGTAAGTGGATGCTGTGGCTCATATACATCTACATCTATCCTCGATTAAAAATCAAAATGCAGATGCGTTGTCACCCCTGAGAACTAAAATGAAATGCCTCGTTTCCAGTTACAAAGGGTTTCCGGTTTTCTTCACTCTCCATATGAAACACAGCAGCATTGAGTTGCTATTTTACGCTGGTGTTCTGTGAGAGCGTGGTTCTACCCCGGTCAAGCCGACCCATTCGTGCTACAACCATAATAGCAGCGTAACTCTACCCCGTGTGAAAATATACAGCATACTATATTTTCTGGCATTTTCCATAGTCATCTCCAACGACACCCACGGGACGAACGGGGTGATTCATTGTCTTACGCCACGACTACACGGCAAACGACTCCAACACCACCGTTCACCGCCAACATCGAGGCCAAAACTCTCTTATCATAATCAATAGAAATAAAACCGGCCAAGTGCGAGTCGGACTCGCGCACCGAGGGTTCCGTAGGTATATAAATTTAAAATTATTAAAAATATTTATACTAAGGTAGGTCCGCCTAAAAAGGGCCGGTTACAAATAAGGTCCATCTCTACAAACTTATTGGAATTAAATCTTAAACCAAAATGGTTATCGCGCTACCACTCCCCAGTAACCAATTACAAAAGTGCACTGGCGTTCATTGCTTTCGCGGTGGCAATTTTTTCAGTGGCTCTGGGTATAACTTTAGGGGCAGTCGACGTGACTCAATCTATAAAATATTCTGATTCAATTTTGCGTTGTTGTAGTAATAAAACCCGGTCGTTATGTAATAACTCTACAATAGTAATGATAAAATACTTTCAGAAGGTGGATTGACGAGGTAAGTTACCAAAATTATTGCTTTTTTATCACGATTTTGTTAGGTTTTCTCAGGACATAATCAAGTGCTTAACAAGGTCCACTTTTTATCTCAAAATAAGGGCCGGACCTTATTAGGGGCAAGAAGCTTTAAAATAGGCGTGATCAGTTACTGAAATGAATTATACAAGTGTAAATAAGCAGTTGGCTTGGCAAGTGACACTTTTATACGGTGATAACCCTTACCCACGCTAGGCCATAGCTATCGCACAAAAATGCCACGTGTCTAGACACCATTCCTTCCTTGAACTTGAAATAATATTGAAAAGGTTATCCAGACGCTTTCGAGTTTTATACTTAGCAACACATTTACCCTTTCGTTTTTACGTAGTTTTATAAGATTTTATTTACGCAAATCAACAGTAGCTTTTGACATAAGTATTGTTCATACATAATATAAGTATATTGTTTCCAGTAAAGACAAAAATGGAACCTTCGCAAAAAAGAAAACGATGCTCAGGATGGTCTCTAACTGATCTTCAAGATGCTCTAGATGATATGAAAAAAAAACAGCCAAATGTCTAAGCGTGCAGCAGCTTTAAAATACCATATACTACGGCGAACGTTGAAAAATTACATAAAATCTGGAAGCGGGGTGAAGAGGATGAGAAGGAAAGCTGTTTTTACCGACACACAGGAAAAGGAATTGGTAGAGAGAATTAAGAAGTTTTCAAATATTACCTTTGCCTGATACCTTTAACACCATAGTAAAACGTGAACAAATTTACTTATTTTGAGGAAAAAACAACATAAAAAATCCTTTTAGTGACAAAAAATCTATTATGATTACAAAAGTATAATACCTAATAAGGTCAAAGTACTAAGATTGGAAAAATGACTGATTATTAACATTTTGTGATTTTCTTTACTAGAGGTAATAAAAATCTGCACGCAACTACAATTTGTTTCATTTATAACTATAAAATAAATTAGTTATAACTTATATTCATTTTCTAATAATTTATAAGGGCCACGACACTAATTCATATGAATTTCCTTTTCATTATGCGAAAGCCACGAATTTAATAGCAGTTTAAAGCCATTGCTTTATAAAGGTGTGATTTTTCTGGTATATAACGCCTAAAATCTTGCAGTTCAATTATGGACCTTATTTAGAGCCCTAGTGCCGTATAGGGACCATAGACAAGCTTTTAAAAAACTTATTTTGTAAGTACCTCGACGTTGGTACCTTGTTTATGTATAATATTTTCTCTTCAAATATAAACAGTTTATTTGATTATGATGTTTTACAAATTAAAAGACTTCCCAAAATTGATTTATAAGGATTTCTAAAAACCCGGCCCTTATTAGATGCAATTACCTTATATGATGTAACTAAAAATTTATGATTTTCGCAATTTTTCCTTTATCTATGCTATAATACGTTGCTTCGTACCAAATTTTAAGATTCTGAGTTCACGGAAGTACCCTGTAGGTTTTGATTACCTTGCGAGTGTCGAAGATTTGCAGCATAAACGGCTGTATCTTTTGATTGCGTTGGCTTAGAACTTTGATTTTTTCGTAGCTTCAAGAGACAGTAGACTTGACTATTTGATATGAGCTGATTTCAGTTTGATACCTCCACGCGTTCCTGAGAAAGAGAGTCTTGACAGGCAGACAGACGGACAACAAAGTGATCCCATAAGGTTCCGTTTCTTCCTTTTGGGGTACGGAACCCTAAAAACAACCGTGTACCGTGAAATGTCAGTGTAAGAATGGAATGCTTCTTTCCCAGTAAAATGGGTCTCCGGTTCTCTACACTCACCATACGAAACACAGCAGTGTCAAGCTGCGTGATCCTTACCCGGTCGAGCCTACCCATTCGTGCAACAACTATACTACTAGTATAGATGCAGCATGGCTCTACCACGTACAAAACTGGACATCATCTTCGACAAAGCCTTTTATAGAAGCAAGGGGGATAAAAGAGAACATAATCCATCT
Organism: Parnassius mnemosyne; assembly: GCA_963668995.1. Lineage (NCBI taxonomy): Eukaryota > Metazoa > Arthropoda > Insecta > Lepidoptera > Papilionidae > Parnassius > Parnassius mnemosyne. The sequence continues at coordinate 4,438,166 of CAVLGL010000024.1, read as the reverse complement.
GATAGTAAGTGGATGCTATGACCCATAGGCACCTACCTATATCCTCGATTAGGAATCCAAATGCATATGCGTTATCTCCCGTAATACATATAATCACGCCTCTTTCCCGTAGGGGTAGGTAGAGACCACTTCTTTCCACTTATTACGATCCTTACATACTTGTTTCGCTTCGTCCACATTTTTTATAGTATAGGGTGACAAACGAGCACACAGTCCACCTGATGGTAAGTGGTTGCTGTGGCCCATAGACGTCTACATCTATCCTCTATTACAAATAAAAATGTAGATGCGTTGTTACCCGTGAGGACTAAGATGGAATGCCTCATTTCCAGTAAAAAGGGCGTCCGGCCACCTGCACTCACCAAGCGAAACGCAGAGGTAAATCTCTACTTTACGCTGGTTTTCTGTGAGGTCGTGGTACCACCCCGGTTCGAGCCGGCCCATCCGTGCGACATTCATTATACTCTTCATACATGCTCTACGGTTTAGGGTGCTCTTGACCTGGCCTTTTTTCAAGACGTCCCTGATTTGGTCTTGAAATGTCCGCCTAGGTCTACCTCTTCCAGCACTTTCATGCACACTCGCCTTATACACTTTTTTCGTCAATCGTTCTTCATTAATTCTCTTGACATGGCCAAACCATCTCAGCAGTCGGTTCTCCCGTAAGGACTAAGATAAAATTCCTCATTGCCAGTAAAACGGAATTTCGATTCTCAGTATTACGCTTCTATTTCATGCTGGTATTTCGTGCGAACGTGGTCTTTCCTTCCGAGCCATTCGTGCTGTAGCCAAAAAAACAGCAGCAAATGCAGCATGGCTCTACCACGTCAACAATTCGGAATGAAGATTTAAATTTATCCGTTAAACCTTAACAAACATTCGTGAGATATTAAAGTGCTTACTATATTATTTCCTCAATTATAATCACATGTACAAATGCAAATGGTCAGTTGTTTTAATCAAATGCTTCATTGTCGTAATTGATGCGGGGCCACGAAGTCAGCGTAAATATTAACCAATATATTTTAAAATCATAAAACCAATATATTTTAACGGTGGTAGAGCCACGCAGCAGTTTTTGCTGTTGCATGTATGGGCCGGCTCGAGCCGGGTGGGTACCACGACCTCACAGAATACCGGCGTGAAGTAGAAGCTCTGCTTCTGCGTTTCGTCTGGTGAGTGCAGGTGACCGGAGCCCCAATTCCCCCCCCCCCCCATCAACATGGTAGCAGAATTACACGATGAAATACCCCAGGAGGGTACCAGTACCCCTGGAGAATCCCTCGCTGAGCATCCACGACCATGTTATTCCGATCCTGAGCGTGGGTGCTCAGGCTGCCCCGCGTATTCTGGGGGGGGGGGGGTCAAAATTCCGCTCAAAAACATAACTGCTAGGGGCAAACTGAGCAAGAACACCAAGGCGACCCCTGCCACGCTATCCGTGAATTTCAGCGTTTGCGTGTATGTCAGAGAGGACATCTGATCTCGACGCCTCGGCAGTCTTGAAGGTTCGGACCTGTCCATCCTTTGGTTACGCGTAGACAGCGACGACCATCCGCGCGTCTACGGGTGCCTCTATAGGTCCCATAGCGGTAATGCCGAAACAGACCGACTCATCGACCACGTCCAAATGGCTACAGATTTCTTGCTACAACAGGTCCCATCCGCAGAGATCTTGATCCTTGGCGATTTTAACGCCCACCATGCCGAATGGCTCGGTTCACGTCTAACCGATCATGCGGGGAGATCTGTTTATGACTTTGCCTTGGCATATGGTCTGACACAACTGGTTACTTCGCCTACGCGGATTCCAGATGTGGAGGATCATACACCTTCCCTGTTGGACCTTCTGCTGACCTCTCATCCGGACGGATATCAGGTTTCCGTCGATGCTCCTCTCGGCTCTTCGGACCATTGTCTGATCCGGAGTGTGGTGCCACTCACGCTCCCTTCGCGGTTACGTTCTGCAGGTTGCCGCCGTGTTTGGCATTACAGGTCGGCGGATTGGGACGGAATGCGGTCTTTCTTTGCATCCTACCCATGGGGGCGGGTTTGCTTCTCGCCGGACGATCCCAGCGCTGTTGCTGACTCTGTCACTGATGTGGTGCTACAGGGAATGGAACTATTTATTCCATCATCTGTGGTACCCATCGGAGGCAGATCTCAGCCTTGGTTTGGTCGCTCCTGTAAGACTGCTTTACGCAGTAAGCAGGAGTGTTATCAAGCCTAGGCTGCGGCTTCGGCGACTTGGGATGTAAACACCAGCACACTTAAAAAGAAGTATAACTTCGCCTCCAGGTCCTTCAAAAGAGTTATTGCCAGGGCAAAGTCAGAGCACATAGGCAGAATTGGCGAGAAACTAGTTCGCCTTCCTTTGGGAACCCGTGCATTCTGGTCTCTCGCCAAGGCTGTCCAAGGGAATTTCTGTAAGCCATCACTACCATCTCTGCACAGGGAGGATGACTCACTGGCCCATGACGCAAAAGACAAAGCCGACCTTTTAGGCTCCCTTTTTGCGTCCAACTCGACTCTTGATGACGGGGTGAAAACACCGCCGACCATCCCGCGGTGTGAGTGCTCCATGCCGGATGTGCTGTTCTTACAGCGCTCGGTACGCAAAGCACTGCTCTCCCTGGACATCCAGAAGTCGAGTGGGCCTGACGGAATCCCCCCAATTGTGCTGAGGACGTGTGCTCCGGAGTTGGCACCGGTCCTAACGCGTCTTTTCCGGTACTCCTACTCCCAAGGCGTAGTCCCGAATTCATGGAAGACAGCTTTTGTCCACCCGATCCCTAAAAAAGGCGACCGCTCAGACCCATCCAACTATAGGCCTATCGCGATCACCTCCTTGTTCTCCAAAATAATGGAATCCATTATTAACTGCCAGCTCATCCGGTACCTTGAGGATCACCAGCTGATTAGTGACCGCCAATACGGTTTTCGTCAGGGTCGATCAGCTGGTGATCTTCTGGTCTATCTGACCCATAGATGGGCGGAGGCAGTAGAGTCCAAGGGGGAGGCGTTGGCCGTTAGTCTGGACATTGCGAAGGCCTTCGATCGGGTTTGGCACAAAGCGCTTCTTTCGAAGCTCTCTTCCTATGGGCTTCCCGAGAAATTGTGCAATTGGATCACCAGCTTCCTTGCAGATCGGAGCATCAAGGTCGTTGTAGACGGTGCATGCTCTGACTACAAGCCTATTAACGCTGGTGTTCCACAAGGCTGTGTGCTATCACCAACGCTGTTTATTTTGCATATCAATGATATGTTGCTAACTGGTTACATTCATTGCTATGCGGATGACAGCACTGGTGATGCTCTATACACCGGCCGTGCCAATATTTCTCGGGAAAACGTCACTGAGTACCGGAACAAACTTGTGTCTGAAGTCGAGTCTTTGCTGAGCAAAGTCTCGGATTGGGGGCGACTAAATCTAGTCCAGTTTAATCCTCAGAAGACACAAGTTTGCGCGTTTACCGCTAAAAAGAACCCCTTTGTCGTATCTCCTCAGTTTCAAGGCACTCCCCTTCTTGCCTCAGCCAGTATCGGTATCCTCGGAGTCAACATATCGAGTGACGTGCAGTTTCGTGGTCACTTGGAAGGGAAGGCCAAATTGGCCTCTAAAAAGCTTGGCGTGCTCAGCAGGGCGGGACAGTATTTCATGCCGGCACACCGCCTGCAACTTTACAAGGCGCAAGTTCGGCCTCACATGGAATACTGTTCCCATCTCTGGGCAGGGGCTCCCCAGTGCCAGCTCCTTCCACTTGACCGCATCCAACGCAGAGCTGCTCGAATCGTCGACGACCGAGCCCTTTCCGATCGGCTCGATTCATTGGCACTGCGAAGAGATGTTGCATCCCTTTGCATTTTCTTTCGCATCTACGATGGGGAGTGCTCTGAGGAATTGTTCGGATTAATCCCAGCCGCCAAATTTCACGAACGCACATAGCGGCAGAACTCCCGATACCATCCACACCATCTGGATGATTGGCGATCCATCACTGTGTGATTTAGAAGATGTTTTCTTCTGAGTATCAGTCAAATTTATAGGATAAAATAAAATATTTTTTTATAGGTTATGGTGACAAACGAGCACACAGTCCACCTGATGGTAAGTGGTTGCTGTGACCCATAGACATCTACATTTGTCCTCAATAAAGAATCAATGTGCAGAGGCGTCGTCACCCGTGAGGACTAAGATGGAATTCCTCTTTTCCAGTGAAATGGGTCTCCCGTTCTCTACACTCACTATACGAAACACATCAGTGTCAAGTTGCCACTTTACGCTGGTATTCTGTGAGAGCGTAGTCCTTCCTCGGTTGAGCCGACCCATTCGTGCTACAACTATAGTAGTAATATAGCTGCAGCATGGCTTTACCACGTATAAGTGTAAAATATAAAGAAATTAAAAATACAGTTGTATGAATATAATAGCTTAATTGTTTGACATTCATATTCAGGCAGGTTATAGTTTAATTGATGGATAACATTATCTAATGATTGAACAGTCAGCCTTTATAAAGATAAAATTGTAGTGACAAACGAATTCACAGTCCAGTTGGACACTACAGCACATGGCCACATTGTAAGTACACTACAGCACATGGCCACATACAGTCGACTTCAAACAAAAAGACTAAATATACGTTGTCACCTTTGAAGAATAAGATGGAATGCTTTGTATCCTGTAATTAGATCGGCTGTCTACCGGAATACAGCAGTGCGTACGCAATACTGACTAGCGGCAGAAACAGGTAAGTGATGGTACCTACGCAGACAGACTTATACAAAAGAGTCCAACCACCGAGTAAAAAATAGTATAGTACTTCACAAGTCCACTGCTGAACACAGGCCTCCCCCAAGGAATGCCACAAAGCACGGTCCTGAGCAACCTGCATCCATCAACTTTCTGCATGTCTTACCAGGTCGTCACTCAATCCAGTGGGAGGTCGCCCTACGCTTTTGTTTATAGGATAAGGGTCGGTTGTCGGTTCTTCGAGCTATATGGCCGGCCCATTACCACTTCAGCTTACTAATCCGTTGGGCTATGTCGGTCACTCTGGTTCTACTGCGGATATCCTCATTTTTAAGTATATCACGCAGAGAAACCCCGAGCATATCCCTCTCCATAGCTCGCTGATGAGTTTCCTCATACGGCCAGCAGTGAAGGACCACGTCTCAGTTCCATTAGTCATCACTGGCAACACGCACTGGTTGTACAATCTCGTTTTCAGGTTTTGAGGTATACCTGACGAGAAGATTTGTCGTAAGTTCCCGAACACTGCCCAGCCGTGTTGAATCCGGCGTTTGACCTCTCGGTCGAAGTTGAACTTACCTAGTCGGACTATTTGTCCCAGGTAAACATACTCGTCAACAACTTCGAGCTTAGTGCTCTCAACAACTACCGGCATATGTGTGACATGGACGTTATACGTGACACACTGTTAAGGTCTTTGAGTATAGTGCTTAGGTCCTCCAGCGATTCTGCCATAAGGACTATAATATATTTGGCAAATGGAAGATGAGTGATGTGCTCGCCATTGATGTTAATACCGTAGCCTTTCCAGTCCAGTATTAGTGTCATATTTCATGGTGAAAGAGCAAACCGAGATCAATCCCAGACAGCATCTAAGCTGGCTGTTTAATCTCCATGCTTGATGTCAAGGAAAAATACAGTCAGGAAACATGCTTATGTGTGTAGTATAATTTAGAAAACCTGAAAATCCCACTACCACAATGGGGCAGCGTGGCGGACACTTTCCTTCTCAGAAACCTCGGAAATGAGAGGCATCAGCCTACCCAGTAATGGTGTGTATATAGGCACAAACTACTAAACAGTAACTTTATATTTAATTCTATATTAGTATTCTATTATGGATAAAATTATTAAGAAAGAGCGTATCTGGGCTGCAAGAAATTTGAAGAATAGATTTTTGAAGATCCATTGCTGTCGCGCTGTGTCTAACGACCGGGACAACCGAGAGAGAACGACAGTGTTCTCTCTCGGCTGTCCCGGTTCTCCGGACATATGTAACAATTTACGAAATCATCATTCCGTATTCCGACGTTTCACCCTCCTCTAAAGTGTGGCTGTGTCTGTATGTTCTTTATATTTTTTTGTTATTAAAATTCGTTTGCTAGGTGTCTAATAACGGCGGTATAACTGCACAGTTTTAGTAATTTTAGAAGTTTCTAGTTTTCGATAAAAAATTATTTATGAGAAAAAAAAACACAAGAACATAATAGTAGTAGACATTTTCTTTCTTTTCTTTATTTTATTTTCTTTTTTTTTTTAAAACGTTACCCCCACACTAGGATTTTCTCCTGTATCGTGGAGGCAGTTTACAAACACAAATTTCACAAGGACAAACATCCAGACCCGGAACAATTATTTGTAGGCCATACAAATACTTGTTCCGTGCGGGATTCGAACCCGCGCCCCCCAGTTCAGCAACTCATTGCTAAGCTACTGCGCCACGGAGCCCTCACATAGATTGTACTGTACAAAATATTTGCTCTAGTATAATTTACTCGGGAGAAAACAGATGGATATTTTCTCTTAAATTATGAATGAAAATCTCTTTTGTGTATTGTCAACGTATAATAACTAATCCGCCATCTTGGGCGGTCCGCCATATTGGATTTAGAATGACGTAGCTTATCTAATCATGCATTGTCATCCAAACTAAACATAGGTATATGCAAAGCTTCAGCACAATCGGTTGAGTTAAAATACAGTTATAAGATTTATCCCTAACAAACGTACAAACATTGCAAGTTAAATAAAAGCTTTTAAAACTAACATACTTTAATATTGCATAAAATAGTACTACTGTGTTATTCATTAAGAATTCATCCCTTTCAATTAGCCCACGCCGCTTTGCGTGCTAAGTATGAGGGTAAAATCCTAGCCGATATTAACATTTGTGCTATGTAAATTTATTTCATTTCTTACATTGGCCTTGTTGTGTGATGGACCTCACTTCTCATAATGAACTCCTTTAATCGCACAAGCGTGTATTTATATATGTGTTTAAACTTACACATACGTACGGCTTTAGTATTATATATGTAGGCTCTAGAATTTACAGACACACATCGAAGCTCCGGTGCTCCTAGGTTTGGCTAGTCAAACTTCAAGGTCTAACGAGAAGTCTTACTCCAAGTCAAAACCAAAGTGCTTGCACTGATGTGTTGCAGTCTGAAGGAACACAGATTAATTACAGATTGTGAGGCATTCCATCTTAGTCCTCAGAGGTGGCAACGCACTTGTAAGCTTCTTTGTTTGAAGATGTCCATGGGCTGCAGTAGTCATCAGGTAGCCTGTAAGTTCGTTTGCCACTTGACAATAATAGTTTTGAAAATAAAACATGAAGAATCGTTTGTAAATTTTTTGTCTGTCTGTCTATCTTCCAAATCTTCGGAATGTCCGTTGAATGGAAACCGCTTATAAATTATAATGAAACTTTACGAACAGACTGTGAAAAATTCCAGGAATGGTCTAGACTATATTTAATCCAAAAAATTTGAGAAGGTTTTTGAAAAATCGAAAAATTAATAAAATTGATGGTCTTTGATGGTTATCCAAAAACTAAAACGTTACATTAATAAAACCTAGGCAATCGAAACCAGGGAGCTATGTTTTCAAATTAGCTAACACAAATTTAGATACAAATTTTGAAAATCTTTTTTTTTTTAAATAGAACATATTTAGAAATCTTATAATTTTAAAAAGTGAATAAGACATGCTAGAGAGGTGTTGTTTCTTCAACGGTAAATACAGGGGCTTGGCTTACGCTCAAGCTCGCCTGAACATCACTTAGCAGCCACAAACACCGACCCCGATGGACACTACCATCAGATCATTACGATGATGCAAACATCTAATCGCTTTTGGTCTAGGGTTGTCAGAGCGTAACATGTTGACTTATTTTTAATATTAAACAATAGTACCTATGTAGCCATAATTGAAATTCTTATATAAATGCGTTTAGAGGCAAACCCTTTCACTTGAATATTTTGCCTACAATTTGAACTGAAAAGGCCAGAATCTCGGTTAAAGTGTATTTAAATAATTAAAAATATCATAACATAAATAAAAAATGTGAATTTAAGAATGTAGTGGCGGTGTAAGAATATCCACTACTCCATACCATCCCGTGGGTGTCGTAAAAGGCAACAGAGAGAAACAAACAAGGAGATGGGCAGCAGCGTCTTCCTAATGACGATTCAAAATAATAAAAAACTGAAGTTTAAACTCGGCTGCCAATAGTGGTTACTATAGAAAATATCCTAACAATGAAGCAACTAAAGGGGGAGGCCTAAGTTTAGCAGTGAACTTTTGATAGGCTGTATCAAAACAGAACTACTTATTAAATTTAGCAACCGATATCAACAAAGGTCAACTCTTCCTTGAGAAGCCACTTTTAGAGCCCTTTTTTAAAACTTTTATAAAAAGTAGTTCTCGATTCGACTGTATGTTCTTTTTTGTATGTATGTTACGCGATATCTTCGTCAATTATTGTGAACCGATTTTAATATTCTTATTTTATAGAACAAAATTAAATCGAAAATTGAATTTAAAAAAAATATTATAAATTTACTATATAAATAAATATAGGACGTGGAGCAATTACGGATTTTAAGAGAGCATTTAAGGAGCAATTAATTTGCATACAATTTAATTTTTTGAAAAAATTCTACGCTAGCTTCCTTCCGGTTTTCAAGACTGTGCTTAGATAGAGTAGATAAACATAAAAAAATATTTATTCTATAATAACTATAATTTTATATATTTCGCGATAGACGAGACCGGAGACCCCTTGAAGACAAGGTATTCCATCATAGCTTTCATAGGGAAATGCATCTGCAATCGATTTAAATTGAGGATAGATGTAAATGCCTATGTGCCATAGAATCCACTTGGCATCAGGTGGACTGTGCACTCGTTTGTCACCCTTATGTATAAAGATATATTCAAGCAGTTTGTCTTCAATATATCTATATATACGTGGTATATACGTGGTAGAGTCATGCTGCAGCTATATTAGTAGTATAGTTGTAGCACGAATGGGTCGGCTTGACCGGGGAAGGACCACGCTCTCACAGAAAACCAGCGTAAAATAGCAGCTTAACGCTGCTGTGTTTCGTATGGTGAGTGTAGAGAACCGGAGACCCTTATTACTGGCAAAGAGGCATTCCATCTTTGTCCTCACGGGTGACAACACATCTGCATCTTGAGTCTTTATTGATGATAGATGTAGATGTCTATGGGTCACAGCAACCACTCACCATCAGGTGGACTGTGGCCTCGTTTGTCACCCTATCCTATAAAAAAAACCTTTTTACTGGAAACGAGGCATTCCATCTTAGTCCTTACGGGTGACAACGCATCTGCATTTTGATTCGTAATTGAGGATAAATGTAGATGTCTATGGGCCACAGCAACCACTTACATTCAGGTGGACTATGTGCTCGTTTGTCATTCTAATCCTATAAAAAAAATCTTTATACATCAGACCATTTTTACTTGAAAAAAGGCATGCGGTCTTAGTCCTTAGAAGTGACAACGATAAGCCACGGCGTCCACTATATGCTTGTTTTCGTGCTTATTCTAGAAAAAAAAATTGTTTACCATTTAAACTTGCAAAACCAAGGACTTAGTAGAAGTTACAATCCCTAAATAATTTACATTTTTAATCCAATCTAAAAACATAATGATTTCTTATATTTACGCGAAGACTACACAAGTTTTACGGATTTTATCGGGTTTAGTTTTATTTTATTAAAATTAAACGCGATAAAATCCGTAAAGATTAGTTCCATTCAACCTAAAAACAAACTTGTTTTATATTAGTATTTATATAACTATATATCGAAAAAAAAACAAAATAATGTTTTATACCCATTCTAACAGCCCTAAATCACTCTGATCTCGGACGCTGCGTTACATAAAATTACATCATTCGACAGCTCTCTCAGAAAATGGACCACCTCCCAACCATTCGGAGTCGTGTATGAAAAAGTTTGTGTCGAAACATCTAATTGTGTATTACAACTCCGTGCGAAAGTTTTGTTAATTGTTGCCCGTAATGGTGTGTTCGCACGCCATCTCAACTGCAAGGAGACCGTTGTGAAAGATCAGCACCCGGATTCTTTGTACTGATGGGAGTCTGCCGACGTTAATGATTACCTAGTAATGATTATAGTACTTATAACGTTTTTTTTTATTTGTCTATTTTATTTACTTATCAACAAGTAACAACTAAAATCTTATAATAAAGCACTGACCTGACCACCTCGTTACATATATTTATGTAACATAATTTAAAATTAAAAGTTTCGTACAACCGACTTCAATATAAATTATTAAGAGTAACTCAGAAACTATTGGTCAGAACCTGATCAAATTTCTATGGGACCACAAGAGAAACAACTGCTTTCAAATAAAAAAAAATTCATCAAAATCGGTTCACCCAGAAAAAAGTTATGAGGTAAAACACATTAAAAAAACATACAGTCGAATTGAGTACCTACTCATGTATGAAGTTAATGCTCTACCCTCGGTACTATTTTGCACAGTATTGCGGCAGGCGTAGTCATCATCCTCAAGGGAAGTGAGGAAAGTAAAAAGATATAGGAAATAACGGAAATTTAATAACAGAAGCGTCAGTAGTCTAATGGCAATGCGCGGACCGTGAACTCGAAAGATCGTGGGTTCGAATCTGTCATTTTTTTGTTTGTAAGACGTTACCCCTACACTAGGATTTTCTGCTGTATCGTGGAGGCAGTTTACAAACACAAATTGCATAAGGACAATTTTCCACTACTGTCGTGAACCACTTCTAACACAATCATTTTAAGCTTACCAAAAGTGTTTTAAGGGAATATTAGTGATGTTTAATAGCATTACTAGTATTTTATTAAATAATAATAATAATAATAATAGAAGAAGAGTTGATTAAGCAAGTGGACGAATTTTTGTATATTAGCAAGGATGGCAGACATGACAAGGATATAAACGTTGGTGAATGCAGAGCATAGAGTCATATGATGCAGCTATGTTATGGATGTAGCACGAATGGGTCGGCTCGACCGGGGTAAAATAACAGCTTTATATTGATTTGTTTCGTATGATGAGTGAAGAGAACCCGAGACCCTTTTTACTGGATACGAAGCATGCCATCTTAGTCCTCAGAGATGATAACGCATCTGCATATTGATTCTTAATCGAGGATAAATCTACATCTATATGTCTTTGGGCTACAGTACCCATACTATAAGGTGAACTATGTGCTCGTTTGTCAAACTTATTACATATAAAAAAAACTCTATTGTGGGAAATCAGAATGAGTCACAATATTCACGTACTGTGTTACTCCCTACCTCAATGTATGGTAAAGTTGAGTATGGCGGAAGAAGCATGAAATAAAATGCTGTAGAATGAATGCTGTAGAAATGTGGTCATTAAGAGTTATGTTATAATTAATGATAGTGTGAAAAACTGTGTGATGTGAAAGAAGTGTGGTTTGCAGGAAAATGTCGTGACACATAGGAATAATGGATGAGGAAAGAGTGACAAAGCAAATGTATCCTGCAGAAATGAGTAGCAGAGTTGGCAAGAAACGCCCTAAATGGAAGTTTATCGACACAATCGTTGATATATTGAAGATGGGCCAAATTAAATGTATCCTCAACTAACGAACATGTATACGTAGGTATATGCATGTGAAAAAAGCGTGTGAGGTGTGTCATTATCGTGCCAAATGGTCCGTAGTCTCTGCCTACCCCTTTAGGTAACAGGCGTGAAAGTTTATGTATGATTATATAGTTAACACAAACGGGACCTATGATTATGTTGAACTACTTTCTAACTTCAGTGTAGTTCTTTATTATTCGTGTAAGTGTAACTTTATTACGTGGATGGAGCGATTGTGTCTACAAATTCAAAACGCAATTCTTTTTTTTTTACACAGTGCAAACAACTTTAATGGACTGTCAGTGTATTTGGAAATTATTCTTTTTTGTAGCAATTTTGACAATTAAGACCCGTATGTGTTTGTTATTAATTATTTAAATTATAAGTTATTTATTGTCTGCATTATATTTTGTTAGTATAGTATGACTATGATAACTTTTGGCTTAATGTCACTTTGAGACCTTATCTTTAATTGTTGTTGTAAGTATATAACATAAGATCCACGTTTCATCGTAAGTAACATTTACTAACTCAAAATTATCTCCTTTCTATGGCGTTTTAAAAGTATTATGCAAGCTTGGACCCGGGCACTGGCCACTTTGAACTAATTCAGCTACAGCGCGTACGAAAAAATAATGGGATTAGAAATGGTGGTCATCGAGCCCGTACCATCAACATGCACAGTACACCAATAGCGTAAACCCATTAATAACGGTCGGTATATAGTTATAACGTTATATTATTCGGTTAATTGAAAATTTTCTATTAATGGGCAAATTGAAAAGAATTGTATATACGCAAGTAGGTATTATTAATTTCAAAATAACATTAATAACTCCACCCGCTCTGGCTTCACCTGGGTGCGTTCTAATTGACGACATAAGATAATCATTTAATAAAATCTCTGAATTTTTCGAATAAAATTTAGTCTAGATCACTCCTGATATTACTCTCTATTTGTACGTGAAGTTTTATTACAATCAGTTCAGCCATTCCGAAGGATTATCTTGGTTTGAATATCTTGGACAGACAGATATATGAAAATTTTAAAAATGTTTACTCATGTGACAGCCTAAGAAAAAAACACAGTCCGTCAACATGTTTGATGTTGTCGAAAAAGCCGACATGAACAATAAAATGATAGGGTTTTCAGAACGGGAAGTAATAAAAAAAATACTATAAAAAATAATAAAATAATATAATAATTTATTTTATTTCACGTTTAAACAAATTCCTGTGTATGTGAAAACTAGAAAATTTTAATTCCTTATCTTTAAATGAGGACCGCACTGCACCATTGCCCCGTCTAGACGCCTTCGATGACCGACTGATAGTAATAATTACACTGTGCTCATGTATCAATGGCATGTAAATATTTTATACAAAAATATTAACAAACAAAATCAACAATAATTATGAAGAAAACCCTGCGCACGCATCGTAGCTCACAAATTCGGACGGAAAAAATCGCAAAACCGTACCTACTGAATTTTTTTCTAATTTATGAAATTTTATTATAATTTTCCAATGACTAGTTGGACTAAGGTTAAAGAACGTACGAAAAACGGATAACGGAACGTATTTTTTTGTAGTGTTTACGGGCAGGTATGAGTATAGATAGCTACAGTGTGCGAGCAAGAGGTGAATATAGGCCACGCCATTTTCAATCCCATTATTAATCGCATGAATAGTAGTTTTGTCTATGATCAGTTATGGTTTTACTTGGAATTCTAAAATCAAATAAATTTTATATTAGAAGCATGTTTTTTTCTTTGGTAATTGACGCGTACTGTTGTACTTTTGCCATGGTCAAATGTATTTAGAAATCGTTTCCATTAATAGTTCACATGCGCAGACATTTTATGTGTCAAAATCTACTTTATACCTATGGAGTGTAGAGTAGAAGGAGAACCATCTTATAAGCTGCGAAAGTTGAAAAAGTGTCCCACTATATACTGAAAATAGAGGTTCCAAAACCTACCACAATAGCGCTGGCGTCTGAAAAACTACGATATGAAGATAGCTTTTGTAGACGTAGTGAAGTCAGCTAAATTCAAATATTTAAAAAAAATCATGACTATAGTAGTTAGTAAAATGTCAGTCTACAAAAACTCAACTATTTACGTAGTACAAAACCAAGCGGATTGGTTAGTTCTTGTTTATTTCTCCATCTTAATCTAATTAATTTTGGCGCTTTTTTTAAATTTATCCTATGCTACTGCACCGCCGCCCTTATTGGACGCATTTTTAGGGACACTTTTCGTATATAGAGATGGTCCTCCTTGTACTCTACACTCCATATTTATACCATTATTTAATCTGTCAAGTCTTTCAATTATACATCATGAGTATGGAGTGTAGAGTAGAAGGAGGACCATCTCTGTATATGAAAAGTGTCCCTAAAAACGCGTCCAATAAGGGTGGCGCTGCAGTAGCATAGGATAAATTTAAAAAAAAGCGCCAAAATTTATTAGAATAAGATGGAGAAATAAACAAGGACCGACCAATCCGCTTGGTTTTGTACTACGTAAATAGTTGAGGTTTTGTATACTGGCATTTTACTAACTACTCTAGTCATGAAATTTTATAAATATTTTAATTCAGCTGACTTCACTCCGTCTACAACAGCTATATTCATATCGTAGTTTTTCAGACGACAGCGCTATTGTGGTAGGTTTTGGAACCTCTATTTTCATTATATATTGGGACACTTTTTCAACTTTCGCACCTTATAAGATTGTTCTCCTTCTACTCTACACTCCATAATCATGAGATAGTCCAAGGTCACCTTTGTAGAACGCTCCAAGGAGTAGGTTAATATTTAGAAAGTACCCCTCAGAACCAAAGAGTATATAATCACGACGTTTAGTCAGAACCATAGTTAAGAGCGCTCAGAACAATTATTTTTTAAATGTTATTTATATGAATTATAAAACTAAAATTTTATTAGAACTAGTTTCATTGAATAAAACTACTTTTACGGATTTATCGCGTTTAATTAACTTATTTTGCTAATTTTTATTAATTCCCGACGTTTCGGTAGCTTTCCAGCACCCATGGTCAGGGGGGACTGAGGTGATTGACGTCCCGATGTCAGAGTTAATCCCGAGTACCTTCAGCTTTTTTAATTATTAATTTTGGTCCGATCTACGCAGAATGAACTTACTGTATCTTGAAGTCTTGCAGTGGTATGCTTGGGTTTAGTTTTAATTTTATTAATTACAGGATCCCAAGCAGGTGGTAGTACTCAGCCTCCCTCTCTATTCAAATTAGTATGTTTTTTTAATTTCAATAGCCTTACGTATCATCCTTGGCAGGAATCAATGTCCTTTCGCGAGAATTTGTGGTTTATCAAATCTAATGTAATGGCAGGGGCCGTCTAAGATATGATCACAAACTGCAGACATCTCCAGAACGTTGATGCTTCACGTCACGTCAGCTATGTGTCAATCACCACAGTCCCCCGTGACCATAGGTGCTGGAAAGCACCCGAAACGTCGGGAATTAATAAAAATAAGCAAAATAAGTTAATTAAAGGCGATAAAATCCGTAACAGTAGTTTTATTCAATGTGTAGTATTCGCGTAAATATAAGAAATCAGAATTAGTTTCGTTACTAAATTACGCTTCTCTAAATTAACAGAATTTACTTCAATTGACGAGTTTCCGCCTTTACCTACGCGTCGCGGTTTACGTCACATACTTTAGTCTTATTTCCTTCGCCGCGTGACTGTAAGAGGCAACATTTTTTGTGATTTATCATGCAATCAGTCGATGGACTATGAGTAGATTGGTTGTAGGACAGATTGGCGTGCAGAGAAAACTTCCCCAGTGGGAAGCACTCCTTAAGTCTCAGCTATACATTGTCAAGTATATGCCTTCTTTTTAGACGACGAATCGCTTGTGGCATTGTCAACTGCCATGCTAATTGATTTGGATGGTTGCCAAGTCTTGTTTTGTAATTGCAACTGTAGCGCTTAATTTCTTCCTTAACTGAGTTCATTTTAAGGTGTTCATAGATTTCAGATATTGTTAGGAACCATGGTGCGTTTGAAAGTTGTTTAAGTATGTAGTTTTGGGTTCTTTGAATGATTTCGGATGTTGGAGTCACATGCTGATCCCCAAAGTTGTATGCCGTGTGTCCATATCGGTTTTATAATGGTGTTATATAGCAGGAGCTTATTGTCTAAGGAAAGTCTAGAATTCCTTGCGAGCATCCAATACAGTTCTTTGTATCTATGGTAGATCTCATACCCTTTGGTTTGGATGTGCTTCTTCCAAGTGAGCCTTCTATCCAAGTACATGCCTAAGTTTCTAACGTTGTTACTTTGCGGAAGCAAATTGCTACGCAATGAGACAGGCGGACAGTTTCCTCTACGCAAGGTAAACGTAACATGGACTGATTTTGTGGCACTAGCCTTTATTTTCCACTTTGATAGCCATTTGTCAATCTCATCTAGACTATGTTGTAGGATTGTTGAAGCATCGTCAGGACTTCTACTGCAAGCAAGAACAGCAGTATCATCTGCAAAGGTAGCCACAGTGACGTTGTCAATTTGTGGTAAGTCATTTGTGTAAATTGTGTAGAGCACAGGACCAAGCACTGAGCCTTGTGGCACGCCAGCTTTAATTGGATGGAACTTGGAAGTATGTTCACCTTCCTTGACTTGAAAGATTCTATCGGTCAGGTAAGACCTCAGTAATTCGAAGAACGTATGAGGTAATAGAGATTTAATTTTAAATAGTAGCCCTGTATGCCAGACCTTATCAAAAGCCTGCTGCACATCCAGGAATGCAGAGGAGCAGTATTCATTATATTCTAGTGTATCTCTGATTGTTCTGCATACCCTATGTACCTGTTCAACCGTACCATGATCCTGTCGGAATCCAAATTGGTGTCTGGAATGATACATCTTTTACGGAGTTCTTTCATAAGCCTTTGCAACAAAACTTTTTCACAAACTTTTGATGATACTGGTAGCAAACTAATTGGTCGGTATGAGGTTATTTCATGAACAGGTTTACCAGGCTTCCCTATGATTATAATTTGTGAATTTTTTCTACAGTGCTGGGAAGTAGCCAACGCGAATGATTCTATTAAACAAAATGGTGAGGAACACAATACCTTTTCTGGGTAATTCCGACAGTACTTTTTTGTCAATTAGATCAAAGCTAGGCGCTTTCTTGGCATCCATACGATTTATTATATTCACAATATCTCTTGGGTTAGTTGGTGCAATAGGCAGATCCAATTGAAAAATTTGACACATCTTCAATATCTGTTTCATCACTATTGGGATCAGTTTCGTTTGGCGTGAATATTTGGGCCAAGTAATCTCCAAAAACATCGACATTTTGTTGTTGGCTTCTTGCCCATAAATTGCCCTCCAGTCTGAGTGGTGGCTTGGGGTATCATTCACTTAAATCATGATATCTTTAAGGTCTTTAATTGCTTTATTAAGCGCTTGTTTTGTCTTCTGGATGTCTACTACTGTGCCATACCTTGCGCTGCCTTCTTTTTTCAATAATTTGGATTTTGATTTCGGATGGAACTGCATTGCGTCTCGATGAAGAGTTGGAGATTTCAGGAGTACACTTCCAACAAACTGACTGCACTGTAGTTATAAACTTAGCATTGTCAATGTCTTCCTCAGATTTTAGTGCCATTTGTAGTTGAAGCTCATCATTGACTATACTACGAAATGCTTCCCAGTCCATTCTCTTATTGTAGAGTTGTAGTTGTTTCATATTAGTTATTATATTGGCGCCCATGGTAAGAAACAGTGGGATATGATTAGAAGAACCATTTAATGTTGAATTGATTGTGAATAAGAGTCGCGACATGCCTTTAGAAACAAAGAAGTCTAGGACATCTGGCAGTCTATTTGGGTCTGTAGGCCAATGTGTAGGTTCTGGTGTTGCGAAAGTTGTGAGATAGTTCTTATCCAAACTCTTCTTTAGCTCTCTTCATCGAGTGGTTATCAGTCTGGAGCCCCAATGAAGATGCTTGGCATTCCAGTCACCACCAACCACAAAGCGAGTACCAAGGCTAACAAAGAACTCTGAAAATAGCTCCTCAGATATCCTGTGCTTGGGTGGACAGTAAACAGCCGAGATGGTGAAGTCGCCATTTCTGTCCGAAATTTATACTGAAGTTGCTTGGATATGCTCAGTGCTGTATTGAGGTAGTTCATGGTGCTTTATTGAAGATTTTATTATGACAGCGGTTCCGCCATGTGCAGTTCTATCTGGGTGATTTGTGTGGTATATATTATATCTTTTTATCTTTATCAGACTGCTGCTAACAAAGTGGGTTGCTGATATGAGAAAAATATCAATTTTATGCAACTGAAGTAGTATCTCTACTTCGTCTTTGTTGAGAGAGTAAGAGGCAACTACAAATTTAAAAAAAAATTAAGTGGGTACAAAAGAAAGTCTTGTGTTAGTTTTTATATAAAAGGTAAATAAATACACTGTTTTTAAAAGTTAATTCCTTATATTTTGCTTCGTACCAATTTTATACACTTTATAAAATTTCCATTTCAAATACTGTGTCGTTCACGTATCACTATATTTAATAGCCAGAATTAACTAAAAATTCAATATAAAGTGTGAGTTATCACTATAAAGTATGTAATAAACACAAATTTTCATATTCCACGAAGTCCAATGTGCGAAAATTAAGTTTTATGTTATAATTTCGATACATAGTGAACATTATGGCGAAGTTGTTTTCAACAATAATTTAAAATTAAAAATTTTGTATAACCGACTTCAATATAAATTATTAACAATAACTCAAAAACTATTAGTTATAACTTGATCAAATTTATATGGGACCACATGTGAAGCACCAGCTTTCAAATAAAAAAAGAATAATTGAAATCGGTTCACTCACAAAGAAGTTAGGAGGTAACACACATAAAAAACTGTCCTGTTTGAAGTTGGTAGAAAAATGGCGTTGGTCAAAGATAGCGTAATAAAGTATATGCCTATGATTTATATTTATATTTTATTTTTTAGAGGCTCCTACTGAGTATATCGCTATAATTATATTATTCTTTATAAAAAACATCACTCTTACCTTCGTTAATTCGGTGACACTGTTTCGCGCTTAAATCACGAAAATCGTTAATTTTTGAGTCCAGTAGATAAGGTATTGTTCAAATATTAATTAGAATGAATTAAAAACATTCACAAAGGCAGCAATTATATGTTTTCAACAACTGATTTATCAAATTTCATAAAGTTACACCTATGTTTTTCATTTAAAAAAATGTATTAATTAGCAAAAGTAGGAAAAATGGCGGGTGGAATGACAAATCACGTGACTGTTATTATTTGACTAGCAAGTATTGAACAGAATTTTACACACAAAAAGAAGCCTATCACAAAGTTTAATTTAAAGTAGTAAATTTTTATCCTATAAAGCAATGGAATCATCAAAACATGTTATCACAGAATTGAGTCACATATTTATGCTAGTTTACCCTACATAGACATCTACATCTATCCTCGTTTGCGAATCAAAATGCAGATGCGTTGTCAGCCGTGAGGACTAAGACTGAATGCCCCTTTTCCAGTAAAAAGGGTCTCTGGTTCTCTACACTCATCATACGAAACACAGCAGCATTAAGCTGCTATTTTACGCTGGTATTCTGTGAGAGTGTGGTCCTTCCCTAGTCGAGCCGACCCGTTCGTGCTACAAATATACAATTAATATAGCTGCAGCATGGCTCGTACGAGGCCGCTACTCAAGAACCATTCTTCCCGTCGGATATCGATTCTAGGAAAGCACTACATCTATTCCTGTACCCACAGTTAGAAGACTAGCTTATAGCGTCATGACGTCACGCGTTAATCGAAGCGTTTGTAGTGGTAGAGAAAACAATGAGCAGATCATCGGCAAACTTTGTGCTCGCAACTTATAATAATAAACATTCAATTATTATATGTGATACTAGGTAGGGCCAACATCAGTATTTTGAGTTTTCTGTCAAGAAATTCTTAGTAGCAGCCAGGAGTAAGTTGGAGGTGTTTCACTCCCGTGCCTCGAAAAGTACGTAAAGCCGTCGGTCTTGCACTTGATCTCTTTCCGGCGGTGTCGGATTACCGTCGCAACCGACTATTAGAGTGTGGGAATAGAGAAAGCACCTGTGTTAGCGGAAACACTTGGACATTATAATCCTGTTCTGCAGATATGGCTAGTCTACATTGAGACTGGCCGCCTGGAATTAGGTCTGGAGGACATTATACAATGCTTCTACTTTTATTTCAAATTTAATGTGATTTTTAGTCAATAACTCGCTAGGCACGCTCCACTGTGTGCGATTCAATTCACAACATTTTTGCCCACCGATCGACCCTTACAAATGTGTGCGTGCGTAGTAAAATAGTAGACAATCAGTTAAAATAATGCATTACCATACATTTTGACAAGAGTGACAAAGCAAATTTATGTTGCAGAGGTGAACGGCATAGTCGGGAAGGGTCGCCCTAGGCGAAAGTTTATCGACCAAATTGGCGATATATTAAAAATGGGCCAAATCAAGAGTACCTTTAACCGACGAGCGTGTATGCGTAGGTATATGGATGTGGAGGAAGCGAGAGAGGTGTGTCAGGATCGTGCCAAATGGAAGTCCATGATCTCTGCCTACCCCTCTGGGT
Source organism: Parnassius mnemosyne (assembly GCA_963668995.1). Taxonomy (NCBI): domain Eukaryota; kingdom Metazoa; phylum Arthropoda; class Insecta; order Lepidoptera; family Papilionidae; genus Parnassius; species Parnassius mnemosyne. The sequence goes on along the minus strand of CAVLGL010000024.1, from coordinate 4,417,805 downwards.
GACAGGCGTGAGTGTTTATGTTATGTTCATACATTTTGAATTCAAAAGACAAAAAGGACAGAATGTTTGAGATTTTATTAATTTTTTTTTCTCCCCTTTTGGCTGTTTGGCCGGTTATTGCAAAATAACACTGTATTATTATTATACTCGAGAATCTCGATAATAAAACAGAACACAGTATGTGAAAAATAAATTTAATTTCATAGAATTTCACTCGATTTCATCACTTTAGAATCACAATACCTTAATTTATTTTAATATAAAAACAGTACTATGTATATAAACACAGATATATCCTTCGTTTCGATATGTACCTACTTAGCACTAATTATTGGCACTTAATGAGCACAGAATAACATTTACAGCGTCAATTTACATTTAAAATACTTAAAATAATACGTATTTTTATTAAAATTCTCAAACGTGGTTGATCAGCACCAGAATGGCAAATTTTCATTTTGCATTCATATAGTTGTAAATAACCAGTAGTCCTCCAATCGAATCACTTTCACAGACTAAAATTGTATTACCTACGTTGAAACATAAAAATTAAAATATACAAAAATACAAAAGTCGAGAAACTCAAAAGTTTTAATTGGTAGGTTACAGAAAAGAAACTGGCATGTTGGAAGACTGTTATGTTTCTGGAAAATAATATTAAAAAAAAACATAACAACCTAACCTGGAATATCTTTGGTCTATTCCAACTGCTTGTTTGAAATAAAGAATCTAATATTTACATTCGAGCATACTCATATGAATGTATTGCAGATAATTTACTTTCATTAAAATCGTTATCATTATTAAAATAATTTTTATATAAAAAATAAGATATTTTATTTTAATAATTTACTAGCAATCCACCCCGGCTTCGCACGTTTCTGGTTATCTCCATAACAGTGCCACAGTAGGTGGCCCAATTGTGAATCTAAACCGTTCAGGCACCCATTCAGACACAAAAAAAATTCATCAATATTGGTCCAGCTGTTTAAGAGGAGTATAGTGACAAACACACGTACAGAAGATTAATAATATATATATAAAGAAAAAGTGACAAACAAGCTGGAAGTTCGCCTGATATTTGCAACTGCTGGAGCCATGTATGGATACAATACATTTTTTTCGCTTTAGTATACTGAATCTTAGTTATTACCAAATCTATTGCACTCATAATTACGAACTGAACGATTACTATTACGAAATTTTTTATAAATTAATTTAAAATATTGATACTGGTCCGTGGAATATTTTAAATACCGAAATAAATCCATGTTCTATTTTTATAAGGGAAAGCAGCAGTGATGATAATGATGACAATGTCAAATTCAGACAGTGATGCAGAGATGGGCGAAATTGAAATGCTAGATTCAAATTAATACTTTTTCGTTCATTGTTCTTTTATAAATAAACATTATTTCAAAAATATCTGTTTTGCTCACCCTACCTAACTGGTTTGAATTGACAACTATGACGTCACAATATGGCGCCAGGTCAGTCCTATTTTTATTTGAATCGCATAGTACTTCTTTAAAATAAGGGGTGCAGTAATGCTTAGCTACAGAATTGGATAGTTGACACCAAGGTTAGTAAATTATTGCACCATTTAATTTGATTTTACTACATTTGCACCATGTTTGATTTTCCATTTTAATTTAAATGCGATTTTACGTCATTACACTATAATGTCATACAATTTTAGAAATATTACTCTTATAACATATTTTAGTTGACTAGAGTGTCAAATACCCAATTATATAAGAGTCGGACATACTCCTAGAAAAGAATAACAGTGCTGCCCCCTAGATAGTAAAAGTATTTTATAATCCATCACACAGAATTCCTATAACAAAAAATAAAAACATCGGAAATTAAATATTCTTATTTTAATATTTAAGTAAACAATTTAATATTTGTAAAATGCAAGGTTTAATATAAAAGATTCGTCTAATCCGGTGAATAGTGATTTTGGAAAAGTTTCGTGTCTGTTCCGTTCGAGCTTTTTGTTATTTGATATTTTTGAGGTAACAATTAACAATTTGCATATAAACTTGTTTCTGTTGCAAACCATTGGCAAAGGCAACTTGTTAATGATATCAAGTTTTGCCTACACCTACATCGTAAGCAAGGAAAAACGTATGTTTAGCATAGAAATCGAACATATATAACCACTTATAAAAACTAACGACTAATATCACCCCCCCCCCCCCCCCACCTACGAGGCAATCTATACGGGCGTAAATTCCATGTTCAGCAGTAAACTTTTGACAGGCTTGAATAAATGAATGAATAACGTAATAAATGAACGGCAATTCTGTCTTAAAACAAATGACATATGTATGTTTTTTAAATTCTATACAATATACATACAAACATCAGAGAACGTCTAGCATCAACTAAATATTATGCATTTTGATATTTTATCTATATTCACAAAACATAAGCAAACTTTTTAAAATTAAACTAAGAATCACTTACGTGTAAATATTACAAACATAATTATTATTCTTAACTAATAATTTACCTAGGAAATGTCAAACGCAAGTAACAAAGTTAAAATTTTACATAGATACATAGAATATATTCATACTTTTTAATATTCCTTGATTTCTACGCATACCATTTACTGTGTAATTGCGAGGTCTAAGAAATAATATCTAAATATGAAGGTTAAATAGATTTTAAGGCACTAAATTAAGCACTATGGAAAATATAGTTGAGCAATCGATTCGAAATACGAAATTCGAAAAGATATGAAATAAAGTAATGAATAAAAAAATATTTAAGAAAATAAATGAAGAAAACGGAAAAAATCTCAACCTTTGGCACATATTTTAAGAACATATAGTACGAGAGGGTAATATGGTCATCCGGTTAATATGGTTACTTTCTTATAACTCAAAAACTACAGCCTTGTTGGAATGGGTGGCTCTGTGTTACGATAGGTCTTCATCAGTCAATCAAATAATAAAGGATTAAAAGGGCCCCGCTTTATCCAAGTCATTATGACAGTTGATATTATGGTTAATATTTTAGTCAATTTTGGTATTGTGTAGTGTACTTAATTTTTTTTATAATTTGAATTCTCAAAATGTTCCTAATTATTTCCGAAGCTTGTTTGCTATTTTTTTTTCTTAATATATTGGTTACAGTATACGATTTTGTGTTTTTGCCTCTGTCCTCCTCCTAGTTTTGGTTTTTAGGGCGGCAAATTTTAAGGCGGCCATATTACTCTCACGTACCTTAGTAGGCATTATTGCAGTTACACTGCTAAAACATCAATTGATTCAGTGATAAATATGCCTTGATGACTAAAATGCGGAAAATTAATCTATTTTATGTCATTGCAACCACTAAAATTTCATTCATATTAATGATTGTTTATCGCAATTTTTTAGCGACTAATGGAGTTTTTAGGTATGACTTATTTCGTTATAATTGATTAATAATCAGTCTCGATTAACATAAAGATGGACGCATAACTTTGTACGTTTCAAATGACGCCGAAACCAAGTCAAAACCATGTTCAACTTATTGTAAGAACACGCACTCACGCACACATATCCATCTAGAATTATTTACAACCAACATATAGCTATATAACCATATTATATGTATGTATACATCCAGTTGTAGAATTACTGGCTGTTAAAAAAGAAATAAAAAAAAACATGTAAAAGTGAAACCTTCAGCCTTCAGTAAACTAAACTTCGAGAAAATGAAATGAATTTAGATTATAAAGACTAAGGAGTGAGACAAGAGTAGAGTGGAGGCTATGAAGCTATGGAGCATAAAAAGGGAACCAAGATAATAGAAAACACTGTATATTTTATTCTATCTCATTATCTTGCAGGCTAAATCCTATATATGTATGTTTGTCTCTTTTGAGTGTCGCTTTTTCGTTGCATCGAGTTTCAAATCACAACGATTCTAAAGAAGTTTTCACTTTAAAAAAATTATGCGTGAGTGTGTGTCAAAAAGTTGAACATGATTTTGGCGTCACCAGGAACGTACTCGTATGCTATGCTCTGTCTATGTTTACTTGTTGCTCTGAGGTATGAGTATTTCTCATCGAAACATTTTACAACAGCTGTTGTCATTAAAATGTTATATTGATAAATCTTCTCATCAGCCACTCATTATAAGTAATTATTGCCTTATTCCTTACAATTTCTAGAAACCAACCCTTTTATAAGTTACATGCAATTTTTCACAACCCTTTTTACTCTGAGTATTTCCTAACCATTAATTGTCATATTCACTTTGATAGCAACAGTAGCTTAAGCTTTTATTTGGCAAATAGGAAGTTAAAACTTTAAACAAAATATAAATATTTACTAACGTTTCAATAAAACAAATAGTATAGTATGTACTTAAGCGTATTATGGTCATCCGGTTAATATAATCACTTTCTTATAACTCAAAAACTACAGTTAGGTAAACAAGACTGTAGTTTTTCTCTTTCTATATGTCTCTGTGATACGATAGCTCTTCATCAGTCATTTATATAATACAAGGTCAAGAGGGCGCTGCTTTATTGACGCCATTAGATTTTAGTAAATTTTAAACTGTGTAGTTTAGTTATTTTATTTAAGTTGATTTTCCGAAGTGTTCCTAATTATTTCCGAAGCTTGTTTGTTATTTATTTTTTAATATATTAGTTATAGTGTACGACTTTGTATTTTTATCTCTGTTATCCTCTTAGTTTTGGTTCTATAGGGCGACAAATCTTAAGGCGACCATATTACCCTCACGTACCTTAATGTTTTTATATACACTACAGAAAATTGAAATAAATTATTTATCCCGTAGTATTATGTGTTAGGAAAATAATACAGACTGAAAATATATATGAATTGTGAAATTTCTACCAACTGAACAGAGTAAAATAGTTCGCCCTAACACTTCATATAGATCTTCTTAAAAAGTAATATTTCAAGTCATTTAAAACATTTAACATTTAAAATTGAACTCAAATTCCCTCCTCAACGTCCCTGATAATGTAAAATTAAAATAAGTTTCAATTTGTGACAATAGGAACGAAAATGTGCTTAGTAAAGCATTATTTAACGCGGTCTAATATTCTTACGCTCACCAGATGTTACTAGTTGTGACTAAGGTGAACTTATTTGTTACGGAGATTGTGTGTTACTAATCACTATTTTATTGAAAAGCTGCGTTTTTAAATAAACATTTTTCGGTTTCTATTGTATACACAAAACAATGTCTCAGTGTTGAATTCTTTAATTTATTTACACTTTTAATATTTTTTATTTCTTCTACTTTTAGGTATATCCGTAGTTTGAATTACGTATTTCTAATCTAATTAATATAAAATATAACTAATAATTCAGAAAGAAACATTACTTTACACTTTTCTAACAAATTAATTTCCTCCGTTATGAAATTTGTCAAATATTTCACCTCATACATAGTGGCGCCGTCTTGTGGACAGAAGAAAGTCGTAGATTAAAAGCCCTGATTAAAAGCCACCAGAGACGGTGTAATCCTTGATGGAAATCATAAAAAAATTATATAGATATAGATAACGCAGCAGGAGTCAAAGAACTTTATGACAAAAATTTTAACTATGGATTTCTTTAAATTAAAGTTAAGTAAAATAATGTGCAATAACCGACTTCAGTATAAGCAAATTAGGGATTGAAAAGGTTCTAAAAAACGTTTCTGACACTAGAACAAGAACTTAAACCTAAAAATAAATACTCAGCGAGGATACAAGAACACGCAAGCGATATAGGATCTAACTTGAATGTTTTGTGGAATAATTTTTTAAAGTATTTCAGAACCGGTACTTTTCTTAAAATCAATACCTCAACCGGAATCATTACTGTAATCGTACTGGATTGTGAAACCTTAAATTAGAAAAATTTTAGATTATTAGAAACAAAAAACTTCACTTCAAGCATCCTACTGCGAAGTCGATATTAAAATAAATTTCACTATTGGTATTGGATTCATCTCTTAAAATGAAGTCTGATCATTAGGAACATTTGTGGTTTAAAATATGTTTATTATCTAAATATTTATAAATGCATCTAAAAATATGGATCCGCTAAACGCTATCGATATTATCTACTCAAAATTCATTTACATAGTCAATAAATAAACATTATGCAAATTAAACTGTACACTAAAACAAACTAACTCTAACATTATTGTCGCTGTAAGGTAACCGAAATTGCTTTCGCTTCACTAGAGAGTTTGTTTATATTAGAAAGCGTTTACAATATTAAATAATTACAAACCAAAAAATATAATTATAAACATAACAATTTTGTTCATGACCAAATACTAAATACTAATACTATATATAAGCAATATTACTTGACATATAAAAGAAATTTCCCCTAGGTGGCGCGGCTGCCTGTAGTATGTTGCTGTCTCTTTTGATCATAATGCAAGCGTGCATGTGGATGGCGCGGCAACACTAATTTTGTAATTTTTTTTTTGTGTTAAAGATAAATTAACTCGCAATATATTATATATTTTGAATTCTGATAATAATTAATTTAATATGATAATAGCTATGTAATTTAATTGTTATTTTATGCAATGTGTGTAATTCTAAGTCTATGGTTTTTCCAAATAGTTGTAAATACGTAAAGATGTCTTTAACAACTAATATAAAATTTATCGTATTTCATTAAAAATCATATTTTTTTTTAATATCTTGTTTCTGTAAAAATGTACTACTATATATTTTTTTTAATCTGATAAACGAAAAACACATAACAAAATTTTCTGATTTTTCAAAATGGGATCAAACTACGGTTGTATGCAGCGCGCTCGGAAGAAATTCTCTTAAACTGTGTTTCCTGTAAAGCTGACTTTATATAGTCCGTTGAATGTTGAAAGTAATCAGTGTTAGTTCTTCGAGACCAGATTCCAGTTTATTTAAACCCTGCTATATATATTAGCTAGCACCTTTCTCTTTACCGTCTTTCTTATTTTCACCCTCTCCTTGATCCGCCTTTTCTTCTTCATTGACTGTTTCTTCTCCCTGAGGCCACAGAACTTCGGGATGATTTAACATGTAATAAGTCATGTGCTTATCGCTACCATACGTGGATGCTTTGGTGCCGAGGCACATGAGGAACTGACTCTTCTCCAAATTCTTATCACAGTCAACTGAATGGAACTTATGCACTAAACTATCGTCCGCTGTCCTATACACTGTTAGATTAGATTTAATCAAAGTCTCAAACAACTGTACATCTTCCAGACCCCATCCCTTAATGTTCAAATCGAAACCACCCACTCGCATAAAATCACATTTGTATATACTTAAAATACCAAAACCATATTGCCTAAAGTAACCATTATCGTCGTTGATTTCTTCACTGTACTTCAAATTAGCTAACTCCCTCTCCGACTTTGGTTCCTCTTCCTCTTCCTCAACAAATTTACCTATATCATCGTTAGTTACTAGTACTTCGTCTTTGAATTTGTTATAATCGTCACCATTCACCACATCGGGGTTGAACTCGCTGAACACTATGGGGAAGTAGACTTGAGTATATTTTACTGTATTGATTCGGATTCTTCTCAACGATATATGGTTAAACATCATGTCCACATCAATAAAGAAGATTAAATCGTCATCTTCACAAGCTTTCAGACCCTCAGTAAGAGCTGCGCCTCTTGAGAAGGTTGTGGAACCCATTTGTATTATTCTTATATCTTTTCCGTACATATCCTTATAATATGTGACAAGAGATTGGGTATTTACGTAATCTAAAGGGTTTTTACTGTCTAAATACAACACTATGATCAGAGAGACCGCTTCGTCGCTTTTCAAAACAACATCTTTATAGTTTTTCATGAATCGACCGAATGTCTCCTGTCGTCCTGATAGAGGCATTATGAAATTGATTCTTCTATCATAGAGAGGGTACTCATATTCTTCACCGTTCCACTGCAGTACTTTGGGTAGGTTGTTATGTATTTTCAAAAGTCCACTTTCAAATGCACCTCGTACATTCAGTTTGCCGAAATCCAAGAAGCTCGCCTGCTGTTGATCGGACTCATCAAAGTCTTCATAATCTTTCACGATGCCTTCAATTTTCTCCAATATAGCTGGATCTTCTGCAGGTGGGGGCTCGCCTATTGGCAATTCCCTTATCTCTGTACCTACAAAAATGTAAAACGTTAACAAACTTATTAATGGAAAAGTGGCATTTCATCTTGTTCCTCACGGGCGACAACGCTTCTGCATTTTGATTTGCAAACGAGGATAAATGTAGATGTCTATGGGCCACAGCAACCACTTACCATCAGGTGGACTGTGTGCTCGTTGGTCAACCTATCCTATAAAAAAAACTTCGTATGTATCACAAAATAAATAAAAATGTTATTACCAAGCTTAAATTTTACTTATCAAGAACTGTATAAACATGATGTATTAATGAATGCTTGGTTAAAATGAACTTAATCGTATGAATTCATTGCTGCCGCAGAAGAAATAATTCTGGAAATATCTTTTTATATTTGGAAGAGATATATTGCTTAATTGCGAATGATAATACATTCATTGAAATTGAATGATATATAACTTTCAAATAAATAAATAAAAATTCTATAGGTAACCTTCTCGCAAGTGCAAGCAATAAATTGAGAAAGTTTTACCGCAATCTGATGAACGGTATGGCAGCGAGTAAAATACGAAGAAACAAACATTAACTTTTATAATATATTGTATATTATGTAATTTATTATAATTGGTGATTGTTACTACGTCAAAGCTTTTTTTGTTCTAGTAAAAACAAAAGCATTTTTTTAATAAAAAAATTTAATAAAATAAGGCTTAAAATTTATCCAGATTTCGTCTGCACGTATTAAGTTTATATTATCCTATCATAGTATTTCCACACGTCCCGTGTTGACTGGGAGAGAATGCCAAAAGGCATTAAGTCCGCCCTTTGCAACCCTTTTAATTAAGGTGCACAGTTAAGAATAAACAAATAAATAAAAATAAATAATATTGTATTTAAGACCCATTTGATTTTAACTTAAAGACTGCTAATGATTCTTAAAAAGTGAAGTAATTTTTAGACGCAAGGACTGACACTAATTCTGTTTGTACCATAAGGCTTCTAACTTTACCAATCTCAATTTTTGAATTGCAGGGAAAGTTCGCCGTATAGAGTATTTGTAGAGAGAATTAACAAGAAATACAACAAATATGCGTGAGTGTAGTGGAACACTCGGTTGGAACGAAGTTCCTTTCGTAGTATTGATAAACGTATAATATTATTGATTAACAAATACAAATAAATGAATTACTAACGTTTATTAAAATGAAGCGTCATTTAAAATATAATATTTCTTTCATGGCAAGGTAAAAGGTGCGAGGTAGATGGAAATTAATCCATCTACCGGATCGTGACGGAAAAATCTTACTCTTTTTCTCGCCAAGCCTCCGCTAATGACTCTTAGGGTGGATATATGCCATAGTTGCCACGCTTGGCAAGAGGACTGGCAACAGTTTTTTTTTTAGTCCTTATTTGGAAGACGCTGGTGTCCATCTCCTGATTTGTTTCCCTCTATCGCCTTTTACGACACCCACGGGATGATTTGGGGTAGTGGATATTCTTACACCGCCACTACACGGTACAATGTGGTACGGTGAAATATGCTTAAAATCGAAATTTACAGAGTGACAAATCAAATCTATGTTGCGGAAGTGAACGTCAGAGGCAGAAAGGACGCCCCAGAGTTTATCGACCAAATTGGCGATTTATTGAAATGGGCCAGATTAGGAGTACCCTTAACCGACGAGCGTGTATGCGTAGATATATGGATGTAAAGGAGACGAGAAAGGTGTGTCAGGATCGTGCCAAATGTAAGTCCGTAGTTTCTGCCTACCCCTCTGAGTAACAGGCGTAAGTTTAAATAAAACTAATTTTACGGATTTTATCGCGTATATTAACTTATTTTACTTTCCCGACGTTTCAAGCACTTTACAGCACCCATGGTCACGGGGGGGACTGAGGTGTATGACGTCCCAATGTCATAGTTAACCACGGCTACCTCCAGATTAAAAATTATTAATTTTTGTTCCGATCTACGCAGTATGAACTTACAGTATTATGAAGTCTTGCAGTTGTATGCTTGGGTTGGGATTTAATTTTATTAATTATGGGATCCCAAGCAGATGGTAGCACCCAGCCATCTTCTCTATTGAAATTAGGATGTTTTTTGATTTCAATAGCCTCGCGAATCATCCTTGGAAGGAATCGGTGTTCTTTAGCGAGGATTTGTGGTCTATCAAATCTAATGTAGTGACGGGGGCGATCCTGTACGTGTTCACAGACTGCAGACTTCCCGGAGCGTCTATTCTTCACATCAGCTATGTGTTCTTTAACGCGGGTTTTTATGGATCTTTTAGTTTGTCCTATATAAGAGAGACCACATTCACAATCCAGCTTGTACACTCCTGCATCTTGCAGAGGAATATTACACTTGACTGATGGTAAAAACTGACTAATCTTCTTCGGCGGCTTGAAATATGTTTTAATGGAAGCACGCTTCAAGATGTAGCCAATCTTGTCAGTGACACCTCTGACATATGGCAGTACAGCAGGCACTCGCTCGACTGTGGCCGGCTTCACTCGTTCACTGTGACGTAGGCGCGGGACCCGAAGCTTATTGTCGTGCAAAACTTGCTTGACGTGTTGGAGCTCGGCGGCCAGGTGTTTACTGTCACAGATCCCTCGTGCTCTCTGAAACAAAGATTTACCCACGGTAGCTAACTGTGAAGGATGGTGGTGAGAATCACCGTTTAAATATCTATCTGTATGGGTCTTTTTTCTATACACAGTGTGGCTCAAGGTGTTATCAGGATTCCGAATTACTAACACATCTAGAAAAGCTAAAGAATTGTTTGCCTCTAACTCCATTGTGAACTGAATTTTAGAATTTAAGGAGTTAAGATGGTCTAAAAATGCAGTTACTTTATCTAAAGGTAGAATTGTGAAAGTGTCGTCTACGTACCGCTTGTAGAATCTTGGCTTTATGGGAGAAGTAAGCAGGGCTTTCTCCTCAAAGTCCTCCATGAATATATCGGCAACAATGGGAGATACAGGTGAGCCCATCGCCACACCATCTACTTGCTTGTAGAACTCCTCCTTCCACAATAGGTAGCCAGATGTAAGGCAGTGTCTGAGTAATACTGCATATTCTACGGGCATGTTATTTTCCTCTAGCCTTCTAGTAATAATTGAGATGCAGTCTTCAACAGGTAGGCATGTGAACAGAGACTGCACATCAAAACTCACCATAGTTTCATTGTCTGCCAGATGTAGGTCTTTAATCTCGCTGACAAAATGGTAGGAATCCTTTGTGTGTGCTCTTGTATGTCCCTTGAGCGGTGAGAGTATATTCGCTAAGTGTTGAGCCAATCTGTAAGTTGGTGAATCGATTTGGCTCACTATAGGACGTAGTGGAGCATTGGGCTTGTGTATTTTTGGTAACCCATACAACTTCGGTGGTTTAGCACACGTAGGTATTATCGATTTTACGTCTAGATTTAATTTTTCGGAGTGTTTCTTTGTGTTCGGAGTGATCTCTCCTTAAATTCTAAAATTCAGTTCACAATGGAGTTAGAGGCAAACAATTCTTTAGCTTTTCTAGATGTGTTAGTAATTCGGAATCCTGATAACACCTTGAGCCACACTGTGTATAGAAAAAAGACCCATACAGATAGATATTTAAACGGTGATTCTCACCACCATCCTTCACAGTTAGCTACCGTGGGTAAATCTTTGTTTCAGAGAGCACGAGGGATCTGTGACAGTAAACACCTGGCCGCCGAGCTCCAACACGTCAAGCAAGTTTTGCACGACAATAAGCTTCGGGTCCCGCGCCTACGTCACAGTGAACGAGTGAAGCCGGCCACAGTCGAGCGAGTGCCTGCTGTACTGCCATATGTCAGAGGTGTCACTGACAAGATTGGCTACATCTTGAAGCGTGCTTCCATTAAAACATATTTCAAGCCGCCGAAGAAGATTAGTCAGTTTTTACCATCAGTCAAGTGTAATATTCCTCTGCAAGATGCAGGAGTGTACAAGCTGGATTGTGAATGTGGTCTCTCTTATATAGGACAAACTAAAAGATCCATAAAAACCCGCGTTAAAGAACACATAGCTGATGTGAAGAATAGACGCTCCGGGAAGTCTGCAGTCTGTGAACACGTACAGGATCGCCCCCGTCACTACATTAGATTTGATAGACCACAAATCCTCGCTAAAGAACACCGATTCCTTCCAAGGATGATTCGCGAGGCTATTGAAATCAAAAAACATCCTAATTTCAATAGAGAAGATGGCTGGGTGCTACCATCTGCTTGGGATCCCATAATTAATAAAATTAAATCCCAACCCAAGCATACAACTGCAAGACTTCATGATACTGTAAGTTCATACTGCGTAGATCGGAACAAAAATTAATAATTTTTAATCTGGAGGTAGCCGTGGTTAACTATGACATTGGGACGTCATACACCTCAGTCCCGCCCGTGACCATGGGTGCTGTAAAGTGCTTGAAACGTCGGGAAAGTAAAATAAGTTAATATACGCGATAAAATCCGTAAAATTAGTTTTATTTAAATGTGTAGTGTTCGCGTAAATATAAGAAATCATTAACAGGCGTAAGTGTTTATGAGTTTGATTGAACGTTACATATAGCGAATTGTTTTGTGACAGACTTTGACTGTCTATTCTCTACAGTGGACTTGTATATGATGGTAATTGTGATGAATCTCTAACACTTACTCGTAAACGATTGCTGTAAATAGGCATGACGCCTGACAGCCGCCGTCATCTTACGGCCTCGGTAGCGTTTGTACTTGAGCAGCAGATCCAAGACGTGGTCCACACCGTGCAGCGGCTGCAGCCGCGTGTACCCGTATAGGAGTTCGTTGAACTCGATCACTCGGCCCCGTTGCCGAGACGGTGCGTTAATTATTTCCATCACCTGAAAGATATTTATTTTTATTATCGACTGTCTCGTTGGCCTAGTGGTCGTAAGCGCGACTGCTGGTCATGAGGTCCCTGGTTCGAAACCGGATCGGGGCTTAAAAAACAGTTAAAGTGTTTTTGTCAAGAAATTCTCAGTAGCTGCCGGTGTCAGGAAGTTGGAAGTGATACACCCCCGTGCCTCGGAAAGCACGTAAAGCCGTTAGTCGTGCGCCTGATCACTCTCCTGCCGTGCCGGACTGCCATCCCATCAGACTACGAGAGAGAGGGAATAGTGTGCACCAGTGCTTGGCGCATACCCTCGACCACTATAATTTTGTCTAGCGCTGATTGGTCGTCGTGAGAGAAATTCTATTGGTCTGGAGGTCAATATTATTTAAATCACAAAATTTGGCAAATGATGACTTGAAAACTGAGAATGATGGAGAGATATATGGAAACAAATATGTAACGAATAAGGTAAATTATGAAATATGCATATATAGTACATTTAGAATATGTAATAAATATGTAAATAATAAAGTATAAGTGTGACAAATGAGCACGCACACTACCTGATGGTAAGTGGATGATGTGGCCCATAGATATCTACATCTATCCTCGATGTAGAATCTAAAATACAGATGTATTATCACCCCCGACTACTAAAATGGAATGCCTCGGTTCTCTACACTAATTCTACGAAACACAGCAGCATAAAGCTGCTATTTTACGCCGGTGTTCCGTGACAGCGTAGACCTGCCCTGGTTTTACCATGTATAATATACACTGTTATAAGAGGTCCTTAGCAAAAGATGTTAAGTCGTTGAGAACTTACTGTTTTCTAATACGACATGACTTATTTCCGAGCGTTACATTTTTCTTACTTTTGAGATTACTTCTTAGAATAAAGGACTGTCTCCTTTATTCTAAGAAGTAATCTCAATGAAGGCCTTATCGGTAATTGGTTTTATTTTTAATTCCTGTTTATAAAATGTGTTTCTTTATCAACTAAAAATTGATAATTATCTATTATATTCTGTTAATGATCCGCCTGAGCTAAACGCTTCCACAAAAAAAAAACTATAGGCCTTAAAATAATTATTGTTAACATTACATATTCTTTTAAACGCTGCGCTGGCTTAGATTTAATGTCAGAAGTTTGAGGGTAGTCACAAAATTCATTGCACCGTATCAAACACTAAATAAGCGATCGTCAATATGCAACTTACTTCTCTTATAACGTCGTCGAGAGCTTCCTTCAGTGGAGCTTCTATCCTTCTCTTAGGGTTGGAGTGGCTGGTAGAGTAGATGGATTTACTGATGAAGTCGAATGGCACAATGTCCTCCACTTCATCCGCTTTATACCTGTTAAAGTCTATCGGGGCACCTGGAATGGACAAACAGATATAAAGAATTACGAGAATCACGAGTAGAGAGATCAGGGGGAATTTTTGTTTCATTTTTTTAATTGTTTTTATCCTACTTGGTTTAAGGGCTCTTTTACTGTCTGGGTAGATACAACCCTCTCACCTACTTACAAACAGCGTGTGTGCCAATATAATAGCAGGTTGTGTCCTGTGTGGGCTGCAATAACCACTTACCATCAGGTGGATAGTAAGTTTGGTTGTCACATCAATTTTTTAAATAATCCTCTTCATTGAGCCCGGTAATCTTAAGATGGAGCTCTCGTAATTATTTGCCTTAATTGCCAATCTTGGCAGGTTGATGATTGCAGTAAACAACGAAAAGTTGCGAAACCTTTGTGTATTTCAAGCATGGAGTAAACGGATTGGTTATACTGCCATCTATCGGCGGTCTGGAGGTCTATCTGAGTTTTCTATAAGTCAATGATGCATCCACGATTTTTCTGCCAACAGGGTAGCGCTACTTAGGAATAAGGTGTAATATTTGACAGATTTCATAGCGGGGAAAGTAAATTTGTTAGAAAAGTCTAAAAATTAATATTTCTTTCTGAAATTATGGTTATGTTATATATTAATTACATTAGAAATAAATAAACCGTACTACGTATAAGTAGTACGGTTGGGGGTCATTGTAGAAGCGTGCTCGTCGCGA
This sequence comes from Parnassius mnemosyne, assembly GCA_963668995.1. NCBI lineage: Eukaryota > Metazoa > Arthropoda > Insecta > Lepidoptera > Papilionidae > Parnassius > Parnassius mnemosyne. The sequence continues at coordinate 4,402,755 of CAVLGL010000024.1, read as the reverse complement.
CCCCTGCCAGCCCTTTTCAGGGCTGCAATTCTACTCAGCTGCGCACCCATGCCAACGAGGGTTAGGGCGTCCCCCCAAGGCGACGCACACCAGCTCGTCCCCGTTGGTGTGGAATGCAGCGCGCAAAGCGGCGATGGGGACCGCTACCCGTCACGCACAGCCCAACACGGCGGAAGGTGGAGGACAGAGTGCAGAGTTGGCACGTGGAATGTTAGAGGAGGCATGAGAGATAAGACGATTGAGTTGATCGAAATAATGAAAGAAAGAGAATTAGATGTCGTGTGTATGTCGGAGACCAAACGGAAGGGCAGTGGTACTGAAGAGCTCCCTGGCGGGGCGTTAGCTCTATGGTCCGGAGTCCCGGAGAGCGAGAACGCCTGCCAGGGAGTGGGGGTGCTGCTGTCTTCTCGGTTGGTCGATGTTATGACTGAATATAAGGTTGTGAACTCAAGACTTCTCTGGGTTCGCTTTAAATTGGGACTGACGAAGTTATTCCTTTTGGCTGTTTATGCGCCGGTAGCTTCGTCGTCCAGGGCTGAGCTCGAGGAGTTTTGGGAGAATGTAAGAGAAGTTCTAGATTTGGCTAGGGGAAACGAAAGAATTGTTGTATGTGGTGATTTGAATAGATGGGTTGGTACCGCTCGACCAGGGTACGAGTCGGTACTTGGAAAGTTTGGCGATAAAAGGGTTAATGATGCTGGCAAGCTTATACTGGCGGTGTGCAAGGAAAAGGGTCTTCTTGTGACAAACACTATGTTTAATCACAAGAAAATCCATATGTATACTAGAGAACGAAAGAATGAGAGAAGAATGATCGATTTGTTCCTGGTGGATGACCGACTGCGAAAACAGGTGATGGATACGCGAGTGTTCAGGGGTGCTGACCTGGGAACGGATCACTATCTAGTGATTACTAGATTTAGGGGTCTGTTCGCGGGTTGGCGCTACCGGACGGCAGTAACAGAACCACAGTCGGTCTGTCGCATCCGAAGCTGGAAGCTTCAGGAAGCGGATACTAGGGACAAATATCATGCGAGGGTAGCCGTAAAGCTTGACACCATCGATGGCAGAAAAGAATGTGTAGAAAGAACATGGCAGAACCTTAGGTATGGAATGGTAAGTGCAGCGGAAGAAGTGTGTGGAACAATAAAAAGAGGCAGTAGTAAAAGATGAGATGCATGGTGGAATGATGAAGTGAAAGAAACTGTAAAGAAGAAGAAGAAAGCATGGTTAGACTACTTGGCCTCTAGTAATGATAAGGATATGAGAGAGAAGATGAAAGAAAGATATAGGCTGCAGAAAGTTCACACGAAAGCACTGATTGAGGAAGTGCGTGAAAGGTGTAGAATGGAAGCGGACGAAAGGTTGTCGCACAACTTTAAGGAGAACTCCAAACTCTTCTGGAAAGAGGTTGGAAGGACCCGAAGTGGTGCGGCGGCCTTAAGAATGAACAAAGTGCTTTCGAGAACTAATGACGTCCTCTCAGAAAAATCGGACGTCATGCAGCGATGGAGCGAATTTTATAGAGAAATGTATGAGTTTGATGATCTTAGTGAGGGATCCGGGGATGACGCCGTGACTGGTACGCCAGACCCGAACCTCGATGACACTGAGGTCATCAGTATGAAAGAGATTGAACGTGCGATTCGAAGTTTGAAATGTGGTAAGGCTGCGGGACTAGACAGAGTTATTGCTGAAATGGTCAAGTATGGTGGGCCTCGCGTCTGGGACAGCTTCCATCTGCTGTGCAATTTATGCTGGCGGACGGGGGATGTCCCGGATTTTATATAAAGGTAAAGGTTCATATTTTGACTGCGGGTGCTATCGGGCGATCAGCTTGACCAGTTTAGCAAGTAAAGTTTACTCGAAGGTTTTGACACGTAGGATGCAAGAGAAATCGGAAAGATTTCTATGGGAGGCACAATGCGGATTTAGACCTGGAAGAGGATGCACGGATCAAATGTTTTCTCTCCGCATGATCACGGAAAAGCTTCTGGCTGCTAACCAGAGGATTTTCTGTGCTTTTGTGGATCTTGAGAAAGCATTTGATAAGGTTGTAAGGAAGAAAATGTGGGAACTGTTGCCGGGGTATGGTGTGGATGGTCGATTGCTAAGGGCTGTGCAGTCTCTTTACTGTGACTGTAATGCCTGTGTGCGGGTAGGGCATGACCTGTCACCCATGTTTAACGTCCAAATGGGCGTAAAGCAGGGTTGTGTCATGTCATCCTGGTTGTTCATACTGTATCTCGACAGCTGTTTACAGAAGCTGAAAGATAGCTGTTTGGGTGTGAAATTGGGTGACATAAAAGTAAATTGTCTGCTGTATGCTGATGATGCAGTGCTTATTGCACCATCAGAGGCAGAACTGCAGGCATTAGTCACGTGTATGAAAGAGGAATGTGAAATTAAAGGTCTCCGTTTGAATGCTAATAAAACTAAGGTTCTGGTATTTGAAAGGGACGAAGAGAGAACGAAGTGTGAAATATGGGTAAATCAGGAATGTCTAGAACAGGTAAATGAAATTGTATACTTGGGGAGTGCTTTTATCCGGGATGGAAGATGTGATTTAGATGTGGGCAGGCGTGTCGCTGCCGGGAACAAAGTCAATGGTGCCCTGACTGCGTTAGTCAAAAGGCAAGGCGTAGCGAAGAGTGCACGCCTTGCAATACATAACGCAGTGTTGGTACCGACTTTTTTATATGGCAGCGAAACCTGGGTATGCCAGAAGAAGCATAAAAGTAAGTTGAATGCAGTGGAGATGCGATCTCTTCGTAAAATGTGCGGCGTTACTATGGCCGACCGAAAGCGAAACGAAGAGATTCGCAATATGGCAGGTTTGAAAGATGACCTTATCACAAAAATTGATAAGGACGTGCTTCAGTGGTTTGGGCACGTTGAGCGAATGAGTGAAGACCGAATGGTGAAGAAAATATATAGCGCGAAAGTTAATATTAAAAGGTGTCGAGGTAGACCGAGACTAACTTTCGAAGACCATGTGAGCAAATTGCTCGAAGAGGGTAGGGTCAAGAGTACTCGGATACCTAGACGTGCATGCATGAAGAAGATAATGAATCTGAAAGAAGCGAAAGAGGTTTGTAAGGATCGTGACACTTGGCGATCTGTTCTCTCTGGCTACCCCGTCAGGGATTGTGCGTGAAGATAATTAAGTAAGTAAGTACGTATAAGTAAAGGAATTAATTTTTTTTAAATGTGTATAAAATTAAAGAATAGGATTTTTGGTCAGTGTAGAGAACCGGAGACCCATTTTACTGGAAAAGAGGCATTCTATCTTCACGCCTGACAACGCATCTGTATTTTAATTCGCAAACGAAAATAGATGTAGATGTCTATGGGCCACAGCAACCACTTACCATCAGGTGTACTGTGTGCTCGTTTGTCACCCTTATTCTATAAAAAAAAATTAGCAATTGTTTTGTGTATATGCATACACTAGAAATCGAAAAATTTCTAATTAAATCGTAACTATTCAATGATAATGACACTGTGTGAGTGTGACCATCTGCGTATCAAATAAGTTCATGTTAGTTCCAAGTAGCGACATCTGGTAAGCATAAGATTATTATATATTATTAGCCCTAATTAGAACGACACCTACAGAACATGATACTATCATCACTCTATCATGATCATAGAGTGATGAATTATCTAATGCCAACACACGTCGGTTTCAAGTAATAAATTAAAATATTTTCAAATTAATATAAAACGAAATATTTGATTTCTTATGTTTACGCGAAGACTATATACATTTAAATAAAACTAGTTTTTACGGATTTTATCGCGTATATTGACTAATTTTATATTCTGGACGTTAAAGTTGTACCGCCATCTTTCGGAAGCCATAAGATTTTTATAGCAGTGCCCATAATACCCTATACCTATAATGATGCCCTCCATCCGCTTCATCCACCGAATTTCAGTCACGTCAGTCAGTCTCAACGGAGATTAGCCATCTGCGCAGGACAGGGTTATAGTGCCCTAGTGTATGCGCAAGCACAGGTGCACTTTCTATTCCCTCACTCTCATAGTCCGATGGGACGGTAAACCGACACGACCGGAGAGAGATCAGGCGCGTGACCAACGCATTTACGTGCTTTACGAAGCACGGAGGCGAAACACTGCCAACTTCCTGACAGAAAAATCCAATAACTGATTTGGCCCCGGTATTCGACCTCAGAAACTCATGGTCAGCAATCAAGACGCTCAGCCAGTCTCCACCCTTTCGATCTCGACTTATTACTTATTTTTATTTCGAATGCGTGATTCCAACCAAACGGTTCGCTACATCGTTTGTCATGGAGCAAAAGAAATAAGTTGCCAGCGTCTGCCTTTCCATCCGATTACAATGTGGGTGTTTTCAAGGCAAGAGTGAACAGGCTTTTATTAAGTCAGTGCGCTTCACCATCTTCGTTTACATCACCACTTACCATCAGGTGGGATTGTAGTTAAGCGCTGGCTAAGAATAGTTTTAAAAAAATCGCGTTTACGACAACTAGATCAACAAGGCAATCAAGTCATAGTCGCCTATTTTTTTTATAACTGGCTTTAGGGCTCTGGGTTCTAGCACTTCTGAGCCTGAAGTTACAATGTATAATTATCCTTCATAGTACACTGCTTCACAATATGTTGATGCGTCACATTGTGCAGCCCTTGGGAGGTTTTGATGACAACTTGAGCCAGCAGGCAGCTGACAGTTGGCGATGATATCTCAAGGCGCCTAAGCAGACATACACCTTATCTTGAGAATCACATCACCATCAGAGTACTTGTTTCACCGTTTCCACTAATAGTTAACATGTGCAGACACTTAATACACAAAATCGCACCACTTTACATATCAAAATTCACTTCAAACCATTATTTAAACAATAATACAGGAGCAGCAAACCGCCGCAGGTCAAGTTCCCGCCAAAGCTCGATAGTCTCCTATTACGACACCCTCACAACTCACATGGGCTCAAATGGGATGGTGAATCCTCTGCGATCCCTATCCATTTTAGCCTATCCACTTACCTAAAATCTTATTGTTCCCTAAATAACCGTCCTCGCCAATTTTATCCGGAAACAGAGGCACTCCGCCCGGAAGAACATAATCCTCCACCTTATTGGGCTCGACGCCTAACTCGTGCACCGACGACGCTATATCCCGATGCAAGTCCAAGGACCGCTCTCGAAGCTCTTGAATGCGAAGGTTCTGGAAACCAAAAATAATAAAATACTTTTAATTTTTATAGATTCCCGTTCTGTCAAATGTAACATCTCAACTTCTCACACAACACATTCAGTAGTATTTCAGTGACGTACCAAATGTTAGGGAGGGGTCCGAAGGCTCTTGATCCCGGACGGCAATTTTAGGAGGCTGCATTTTTGGAAACGAATGTCAGAACCCAGCCTTATATTTTTAAATGATTTCTGTATGAGACAGATAGATAATATGCACATCGGACTTGATAAGGGTGGGAATAAGGATAAAAAATACATTTATAATTATAAGTATTATTATAACGTAACGTGACTGCCATATATTGTACACATCTGTCTCTGATATCATAAATAACTTCTGTATGTCTTTACAACAGGGAGATTTGAGTTAGTTCTAGGTGGCATACTTTATTTTTATCTAAATTTGATTGATCACCTGCTGTTTCGTAAAGTTTTTGGAATAGATATATTAAAATAAAATACATTAATATTCTTATTTATAAATTGCTTGAATGAATGCCATATAAATTTATGCATGTTGTACGACGGACTTTCCCGCATATTTGGGTTAAGTCCGTCATCAGGTCGTGTTATATAGAATTAGAAATAGACAGTCTTTAAATACCACGTATTAATGCGAAATTTAAGCAAATATATGGTTTTAGGTCATGGATATTAATTAGCTGTCTCAATTTATTAGAGTAAAATCATTAGGACAAGGCTGTAACATTTCTCAGCTCGGAGGTTGTAAACTTACAAGGCAATTTGGGTGATAGAATCTATAAAATATATTTTGACAATTTATTTTAGATGTTTGACAAGTATTAAGAATTATATACATATTAGTACAATATTTTATTACAATTAATATTTATAGTATCATTACTTCTTATAAATATGAAATATTAAGGGCAAATTCTTAGAAAATAAGTCTTTACAAATCAACAAACATCTTTAAACATGAAATAATTACAAATTGCAAATACTTTAAGAGTTTTATCAATTAACAAAAAGTGTGTTTTTTAAAAATACTTAAATAAATACGGCCAAGTGTGAGTCAGACTCGCCCATGAAGGGTTCCGTAGAAGCAAGTAATATAATTTACGATTTATGCCGTTTAAAAAAAAATTACTTACTAGATCTCGTTCAAACCAATTTTCGCTGGAAGTTTACATGGTAGTGTAAATCATACACTTTTTTAGTTTTATCATTCTCTTATTTTAGAAGTTATAGGGGAGGGGGGGGGGACAAACATTTTACCACTTTGGTAGAGTCTCTCGCGCAAACTATTTAGTTTAAAAAAAAATTATATAAGAAACCTCAATATCATTTTTGAAGACCTATCCATAGATACCCCACATAATATGCGGGTTTGATGGAATGAAAGTTTTTGAGTTTCAGTTCTAAGTATGGGGAACCCCCAAAATTTTTTTTCTATTTTTGTGTGAAAATCTTAATGCGGTCACAGAATACATCTACTTACCAAGTTTCAATAGCATAGTTCTTATAGTTTCGGAAAAAAGTGGCTGTGACATACGGACGGACAGACAGTCATGACGAATCCATTAGGGTTCCGTTTTTTGCCATTCGGAACGGAATCCTAAAAAATATCTTCGTAATAATTTTGGAAATAATTATTAATAGAAGAATAGTCTTTAGAAATTTGCAAAAATGGCGTCTTTATACGCAATAGTTTTAATAGATTATGGGTGAAAAACGACATAGATTTAACAAATAATGCAGTTTTAGCGAAACTCCCATCGTCGTAACTGTTTTACAAAGTACTTATTCATAACGTGGACAAATGTGCCCCACTGACGGACTTCCTTTTTCATTCCAATAAAAAAAAATCCACTGTTTTTCTCCGAATTACAGTTGACGCGAAGCTTCAATGGGGCCCTCATATACGAGGGTGGATTGAAAAGTACTCGGCCTAACACAGATCCATTCAATTCTAAAAATCAAATCTACCCACATTATTTAGTTCAGTTCAGACTAGTTCATTGTGTGAAGTTCGAAACGTGTGCGATAATTAGTTGTGATTTTATAAATTTATTAACAAAGTAATCGGACATAATTTCCGCGAATGGAGCAAATCGAGCAGCGTGCCGTCATTAAGTACCTCCATAAGAAGGGGCTATCATCAAAAGCCATCCATGATGACATGGTCAGTACATTAGGCGATTGTGCTCTGTCATATTCATCCATCAAAAAATGGATAGCAGAATTTAAGCGTGGTAGAGAGAGTGTGAAAGATGAACCCCGCTCTGGAAGGCCTTCGACGTCAACTACTGACGAAAATATTAAAAAAGTACTTGATTTAATAATGGGAGACCGCAGATTAAAAATTAGAGAGATAGCCGAGATTATAGGCATCTCTTATGAACGAACTCAAAACATCATTGTCAACGAGTTGGGTTTCCACAAGGTGTCTGCGAGGTGGGTTCCGCGACTGCTTTCAGTTGAACAAAAAAGGACGCGATTGACTATTTTACGCGACTGTTTGGAGTTATTTAAAGCCGATGCAAATGATTTTTTGAATCGTTTTGTTACTATGGACGAAACATGGGTTCATTACTGTACACCGGAAACAAAACAACAATCAAAACAGTGGAGAAGACCTGGTTCACCACCCCCTAAGGCTAAGTCGATTTTGTCGGCAAATAAGGTGATGGCTTCAGTATTCTGGGACTCGAAAGGTGTGATTATGATTGATTATCTTGAAAGGGGTCAGAATATAAACTCTGATTACTACTGCACCTTACTACGTCGTTTACGAGAGGAAATAAAAGAAAAACGTCGAGGAATGCTCAGAAGAAAAGTCCTGTTTCATCAAGATAACGCCCGTGTTCACACGTCAGTACAGTCAATGGCTGAAATTCACAACTGTGGCTTTGAACTGTTACCACATCCGCCGTATTCACCTGGTCTGCCACCATCAGACTTCTTTCTGTTCCCTAACCTAAAAAAGCACTTGGGAGGTCAAAGATTTTCGACAAACGACGAGGTCAAAGCAGCTGTAGACGCATATCTTGACTCTAAGGAAGAATCATTTTTTTTCAACGGTCTAAATGCTTGGAAGGGGAGGTGGCAAAAGTGTATTGAACTTGATGGTGATTATGTAGAAAAATAAAAATATAACTTATTTAGTATTTGTTTATTTTCTTGGTTAGGCCGAGTACTTTTCAATCCACCCTCGTATCTAAACTAGCTAGCAAACTTAGTTCTGCAGCATATGCTGTAAAAAAGATTAGATACCATTCATGTGTTGAAACAACTAGATTAGTTTATCTGCCGACTTCCAAAAAGGAGACGGTACTCAATTCGACTGTATGTTTTTTTTATGTGTATTACCTCATGACTTTGTACTGGGCGAACCGATTTCGATGATTCTTTTTTTATATGAAAGCTGATAGTTCTCGTGTGGTCCCATATGAATTTGATCAAGGTCAGACAGACAGAATGGTTATTGAGTTATTCTTAAATAACCTATATTGAAGTCGCTTATATTGAAGTCGGCTGTACAAAATTTTTAATTTTTAATTATTTTAGTTATTTCCATGGTATAATGTCATATGGAATCTTGCTATGGGTAATGCGACTGACATTGAAACTATCTTCGTTTTGCAAAAGAAGCCATAAGAGCAATTTATAACTGAGGTCCGAAGAAAACCCATGGAGAAAAACGTAAAGAAATAAATATATTAACTTTGGTCTCTCGGTATATTACGAAAATTTAATGTATGTAGGTACACAATAACAAAAATAGTTTCATTAAAAATAGTTTTTTTTTATAGGATACGGGTGACAGACGAGCACACAGTCCACCTGATGGTAAGTGGTTGCTGCGGCCCATAGACATCTACATCAATCCTCTATTACACATCAAAATGTAGATCCGTTGTCACCCGTGAGGACTAAGATGGAATGCCTCATTTCCAATAAAAAGGGCCTCCGGCCACCTGCACTTACCAAGCGAAACGCAGAGGTAAACCTCTACTTCACGCTGGTTTTCTGTGAGGTAGTGCTACCACCCCGGTTCGAGCCGGCCCATCCGTGCGACAGCAAAAGCTGCCGCGTGGCTCTACCACTGTTGTGATGTACATTCTGTAACTACTAGCAACAAGCACAAGTTAGTTATACCAGTTACTCGACTCTAAAGAGTCAGTAATTCCTTCATAGTGTTCATAGGGCAATATACGAGTACAACATAATATGGCAGTCACGTTTACAGGTCTAATCTTTCCGCGCGTTGACACACTTGACAGCAATAAGAGATACTCTCTGTCACGCTACTCAATATTTTGCTAACATTACTTTTTTATGAGATAATGCTAGGTATACATCACGATACGATATAGATCATATAATATGTGTGACATAGATCACGCATATTATACAATGTTACAATCTTACAATACACGTTTAAAAAAACATAGCAACGCTGGACATTGGTTGTGAAGGGTTTTCACTTTTTATGGAAAAATGTAACGACAGCATAGGTTAATAATAGGTCATCGCGCGCTCTGACTAGATACCGCACTACTTGAAAATGACAGCTCCGTGAATACGGCATCTCAATATTGTAGAGTGTATAAGCAATTGCAAGGATGCTAGTGTGCGTGAAAAATTGTATATGCCAGCAGCTTAACTATTACCCCATTAATGGGAAAATTTATTTTAAGCCATACTTAGTAGTTATGAATGTAGTTATTAATGTAGACCAGAAATACTTAAAAATGAATAATTTATTAATAGTGAATGTATTAATATATTTGTGTATATTATGTATAGGTTTTTCTTCTGAATAAATGTCATATAAATGATAAGGCCTCATTTTTATCAGTTTAATTTTTATATTTAAATATCTGACTAATATTCACAACTTATTAAAAAAAAATTGTTATATATTATATGGTGTAACCAAAATAGTGCTTTCTATTTCTATTCTACGCGTCAATATGAACAACTTTTACTATAGATCTATCTTTTTACGTGGTAGAGCCATGCTGCAGCTATATTAGTAGTATAGTTGTAGCATGAATGGGTCGGCTTGACCGGGGAAGGACCACGCTCTCACAGAAAACCAGCGTAAAATAGCAGCTTAACGCTGCTGTGTTTCGTATGGTGAGTGTAGAGAACCGGAGACCCCTTTTACTGGCAAAGAGGCTTTCCATCTTAGTCCTCACGGCTGACAACACATCTGCATCTTGAGTTTTTATTGAGGATAGATGTAGATGTCTATGGGTCACAGTAACCACTTACCATCAGGTAGAACGGTGGCACTGTGTGCTCGTTTGTCACCATATCCTATAAAAAAAAATCTTCGAAATCGCAAGAAACATCAGGTCTTCCATACATTTTGAACAAGTTTGTACGAAATTCTGTATGGAATAACTGATTTTGAGATTTTTTTACAGGATCAGGATGACAAACGAGCACATAGTCTATCTGATGGTAAGTGGTTGCTATGGCCCATAGACATCTACATCTATTTTCGGTTAAGAATCAAAATGCAGATGCGTTGCAACCCCTGAGGACTTAGATGGAATGCCTCATTGCCAGTAAAAAGGGTCTCCGGTTCTCTACACTCACCATACGAAACACATCAGTGTTAAGCTGCTATTTTACACTGGTATTCTGTGAGAGCGTCGTCCTTCCCCGGTCGAGCCGACCCATTCGTACTACAACTATACCAGTAGTATAGCTGCATTATGGCTCTACCACGTATAGATTTTACGTGGTTTACGTTTTTACGTGGTAGAGCCATGCTGCAGCTATATTAGTAGTATAGTTGTAGCACGAATGGGTCGGCTCGACCGGGAAAGGACCACGCTCTCACAGAAAACCAGCATAAAATAGCAGCTTAACACTGATGTGTTTCGTATGGTGAGTGTAGAGAACCGGAGATCCTTTTTACTGGCAAAGAGGCATTCCATCTTAGTCCTCACGGGTGACAACGCATTTGCATCTTGAGTCTTTATTGACGATAGATGTAGATGTCTATGGGTCACAGCAACCACTTACTATCAGGTGGACTGTGTGCTCGTTTGTCACCCTATCCTATAAAAAAAATATTGAAAAGTTCGAAGATGATCCCATAATAAAGTTATTCATGTTTACGGGCAGAATCATTCCCTAAGTTATTGAGTACTATTTTGTTACACTTTTACTTAATATATAAGGTCGGGGAAAAAGTTGTTTCGTATTTTACCTACGAATTCAAGACATTTTTGTTTTAAAGTTTTATTACATTTAATTATAATATATATGGGTCCATTTTGATAACTTGTTGCGATCTTGTATGTAGTGACATAATCGCGTTGCTGTAGAAATCTTGGGATTTTAGATCAAAAAAATGCGACAAGTAGTTTTATTAGATATATTCAATACCAGAGATTTGAAGCAACATGGATTTGGTCATCGCATTTATAATGGAAATAAAAATAATATTATTAATTACTTAGAACATGCGAAACAATATATTATAAACTTAAATAGTAAAAACTCCAGAAAGCTTTTGTTAAAAGAACACAAGCAACAAAAGAAACTAATGATTAAAAATTTTAAACCAGTTTTAAGTACTCAAGCAAATACTGGATTTTTAGGAATGTTTGTTTGTTCAATATAAAATCTCAAACAGATAACTAATTTTGTGGTATGGCGTTATCATGATGAATGACCAATCCTTTTCTGATGATCAATGCTGGCCGTATTTTTTCTATTTCTTGCTTGAGTCTCATTATTTGTTGGCAGTAGAGATCAGAATCGATGGTTTTACCAGGCGGTAAAAACTCGTGATAAATGATACGCTTCCAATCCCACCATTCACACATACACACAGCATAATCTTATTGCGTGTTGATCCAGGTTTCGCTACAGTCTGTAAACAAAACACTTATTAATACAGAAAAAGTCACGTTATTTCTATGACCTTCATACAAGAAACGTGATTTAGGGATCCTTTAATATTTTATTTTATTTTTATTATATTATACAATTAGCCAATACACATTCTGTGAAAATTTCAAGTATCTACGATTCTTAAATTACAGCCTGCTGACAGACAGACGGAACGGTAGTGGAAACTTAGGTCCCGTTGACACTCTTTGGGTACGGAACTCTAATAAACGGAAATAATGTTTTATACAACAATACAATACAAACACTCACACCTGTCACCCAGAGGGGTATAATAATGTTTTAATAGTAAAAATAACAATTAATAAAACAACATATAAATATTAGGTAATTTGAGCAATACTACAAAAATCAACATTAAATAATATAGAATTAGGGTATATTATAATAAGTTAAATATATTATATTATAAAATATAGTAACAATAAATTCACATATAAAAATCTCAGCCACGGGGAACTTTATTTTTGTACACGCGGCAACACTGAATGACGTCATTCATATTTTGTAACTTATCTATGGCTATGGAGTTATTTTATGTTGTAATTTCTAAATTGTATGAAACTTACTGATAGTATGTGATCCCAGTATCTTTCTTATTTCTTGTAGTATTATTTTTACATAGTTTTATTACGCAAGCTGGTATTTTACTTCGGATTATGATCAAAATTTAATAAAACATTCGGTACGTCCACATCACATGTCGCCTGCAACGCGACTGGCTCGGGTACGCCGATTTCGGCGTAGTATTTGTTGCCGCATTTTACAAGAACGCCGGCGGTATCTAGCCTGAGCGCGCGAATACCTATCAATAAACTAAGAACGACAGTTTAGAAAATTATTTGTCACTAACTTTTTTTTTTATAGGAGAGGGGGCAAACGAGCATGCGGCACACCTGGTGGTAAGTGACTACCGCCGCCCATGAACAACCGCAACACCAGAGGAATTGCAGATGCGTTGCCGGCCTTTTAAAAAGGAGTAGGCTCTTTTCTTGAAGGTCCATAAGTCGTATAGGTCCGGAAAAATTGCTGGTGGTAAACTATTCCACAAGGAAGTTGTACGAGGAAGAAAACATCTTCTAAATCGCACAGTGGTGGACCGCCAATCACATTTTGAAACGCGGCCACTGCTTCCTCGGCGTCCATATAAACGTTTTCCTCGAAGTTTCTCTTTTATTTTGGGAAATAAATAAAAATCGCAAGGTGCGAGGTTGGAGCTATAGGACGGGTGACCCAGTAATAACAAGTCTGACGTCGCCAAGTAGTCGATTGTTTGCTTGGCGGTGTGCGACGAGGCGTTGTCGTGGTGAAGGAGGATCCTACTAAGAGGTTGTTTCTCCCGAACTTTTTCCAAGACAAGTGGCAAAGAATTCTTATTGTACCACTCTGCAGTAAGTGTTTTTGAATCCTCTAAAACAATTGTTGCGTAATGATCTGTCCTTTTGAAGAAGGAGGCCACCATCTTTTTTCCCACGCTTCGACCTCTCTTCACTTTACTTGGCAACTCCTCGGAAGGAAACACCCAGACAGCAGAGTGTCTCTTAGTTTCATGATCATAACAATAAATGCAGCTTGCGTCACCCGTATGTATGTCGAACACAGCATTAAAGTCACTTCCGTTAAATCTTTGAACCATTTCACGACATCAATCTACACGACGGAGTTTTAGGCCTCTGTCAAATTATGAGGTATTCACTGGGCACAAAGCTTCCTGACCGCTAAATGTTCATGGAGAATTTTGTGCACTTTACTTATACCGATGCCTAAGCTTGTCCGAATCTACTGATAACTGAATACACTCCTTTGTCAGTCTCTATTATCGCCGCACAACACTGATGTTATCTTCAGAGGAGAATAATAAATAGTGAAACGGGCAAGGTCAAACCGCGCAACTCGGATTTTCAATTGAATATTAACAATAATATAACGCGATCTGATCAAGAAGTTGCTATGGCTTTTGAGAAACATTTTACGGATGTTCCTTTTTTGACAACAAAATCATTAAATTCTTCTCCAACTGTCGCCGAATCATTGCTCAAACAAAATGTAAAGGCTTGTTCAAATACTTTTAAATTCCATAGAGTACTGCCGAAAGATATTGTTAAATATTTTAAAACTATTGATGTTAAGAAAACAGCAGACATATGGGGGATTTCCCTTAAAGTTATTTTATCTATAATAGATATATTAGCACCTTATCTAGCCACTATATTTAATATAAGCGTCGAATCTGGTGTGTTTCCTGATTTAATGAAACATAGTAAAGTCATACCTATATTTAAATCTGGTAGTACATTAGACCCGCCAATTTTAGACCAATTTCTGTACTACCAACATTAAATAAAATTTTTGAAAAAATTATTTTAGATCATATGTTAAGTTTCTTTAATATTAATAAATTGCTACATAAAAATCAAGTCGGTTTTACAAGGGGTCGCTCGACAACTGACGCTGGAGTTGAGCTTATTAAACATATTTTTTGTGCATGGGAGAATTCAGAGGATGCTTTGGGTATATTTTGTGACCTTTCCAAGGCCTTCGACTGTGTTCACCGTGAGACATTAATCAGGAAGCTACAGTACTATGGTGTCAAGAACACAGCGCTTAAAGTTATAATTTCATATTTAAGTAATAGAAAGCAGAAGGTTATTATCAATAGTAAAAGTTCTTCCGGGTCACCTGTACTAATGGGTGTTCCTCAGGGCTTGATTCTCGGCCCATTCCTGTTTCTGGTGTATATTAATGACTTACCTCACCTTGTAGAGGATAGTCATGATATAGTATTATTTGCTGATGATACTTTCTTGATTTTTAAACTTAAGCGTCAATCATTTAAATGAGACGAAGTGAATAATGCTATATGAAAATTAGTGCATTGGTTTAACGTTAATAAAATTGCATTTGAACGGAAATAAAACTAATTGTGTTAAATTTACAACAACGAATGATAAAAATCTGAATACCAATGTGTTTTTAAATGGGGAGGAATTGAGCCCTGTTGTTTCCACTGTTTTTCTTGGCATCACTCTTGACGCAAAGCTTCAGTGGGGCCCCCATATATCCAAATTAGCAAGCAGACTAAGTTCTGCAGCCTATGCTGTAAAAAAGATTAGAGGTCACACTAGTGTTGAGATAGCTAGATTAGTTTATTTTAGTTATATCGATAGCATAATGTCTTATGGGATTTTGCTATGGGGAAATGCGGCTGATTCAGAAACTATTTTTGTTTTACAGAAGAGGGCCATTAGAGCTATTTACAATCTAAAACCGAGAGTCTCTTAGAGATAAATTTAAAGAAATTAATATATTAACTTTGGCCTCTCAGTATATTTACGAAAATTTAATGTATGTTCACAAAAACAAAGATAGTTTTAGTAAAAAAAGTGATATACATTCTGTAAACACTAGGAACAAACACAAACTAGTGATGCCAGTTTCTCGACTCCACAGAGTCTGTAATTCATTCTTGGGGCAATGTATACGCTATTACAACAAGGTCCCGGAAAGTGTACAGGTTCTCTATTACCAAGTTTAAATGTTTTATTAAGCTGAAACTATATAAAAAGGGTTATTATAGTATAAATGAATACATGGTTGATAATAACCCCTGGGAATGAGGTGGTCGCTTCCAAGCAGTTTCTAAAATAAATTTTGTAAATAGTTCGTAATCATTTACATTGTAAAATTTATTTTAAAAAAAAGGTCCCGCTGGGATTCTTGCTGATTCTTCCCAGGACAGAGGATTTTTTCGAACCAGTGGTAAAGTAAAAAATGACTTTCAATAAGAATTAGACATGTAATGTATATTGAATAAAAATTATTCTATTCTATTCTTCAGTCGTCGCCGTAGAAGGCCGTCCTTCACGCAGATTATCGGTGAGATTAATGCGACCACGTTTAAACTCATTAAACCAGTTTTAAACAGTGGCACGAGATGGGGCTTGATCGTGAAAGGCCCATCGAAGTCTGTCATAACTTTCTTGTTGACTTAAATGACATCGAAAGTCATAAAAACTCATTGTACGAAAATTTTCTCGCGTTAAATTCATGCTAACTAGACAATTTTCAATTTGCCGCCAAGTTGTAAACAAATGACAAATTAATAAAAAACATACACAATAACCTTTGCAAAGAGTTCCATTTTCAAAAATTGAACTTATTTTTTATTATATCGTTTACAAGTGGCCAGTTCTAAAAACTTTCAGTGTCACCCTCGTATAGGCAAATTATAAACACTGCTATTGTTTTTGAATTATGTGTTCTCCTATAATTAGTAGTAATAGGTAGTAGGTACCTACATAGTAATTTGTAGATAGATAAGGCATGTAATATGTAATACAACTGTTGGCGATCCATACAAGTAAATAAATATATTCAATGTGGACATGACTGTATCGATATTGTAATTTATGTAGCAGTTTAGATAAAATTTCGCATATTATGAAACTAGCTGTTCCCCGCGACTTCACTCGCGTGGAATTCATTACGATTGGATTTCATGGGATTTAAATTTTGCGCGGAGCTTTAATTTTTTCTAAAATAAAAGTTGCATCAGTTACCCTTATAACATCAGCTATGTGCCAGTGAACGTCCCGTCAAAATTGGTCCAGCCGTTTCGGAGATTAGCCGGAACATACAGACAAACAGACAAAAATTTTAAAATTTATGTTTTGTTATAAGTAGCGTATATACTTTCATATGCATTTGGTAAAAGGCTGTTATTTTGACATTACAAACAGATACTTCAATTTTATTTGTTTGTATAGATATAGATATAAAATTTATGTTTTTATTGTTGCAATATAAAAAAACAATACGCGTTATTAACTGCGTGCGTCATTCATACTAAAACACAAAACATCACGTAGCAATCATTAGCTACCTAGGCGCAAAAACACGAAGGCACAGCAGCAAACAAGGCCCGTGACATATGACTTATACACTAATTAACACCTAGTGTTAATATAATTCTATTAAAAAAAAAACTAGAATCGAACGCAAAAACTGGCATTGCGTTAGTAATTAGGCGTACGGCTGACGAGAGGCTGGCTGGCGATCACGATGAATTATTAATAAGAGTAGGGTGACCATAAAATTGAACTGGCCGAGGAGAGGCGGTGTAATGTTTTTCTGAAAGTGTATGCTGTTGGCCCTGCGGCCTTTTCAGCTTCATAAAAATAGGCTTATAAGTGAAGACCTGCGAGCTATTGAGTGGAACGGTTCCTAGGCACCCCGACCCCTGCTTTCGGATTGAGGCTCCTCTAGCTAGGAGGTACGAACCTCGGCTTGAACCACTATCACAATGTGGGAGACGGGTCACAAATCAAAAAACGCCCCGTATCACGAGTATTGAACCTCGTGTACAGGATGTGTCTGTGACCTCGCGTTCGCCGACGAACGCGGTGTGCCCTAGTGTTCTGTACTAGTGTAGTGTCTGAATGTGTGTGTTAGTGTTAGATAGACGGATACCCTCTCCTGCGGAGGAAAGGACCGGGATCAACCCAACCTATTCATAGAAGTGATCTCAACATCGGGGTCGAGAAGAACGTCCTTGGTACGTAACCTGGTATTAGCTGCATCCCTCACTGGGAAATACGAACCCGTAGGCGGTGTAAGAGTATCGACAGCCCCATATAATTCTTTGGGTGTCGTAAGAGGCGATAGAGGGGAGAGAGGGAAACAGGAGATAGTATTTTCGTGTTAATAGCACAAATAATAAAAAAAACGTGTGTGTGTGTGTGTGTGTGTGTGTGTAGAAGTTATACTTCTTTAGCGTTACAAAACAAAAATAACTAAAATAAAACACGTTTTATAGATTCATATATATTTGAATAACTACCTTGAATATAGTTATCAGTTCTCGCGAAAACTTGACAGACCATTAAAAACTGAAGTTGTCGCTTTTAGGTTTCGGTGTGCGCGCACATCGTAACAACTTCAAGCTGTCGTTTTTAGGTGACAGTGTGCGCGCGCATCGTAAAAAATTCACTCTCCTCATTTTTCTCAAACGAGCCAAAAGAAGTATCACTTCAAAAAAATGCGGTCGTCATCAGCGTGGCAACTTTAGCGAATATGAAGGATAGACATCCCCATACATTGCCTCACGAGGGGGATTTTTACCATTGTTGCCAAGTTCGGAAGGTGGGAAGGCAGCCGCAGTTTTTTTTTTACCAGTTGTTAATCGGAAAACGCTGCTGACTTCATTCTTTTCACTCCTTTATTTCCCTATTCAATGATACCCCATTTTATTTGATTTGGTTCTCGCTATATTAAATTTTGATTACTGTCATGTATTTTTAATATTAAGATTGACGTAAGAATCATTAAAATCGGCCCACGCGTTTGGTCTCTAGAGCGCCACAAAGGAACAAACTTACATACAGGATTATTTTGTAATAACCGGCCAAATTTGCAAGGAAGGTTCAGAATAATTAATATAGGTAAATGGTGAACGAAAAATAATTAAAAAAAATCTCAAACATTCTGTCTTTTTTATCTTTTAAATGCAAAATGCGTGGTAATGCATTATTTTAACTCATATTACTGTGCACGCACACATTCTTAAGGGTCAATCGGTAGACTTGCGTTGTTGCCCATAAATCACATTCGATTTGGGATAGTCTCAAATAAAAGTAGAAGCCTTAATTACTCGTATTTTCTGCAGACTTCCAAAAAGGAGATGGTACTCAATTCGACTGTATGTTTTTTTATGTGTGTTACCTCATAACTTTTTACTGGGTGAACCGATTTCGATGACTCTTTTTTTATTTGAAAGCTGGTACTTTTCGTGTGGTTCCATATGAATTTGATCAAGGTTAGACCAATAGTTTTTGAGTTATTCTTAATAACCTATATTGAAGTCGGCTGTACAAAAATTTTAATTTTAAATTATCAAAAACTGCAATAACGGTTTATCATTATTTATATAATTTGAACTTAAGTTTAAAATTTGGCTACTCTGTGAAAAATAACCCTGTATATAGGCTGAAAAATACATCAAACTCCTTTGCGTCAAGCAGTCCTGAATTTGTTAATTTTGATATCTACCCTAGTTGTATCTCTCGACCGTCCGATAAATGTACGATTCTGTGCTAATTCGTTCATTCCACCGGCAATATCTCGCGTGATTCCGAATTGTGCATGTAAATAAGTGTCAACGTCCGTCCGTACATAATTACGGTACTCGCATGCCAAAGCAATGTTGACAAAAACTTGATCCTGTTCACACAGAGAACTTGAAGTGAAATTCAAATCTCGTTGAAGCCACTACATATGTTTTTTATTGCCCACTATTTTTTTTTAAATTTAAGTTGTATATTAATAGTAAGCCAGTCCAGCTTTTTATATTAATTTGATGTCTTAAAATTCTACGTTAAACAATAACATAATATTTTATATTGTTAATATAGTATTATAAATTGAGACTGATTAAATAAAATCTGTACAAATAAATAAAATTGAAGTGTCTGTTTGTAATATCAAAATAACAGCTTTTACTAAATGCACATATGAAATTATATACGGTACTTATAACAAAAAAAAACTATTTTGAAAATTTTTCTCTCTCTGTTTGTTCCGGCTAATCTCCGAAACGGAAAAAGATTAAAACCAATGAACTTCAATCGTAATAAATTCCACGCGAACGAAGTCGCGGGTAACAGCTAGTTAACAATATAAGAAAATAAATAACTAAAATAATGTATTTGTCTGTAATACGTTATATTATAGCTGTCTTTTATTGAGCTGCAAATATGTGCATGTCATGAACATATAGGAGTAAAAAACCATTAATAAAATAATTGTTTGTTTGGCTGTCGGTTTGTCTGACTGTCTGTTAGTCCGGGCTAATCTTGGCTGAACCGATTGTACTGCAAATTAAGACCTCAATACTCGGAATTATCTATGCTATATTGTATACCTACTAATATGAAAAACTTAGAGTTAAAAAAAAAACAAGAAATTGATAAAACAAATGCTCCTTGAATCCTATCCAAGCGAATTCAGGTGAGTCGCTAGTTTTGATATAAAAATAATTCTGTGGTCACTTTTGTGTGTCTATTCGTGTGTTAATTCTTCACGAAGAAATTAAAAACGAAAACGCTGAGCTTCGTTTACTGAATAATTATACAAATAAATAAAATTTAAATGTGTGTTTGTAATGTTACAATTTTCTGTTAATGGTAGATAACAAAATATACAATATTTAATTTTTTTTTCTGTTTGTTCCAGCTAACATCCGAAACGGCTGGACCGATTTTGACGGGACTTTCACTGGCAGACAGCTGATGTTATAATATATGAGTAACTTAGGATAAGGCTTCAGAAAAATAATTAAGGTTCTGAGCAAAAATAATTTAAAACCTATCAAATACATTTATTTCCACGCGGGCAATGTCGCGGGGGACATCTAGTGACTTTATAAAATTCATAGAATAAAATACTTGTGTTCTTCACTGGCCACAAACGGCAATAATAGGCAGTATGTTTAAAAGAAACAAAAGTATCTAAAATGGCGTAATGGCGTAATATCAGTTGTCTGTACGTACAGTCGTAAACTAAACAAGACCCTTTCAGACACAAAAAGAGCTTGCCGACTTCAAATTGAAGAAAAAATTTTGATGTAGTTATGCAAAAGTGTTGCAACCCACTATAGACTACTTTTGTTCTACTGACGTTTGAATTTTAGATGAGCTTACAAAGATAATGCTATAATAATGATATATTTGTAATTAATTGTGCCCCGCGACTTTCTACGCGTGGAATTTATTACGATTGGATTTTATGGGTTTAATTTTTTTTTGCGGAACCCTAATTCTTTTTCTCAAATAAAAGTAGCCTAAGTTACTCCTTATATCATCAACTTTCTGCCAGTGCAGATAGACAAAAACTTAACTTTGTTTTTTACTCTATGAAAGGATTTTTTTATTGAACAAATGAAACGAAGACAAATGACTATATGTTATTTGTGGATGCTGTAGTCCATAGACAAGTATAAGGGGAGTTCAAAAATTGAGTGGAAATATTTAACTCCCCTTGCCATTTCCAATTCCATATTTGTAATATTTATATTCTTTTCTGTCTGGTATGTGACTAAACACCTCCTAAACAGCGAGACCTATTTTGACGAAATTGTGCGTGTGTGTGTGTGTGTGTGTGTGTGTGTGTGTGTGTGTTTCGTTAGCGTGTGCATGTGTTTGCGTGTGCGTGTGTGCGTGTGTCTGTGTTTAGATTATTTAATTAACATTTTTATGACAGCCAAACAATGATTTGCCTTCCTTCTTTCTTATACGGATCCTTCCCCGTCGAGCTGACTCATTCATGCTGCAGGTATAACACAACTTGAACTGCGTCTTGTCTATGTGTACAGATTATTATTGTTTAATTGTTCTTGATATTGTTAAAACTTAATATTACTTGTTAAGTTCTTTATG
Source organism: Parnassius mnemosyne (assembly GCA_963668995.1). Lineage (NCBI taxonomy): Eukaryota > Metazoa > Arthropoda > Insecta > Lepidoptera > Papilionidae > Parnassius > Parnassius mnemosyne. The sequence goes on along the minus strand of CAVLGL010000024.1, from coordinate 4,381,180 downwards.
TTATTATACGTGGTAAAACCATGCTGCAGTTATTTAGTTGTTGCACGAATGTGTCGGTTCGCATTGATCTATAATCATGGATTATATCATAGACGGCTCCGTGGCGCAGTGGCTTAGCAATGAATTGCTGCGCTGGGGGTCGCGGGTTCGAATCGCGCACGGAATAATTTGTATGGCCTGCAAATAATAGTTCCCGTTCTGGATGTTTGTCCTTGTGCAATATATGTTTGTAAACTGCCTCCACGATACAGGAGAAAATCCTAGTGTGGGGATAACGTTTTTTTAAAATAATAAATAAAGTAAATCTAACTTGATATTAAAGTAAAGTGTTAAGTATGATTCACGCACATTGGTGAACCGATTTTGATGATTCTTTATTTGAAAGCTGATGCTTCTCATGTAGTCCCATATAAATTTGATCAAGATCTGACTATTAGGTTTGGAGTCATTCTTAATAATGCATACTTAATTTACTTCGACTACATTGATGATGTTCTCATTTTATTAACCGACTTAAAAAGGAGGAGGTACTCAATTCGACTGTATGTTTTTTTTATGTGTGTTACCTCATAACGTTTGTCTAGGTGAACCAATTTCAAAGATTATTTTGTTTATTTGAAAGCTGGTGCTTCTCACGGGGTCGGATATAAATATGTTCAAGATCTGACCAGTAGTTTTTGAGTTATCCTTAATAATATATGTATATAAGGGTATATATATATACACCTCATTAAAGTCGGTTGCACAAAGTTTTTAATTTTACCACTTGTTGCATAACTACATCCATTTGTTATGACAGTGGAGAACTGCTTTATCGCAAATTACTTTTTCAAGCAGTGTTGTTCCGAGTACCATTATGGCGAAAGTTATTAAACACAAATAACATAGGACACGTCTTGCGTCTTAAACTAAAGATAAAAAAATATTTTTCATTTAATATTAATTCATTTTTATTTCATTCATTAATTCACGGGTAGGTCATGTATCCTGAGTGCCTTTATCATACAAAATTAAAAAAACTATTGGAAAATCCAAAAATGCTCACCTCAAACGGGACGGCTTACAATATTGAAATTCAAAAGGCATAAGTCATAAGTTCAGATTGTTCAGTTCAGTTTTTTTTAAACGTGGTAGGGCCATGCTGCAGCTATATTAGTAGTATAGTTGTAGCACGAATGGGTCGGCTCGACCGGGGAAGGACCACGCTCTCACAAAATACCAGCCTAAAATAGCAGCTTAACACTGGTGTGTTTCGTATGGTGAGTGTAGAGACCCGGAGACGCTATTTACTGGAAAAGAGGCATTCCATCTTAGTCCTCACGGGTGACAACGCATATGCATTTTGATTCGCAAACGAGGACAGATGTAGATGTGTATGGGCCACAGCAACCACTTACCATCAGGTGGACTGTGTGCTCGTTTGTCACCCTATCCTATAAAAAAAAGTTTTTCGAAAGATATCTCTTCACATCCATACCGATCAGCTGACGTCCAAGTGAAATTATATTCAGTTAACTTTTTTTTTAAATATTAATCGAAATAAATAATCTTATAACTACGTCAGAAGTATTAGTTGAAATCTCCTTTTGTAATTGGTGTACTTTTTTATTATATACGTGCAATATAAAGCCGGTGGAAGTGATTTAAGTTGAGTGAATCGCGAATTTTCGATTTGGTGACAATACAGTACTACATCTCCGCTTCGCGTTTGATGTGTGCAAAAATCCTGACCTTATTTATACCCCGGTAAGGTGATATATTACGTTCTGTGCAGTATACTGTGCAGTTTACAGCTGCCAAGCGAATCTAAGCTTCTGACAATATTGTTATTACATTGTTACCGTAGCCATTGTCGCTTGGGCTAAGCGCTAAACAGTAAAAATCCCAGTACACGAGCAACGCAGGTTCGATCCCCGCTGGCACCAAAGACATTGGTTAATTGAAATTTTAAGTGCTGCTTTATCACGTGCTCGTCAGTCAAAGACCTGAAGACCACGGGAAGAGGAAAAATATGTCTTACAACTACGGTAATATTGGGCGAACTTAATGCCTGTACCTACTTAATGCCTTTGAAAGTTTTGTCTGTCTGTCTGTTTGTTCCGGCTAATCTCCGAAACGGCTGGACCGATTTTGACGGGACTTTAACTGGCAGATAGCTGATGTTATGAGGATTAACTTAGACTACTTTTATTTTAGAAAAATAATTAGGGTTCCGCAAAAAGTTTTAAAAGCATAGAAATTCATCGTAATAAATTCCACGCGGACGTAGCCGCGGGTAACAGCTAGTATTATACATATAACATAACATGAAACCATTTCTATCATAAAACAATAACTTGTTTCAAATAGTGTTCACGAATCTTTTGAACGAGTGTCTTCTTGGCGCTTTTATCAAACGACTTCAAAAAAGGAGGAGTTTCTCAATTCGTCGGAATCTTTTTTTTTTAATGTACGTTCACCGAAAGGCTATACTTTCCAGGTAGTCCCATTTAAATTTTATCGAAATAGGGCGAGTTGTTTTTAAAAAAAATCAACAATAAATTATATTCATGTTGAAGTCGTTTGTACAAAATTTTAAATTTACCACATGTATTCTCGAATACATGTGAAGATCGTCACCACGCGCAAGGAAAAAAATGGATACGTAAATGAGAGACAAAGCAAATTCATGTTGCACAAGTGAACGGCAGAGTTGGCAAGGGACGCCCTAAACCTAGCCGAAAGTATATCGACCAAATTGGCGTTAAAAAGGATCGTGCCAAATGGAAGTCCGCAGTATTTGCTTACCCCTCTGCGTCACAGGCGTGAGTATTCGTGTATGTAGAAATCAGTTAACTGGCTGTTGCCTGTTGATTTCACCCGTGTGTAATTTAGGGTTTTCATTTTTTTTGCACGGAACCCTTATTCTTTTTCTAAAATAAACGTAGTCTAAGTTACTCCTTATAACATCAGCTATCTGTCAGTGGATATCCCGTCAAAATCAGTTCAGCCGTTTTCGAGATTAGCTGGAACAAACAGACAGACAGACAGACAGTGGTTTTTGTTATTAGTACCGTATATACTTTCATATGCATTTAGTAAAAAGCTATTATTTTGACATTACAAACTGACACTTCAATTTTATTTATTTGTATAGATATAGACGAGAGGAGACCTGTGCCTAGCTGGGGGACAACATATTTAAGTTGTTAACTTTAATAGTAGACGAAAACAAGAAAACTGTCACTATTAAAAATATACACTAGAGTTTATGTAACGGCCGCTATTAAATATGAGCCGTTTGCGGCAGCGGTTGTGACCTTACAACCTTTCACTTTCTAGGCACAAAACCGCGGGTTGTGCTAAAACCAGACTCAACAGAGTGGCGACATCATAAAATATGAGAAACATTATTTTTATACTAGCTGTTCCCCGCGACTTCGCCGCGTATAATTTAGGGTTTTATTTATGTTGCGCGGAACCATAATTCTTTTTCTAAAATATAAGTAGCCTAAGTTACTCCTTATAACATTAGCCATCTTCCAGTGAAAGTACCGTCGAAATCGGTCCAGCCGTTTCAGAGATTAGCCGAAACAAACAGACAGACAAAATTTAAAAAATTGTGGTTTTTGTTATTAATACCGTATATACTTTCATATGCATTTAGTAAAAAGCTGTTATTCTAACATTACAAACAGACACTTCAATTTTATTTATTTGTATAGATAATTCATCCTCACCATCCATCCGCAGTTATCGCACTTTGAGCCTCAGAACAACGAAGAAAGATAGACAGAACACTACGTACATTTATTTTAAACATGCACTCACACAAACATACATCTTTCTTCTTTCTTTTTCTTAACAGCCTGTAAAAGATAATATCCTGTAAAATGATAATAGCTGATAATAGCCTGTAAAATATAATAATAGTTTAGGTGCTGTTGGCCACTGTAAATTAGATAATTAATAGAACCAGGCGTTAGTTTGCGGAAATCCGTTATATTAAAGTTGTAAAAACTTACTTTGCCAATATCCGCTCAATAAAATAAAATGATGTGTCTTACTTAGTTTGAAGAGCACCTTCCGTCTTCCCTCAATTGCGTGCACTATCCCCGTCACCACTAATCCCAGCACCACTACTGCCACCACCACTACACTAGGAAAGACACACCACTGTCTACAATACGACACGTATTTCGCCTCTACACGAGGCATCCAGCTACCGCAGAGTCTATTACACCTGAGGATATTTTATTTTTTTATTGAGCGGATATTGGCAAAGTAAATTTTTGTTGCAAAGTTATTTATTTATTTAAAATTTTTGCAACTTTAATTTACTGTAAATTAGATAATTAAATTAGATAATAAACTAAGAATAGGGAAGGTAACTAGCTCCTGAAATACAGGTTGAATATTCGCATTTAGGGGTTGTTGAACCATTGTAAATTTTTGCACATGAAATATGTTTATCAATAAATATAAAACTCTACTGCTGGATGTACGCATTTGCAATTAAAACTATATTTTATATAAGGTGGGGCGAACAAGCCAGTTGCCCACCTGCCGTCGCCCATGAACAACTGCAACACCAGGGGAATTGCAGGTGCATTGCCAGCCTTTAAAAAACGGTAGGGATCTTTTCTTGAAGGTTATAAGTCGTATTGGTCTGGCAAAATCGCTGGCGGTGGTCGATTCAAAAATACTAGCTATATTACTAATATTCTTTTGAAACACTCCAGGTTAACTTAAATTGTTTGTGAGGGTCAAGACGATGAGCAGTCGGCTTCGAACCCACGACCTTTTGATTCGCGATCCACACCCTACCATTAGGCTACCGTCGGTTAGCCTAAAGATATAGAACAAGGTAGAGTGATATACTTTACCATTGTAATTGAAGAAACCGCACTACATCAAGCTCATTTTCGTAAATATGAAAATAAAAATTGATATTCAAAAGCAATGATCATTATCCAGCCTTGATAACAAGGTGTTGAGGCGAAAAAAACTATTCTTGTACCCGCCAATATTAACCATCATGTACTAGGGTCATCGACCAACTTGGAACTCGTTTTGAACACCTACGTAATACGAGACGGGTGCTCGTCCTTAAAAGTTCAAAACCGCTTGTGACGAAGCGCGATTATAACAGGTTAAAGTGGATAGTAAACATTACTTGCGGCTTACACTGTTGACACTACGAATATGTTATGAGCACGTGACCTTTCATTGCATTCCGTTACCGTTACAGCCTAGTTCACATATGGCAACCCCCATAGATTGTCTCATAGGGGGGATATTTGCCATAGGCAACTATGGCAAATATCCCCGCTTGGCAGGCCGATTGGCATAGGCAGTTATTTATTCCATCACTTAATTTGTTTCACTCTGTCGCCTCGTACGACACCCACGGGACGATATGGGGTAGTGGATATTCTTACAGCGTCACTCATAACCATTTTTAGGGTTCCGTACCTCAAAAGGAAAAAACGGAACCCTTATAGGATCACTTGTTGTCCGTCTGTCTGTTAAGACCCTTTTTCTCAGGAACGCGTGGAGGTATCAAGCTGAAATTCATGTATCATGTTATTTCAATATCATGCATATCAAATGCTCAAGTCTACTGTCCCTTGGAGCTGTGAAAAAATCAAACTTCTAAGTCAACGCAATCAAAACATACAATCGTTTATGCCGCAAATTTTCGACATTCGCAAGGGAATTAAAACCTACAGGGTACTTCCCGTGAACTCAGGATCTTAAAATTTGGTATGAAGCAACGTTTTATTGCACAGATAAAGGAAAAATTGCAAAAAGCATAAATTTTTAGTTACATCATATAATAAAATATTTTAAACTTATATACCTACGGATTTGTTCTGAACCCTCGGTGCGCGAGTACGACTCGCACTTGGCCGGTTTTTTTTATAGAAGAGAGGGCAAACGGGCATGCTGCTCACCTGATGGTAAGTGTCGACCAATGAACAACTGCAACACCATGGGAACACACTACTCTCGCTACGCTATATGCAAACCTTCTCGTCGGATAAAGTTACTCTTAACTTGGTTGTTCTATACAGCAGCTCAGCGTGTTATTTGCATGTTGATCCTACTAATCTATATACTAATATAATAAAGCGAAAGAGTTTTTATGTTTGTTTAAACGCGCTAATCTCTGGAACTACCAGTCCGATTTGAAAAATTATTTTTGTATATTATAGCCAGATTCATGTGGAATAGTATAGCTTATCTAGCATTAAGCTATATTACTCAGCTAGCCTTAAATATGGATATTTGTTAAGCAAGTCAGAAAAAAAAGCACTCCCGAAATGATTTATCCGCGTACGCTGGTGTTATTGTTAGGGATACGTAAATACAATGTTCTAGAAAAAAATATAGATCTTTACTCCGTATAAAAAAAAGTCCGCGATACCATATGTCTATTTCTTATACATAAGCCATAATTTGGTATTTTGTGACAAAAAGATATTGAAAATTTAAAAGTGATTTATGATTATGAGCGTTATTATTAGGCATGGCCTATGTATCCTTACGAACGAAAGTTTCTTCATCATCAAGACAATTTTATGAAGATAAACCTTGTTTTTTATACCATGTTATTTGGACGCATAGTTTAAGAGATAATGTAAAATTAAAATAATTCAATACTTGGCTGGGCGCGCGAAGGACGCATAAACCCTAGTCGCCCGGTGAGAACTGCGAGGTAGCCAGTATAGAAAGCTTCTATGAGCGAGGTTAGTTCAATCATTATAGCTAAAATAAATTGAAAATTAATTGAGTACTTTTATGACAATGATTAGTTACATCTTTATTTCTGAACTCTTTCATTTCACGTTGCTATCGTATTTTGAAAATTTAATTGATTAATAAGTATAAGAGTTTGATAGCTCAAGAATCATTTCATGCCTACACACTTCTCATGTTTTGTTTAAAACTGGAAAAAACCGCGCTTCGTGACACTTTCTGTGACGTGGGGGGGGGGGGGGGGGGGGAGTGGATAAAACTTAAGTTCGCTCTACATGATACATAATATGCCGACAGATAAAAGTACACCATTAATTATGCCAATTTTTCCATCCATTGCTATCAAATAAAATATTTAATTTTAATTATAAAATGCTTTAGGGCATGTCACGCACCACCGACACGTGATGACGCGGGTGAAACCGCGGGGCACAGCTAGTATTATATAATATGTGAAAGTTTGTGAGGATGTATGGATGTTTGTTACTCTTTCACGCAAAAACTACTGAATGGATTTTAATGAAACTTTACAATAACATAGCTTATACATCAGAATAACACATACGCTATCATTCATTAAGATATTGTGTAAATTGGGCAAAATATAACGATAAGTGTTATGTAAGTCTGAAAAAATCTGTCATCTGCGAGCTATTTTGGCGTGAACACGCATCACGCAAAAACCTTTGAACCGATTTTGATGAGACTTTCACTGGCAGATAGCTGATGTTACAAAGAGTAACTTAGGCTAATTTTATTTTAGAGTTCAGCGCAAAGAAAATTCCACGCGAGCGAAGTCGCGGGAAACAACTAGTAAGAAATAAACGACATTTTTTTTTAATTTTTGTATGTTTGTCGCCTTGTCTGTATGTTCGGGGATAATCTTAGAATGACCGAACGGATTGTGATGATACTTTACATACAGGTAGATAGCAATGCCTTGGAAGATGCAAAGTTATCTAAGGGGACTATTTCTGTTCTCTGTGCTCTACGGTACGTAAAACGTTTGCACGAACAATTAAGGAAAATAAATAAAACACAATTTTGTTTACACGATCGTTTGCACAGGGTCGGTGTTGAAGAGTTAAATATATTTGCATTCAATAAAGTTCGGAGAAGTAATGGAGCTATGAAAACAATACGTTTTTGAGGTTAAAACAATGATTTAATATTATTTCGAATGGTACTGAAATAGTTTAACGTATTAAAGAACGCTAAGCACATTTTATATAGAACTTTATAGAATAAGGCAAACGATTACCGTGTAGTGGTTGTGTAAAAATATCGACTAATCCCATAATTTCCCGAGGGTGTGGTAAGAGGGGACAAAGGGAAATAAACCAGAAAATTAGCAGCAGCAGCTTCCTTAATTCAATAAAGATAAATACATAAAAACTGCGATTCCCAACCCGTTCGCCAAGAGTGGCAACTAAGGCAAATATCCCTCCTATGAGGCTATCTATGGGGGAGGCTTATGTTCAGTAGTGGAGTTTCTATAGGCTGTAAGGTTAAGGCAAACGATCACAGAGTCCTCCCGATATTGCGAGGATAATGTAGCCCATAGACATCTATTCTCGACTAAAAATCAAAATGCAGATGCGTTGTCACCCCTGAGGGCTAAGATGAAATGTCTTGTTTCCAATAAAAAGGGTCTCCGGTTCTCTACACTCACCATACGAAACACAGAAGCATAAGCTGCTATTTCACAACATACAATATAGCTGCAGCGCGACTCTACCACGTAATGACACTTATACCTTAGAAAAAACTTTAGTTGTACCTTACCTTAAAATAAGTATGAAGCCTGTACATCTGGCGATGGTCCTTGACAGGGTGTAGAGTGATAGCGCGGTGAACCTCTCGCCGCTTCAATGTCCCGGTGTAGGCCGCGGCGCCGCTACCGTTGTGATGTAGGATCGTTTGCATCTAGAAATTAATAATAATAGTTTTCAATAAAATGCGAACGTCAATTTTTAAAATAGCGACACTGTTAAACCTGTAAAAACCTTTTCCAAATTTTTAATTTCATATTTTTATAATTGATCTAATTAAAACTATAAGTATATATGTATTTTTTATGTTTTTTATAGGTACTTTTCGTTACTAAATTACTTTTTATGTTTTTTTTTTATAAATAAATAATATTTTATAAAATAATTGTTTTTGGTAGCCAATTACTTTTTATGTTTATTATTAAAAGCTTTTATTTAATTTTTCATGTTTATTTGTTAGGGTCAAATCTTGTAACTGAATTTTAGGCCCGTATTAATAAACGTTACTCAGCTCAAGTACACGCACTTGAGTACAATCTTGAGGTTATGATCTTATTAATAAACATATCCAAGATGCGGTTTAGGTTTACGATATCAGCTGAGTGCCACACTGATTAATAAACGAAACTCGACTCTCAAGTGTGTGTACTTGAGTGTAAGTCACAGTAACAGTATTCCTAAGTACAGCGTTTTGAGATACTGTTTTATGTGATTATTAATTAGCAAAGATCTTGAGATGCTGATATCGTAATGAGGGCGTATCAAATAATTACGCACTTGAGTTCGTCGTTAAGTAACGTTTATTAATACGGGTCATAAAGTAGTTATCCTCAACCGACATTGAGCTGAAATTTTGCATAGGTACCTACATGTTTAGTTTGGATGACAATGCATTGTAAGCTAAGGCTATCCTTAATACATATATACATTTACACACACATAAATACATACATAAATACATATATATATATATATATACACACATAAATACATACGAGTAATATATACGTACACACATAATATGTTTGGATAAAGGTAGCAGTATTGATATTATGCTAACGAGTAACGACATTGTTTTTGAGAGATGTTCCCGGACCAATCTTTTGAGGCCTATCTTGTTTGGTGCTTTCCTAATATCTTTAATCACAGTTAAAACACCAAAATGATTTTATGCAAGTCATTTTGATTTAAAAATATAAATACTTAGTTTTACACGATTTTTTGATTAATTTTAAATACACTCTAATTTTTAAGTCTCAAATGTTATGTACACACAATTGTTGCAATTTAATATTGCGTATTCCCTCCTCTTGCACGAATGATAGGCCGGTTTTTTTTGAATGACTAGTAGTTAATAAGAGAGTTGTTTTAGACTCATAGGCAGAAGAAATCCTACTACCACCTAGAACATGCGCCACTAATAACAATTAATAACTAAAGGTACGTGAGGGTAATATAGTCACCTTCAGCTTTGCCGCCCTATAAAACCAAAACTAGAAAGAGGATAGAGACAAAAACAAAAGGTCGTAAACTATAGCTAATATATTAGGAAAAACTAGCAAACAAGCTTTGACACAAATTAGGAACACTTCGAAAATCAATACAAAAAAATCTTACTAAACTACACAGTACTAAAATCTACTAAATATTTACAATAATGACAACACTGTCGAAGTGGTTTAGATAAAGCAACGCCCTTTTGATTCTTTATTATTATTTTTATAGGATAAGGTCACAAACGAGCACACAGTCCACTGGTTACTGTGACCAATGGACGTCTACATTTATCCTCAATAAAAAATCAAAATGCAGATGCGTCGTCACCCGTGAAGACTAAGATGGAAGGCCTCTTTTCCAGTAAAATGGGTCTCCGGTTCTCTACACTCACCATACGAAACACAGCAGCGTGAAGCTGCTATTTTACGCTGGTATTCCGTGAGAGCGTGGTCCTTCCCCGGTCGAGCCGACCCATTCGTGTTACCACTATACTACTAATATAGCTGCAGCATGGCTCTACCACGTAAAAACGTTATTATACGTACCACGTATTATTTGATTGACTGATGAAGAGCTATCGTATCACAGAGCCATCTATGCAAATGAGGCTTAAATTTTAGTGTTTTTTTTTATAGAATAAGGGTGACAAACGAGCACACAGTCCACCTGATGGGAAGTGGTTGCTGTGGCCTATAGACATCTTCATCTATCCTCAATAAAGACTCAAGATGCAGGCGTTGTCACCCGTGAGGACTAAGATGGACTGCTTCTTTTCCAGTAAAATGGGTCTCCGGTTCTCTACACTCACCATACGAAACACAGCAGCATTAAGCTGCTATTCTGTGAGAGCGTGGTCCTTCCCCGGTCGAGCCAACCCATTCGTGCTACAACTATACTATTAATATAGCTGCAGCATGGCTCTACCACGTAAAGTGTTATATGAAAGTGATCATATTAACTGGATGACCATATTACCCTCATGTACTATAATGAATAAACAAGCTTCATGGTTAAAACAGTATAAAAAAAACCGACAGTGTTAAAAAGTTTACTGAAGAAACCTTTCCCCTCTCTTTTTTATATTCGCAGATGCATTATATAAATATTGTATAGCCTATGACACTCCCACAATTAAGAAGAATCTAACGACGCCTCGTATGTTAAAATCTATCACGCCGTTTAGGCTACAGAGCGTACCAAATAAATACTAACACATACCTACCTACTCTCAAAAAATGAGTGAGCCGTGGTAGCTTATATGGTTATCGCTCGCTGTTAATTTCATGGTACGCGAGCAACCCGGGTTCGATCCGGCATGCCGGCACCAATGAAATTGTTAATTGCAATTTTAAGAGCTGATTTACCACGAGCTCGGCGGTGAAGGAAAACATCGTGAGGAAAACTCTGAGAAATAAGAAAAAAAATAATTCGAACACATGCGAAATTCGCCAACAGGCATTGGGGCAGCGCGGCGGACACTTACTTACCCTAAAAACCCTCTCAGAAATGAGAGGAAACCTGTGCCAAGCAGTGAGATGTATATATATATATATATATATATATATATATATATATATATATATATATATATAGGCTGTAACTTTACTTTTTACTTTTCTCAAAAAACTTACCCTCGTTCTGGGGTAGTCGGGTAAAAATATTAAAAAAAAAATCAACATATCTTATATGTTTTAGTGCATCCTCATTTAATTTCCCGTTTACGTTCTAATACTCAATTACCCCATTTTCTAATACCCAATTACCCCAGAACAATCTACTACAAAGATTCAATTGAAAACATCTGCTCAAAGCGAAAATACGCGGCAGCCATATCTATTTACTTGTATTGCCGCTCTCATAACTAACGTTTAATTTACATTTAAACTTCCGCTACATACGTCATTGATTATCTGATTAAGTCAATAGCTGGAGTTAGGGTTGCCAACTCTGGGAATAAATTTGCTGCTTAAATAATTTGGTAATCAATGCCAAAAACGCTTTTAGTTGTTAGTTGTGGTTGTAGTTGTTCTTGCACTGTGGCATGGACATGTTGGGTGATTTCATCAAAGTCATTCTATCTCTCCTATCACGTTTTTCGTGATTCTGTTCTTCTTAAGCGGACCAGTGTTACCTCATAACTAACGAATAATTTACATTTAAACTACAGCTACACCAGGGTTGCCAACTCTGGGCATAAATTCGCTGCTTAAATAATTTGTTTATCAATGACAAAAAAGCTTCTGGTTTTGGTCTTGCTCTATTATAAGGATAAGTTGGGTCATTTCATCAAAATAATTCCATCTGTCCTGTCTTGTATTTCGTGATACTGTTCTTGTGAAGTGGACCTGTGTTATATCGTGATGTGTGTAGTGGAGCAGTGTTGTTGTTGGCTTGCATTCTTGTACCATTTTTAACCACCGATGCAAAAAGAGAGGTGTTATAAGCTTGACCGCTATGTGTGCGTGTCTCTCTGTGACCCCGTTACTCTTAAACGGGTGAACCGATTTGGGTGCGGTTTTTTTTTAATTTAAAAGCCGGTTTTATAGTGGTGGCACTTAGACATGTTATATCAAAAGCTGTTCAGCCGTTTCAAGGTCATCAGCTGTTTTGCTAGCAGCGGTAGGGTTTTTTAAAATGTTCAACTTAAGTTATGGTCATACCATGTAGGTTATTACTTACATGTGTAATCTAACAAGCACATATTACGCTGAAGTCAAATTGTAGTTGTGCTATTACAATTTTAACTGATTTATAAAATAAATTGAATTTGTCAATTTTTTTTTTTTTATAAAATAAGGGTGACAAACGAGCACACAGTCTACCTGATGGTAAGTGGTTTCTGTGGCCCATAGACATCTACATATATCTTCGTTTGTGTATCAAAATGTAGATGCGTTGTCAGCCGTGAGGACTAAGATGGAATGCCTCTTTTCCAGTAAAAAGGGTCTTCGGTTCTCTACACTCACCATACGAAACAAAGCAGCATTAAGCTGCTATTTTACGCTGCTATTTAGTTGGAGCATGGCTCTAGCACGTACAAATTAGATAATTTTTTTGGAAAATTAATTTAAACCGTTCATTATCAGACTATGTTTGTCAATTTTTGATAGAATAAGGCGTACATAATACATATGTTAGTAAACATTTAATTATATTTCAAAAAAGATCTTTCATGTCTTTTAGATAAAATTTAGCCTAAATTACTCCTGACATTGCATTGCTCCTAACTGTTCGTGAAGTTCCATCACAATCGTATCAGACATTTCAAATATTAGGCCGGACAGACAGACAAATATTTTGAAAACCCGGCCAAGTGCGAGTCGAACTCGCACATGAAGGGTTCCGTACCATCGTAAACCACGTTTCTAGTAGAGGAGCCCCCTTTAGTTTTTAATTTATTTTTATTTTTATTATTTTTTGTTATAGCGGCTACAGAAATATTCATTATGTGTAAATTTCAACTGTCTACCTATTACGGATTATGAGATACAGCTCGTTGACGCGAACGGACGGACGGGCAGGTGACGGACGGACGGACGCACGGACAGTGGAGGCTTAGTAATAGGGTCCCGTGGGTTACCCTTTGGGTACGGAACCCTAAAAATGATTATTAATACCTTTATAGCACGCAAATAACTCCCTAAACTTAAATAGAGCCCGTTATTGCGATCTTACATAGGAATACACTTCAATTTTGTTTATAAGATTATGGGATAGTGCTTTTGAATTTTTATTTAGCCTTTTGCAACGCTGGATGTGTAGTGCTTTCCGTTTTTTATTATTTAATTGTTGTTTATGATTAATATCGAGGGAGAAACTTTAACATCTGCTATCACACCGTAATATTTACAAATAGATTTTTAGCATGTACTTAACTGAAGCAATTATTGCAGGTCATACAGATTTGTTCTGTGCGAGATTCGAAACGCTGCCAAACGGTTCTAGTAGTACAGTGGTGGAGTAGATTAAGCAACTGTGGAGTCTTCGGCATGGAAGAACTGTTATATGGCTATAACCGAAAAAGTAGACAATCGTTTTTAGGCCCACTAGAAATTTTAACGTAACTTAATTTTATTACACATGAAAAATATACCAATTTATTATAGTAAACGACCTAAAGACTTTATCAAAAACTAACCAGAATCATGAAATCTGAAAAAAAAAAGATTTTTTGATATTCGTTTTCTTGTTATTGTAAAATGAAAAAAAAGTTTTTATGTATCAGTGTGCGCGCGCATCGTAACAACTTCATGGTGTCGTTTTTAGATGTCGGTGTGCGCGCGCATCGTAACAACTTCATGGTGTCGTTTTTAGGTGTCGGCGTGCGCGCGCATCGTAACAACTTCATGGTATCGTTTTTAGGTGTCGGTGTGCGCGCGCATCGTAACAACTTCATGGTGTCGTTTTTAGGTGTCGGTGTGCGCGCGCATCGTAAATATTCACTCTCATCATTTTTCCCATACGCCCCAAAAGAAGTATAACTTCAAAAATGCGTGTAACGAATAACGAACTACAAAAAGGATTTTCCATCAGTCTTAAAGTATTCTAAATGTACCTATAACTTTGTTTATACTATTAATGATTGAACAGTGCACTATTTTAACTTATAATACCGGTGAAAACTACTAGACAATCGCTTTACTTTTGTTTTTAGGTTATCCGTATATTCATATTTTAATTGTTAGTTTCTCAGTATTCCTGATAGAAACGGTAAAACTAATATTACTATTGTAATATATAAATATTATAAGGAATAAATCGACATGCATTTCATTAAGTTACACCACAATTGTAGTCGTCCCATTCTCCATACAAAAAGAAATTATCTCCTTTCGTAAATTATTGCCTTATTATCGTATTAATAATTATAACTCGTAAATTTTAAATAGTTCCTACTCATACGTTTACTTATTTAGTTTTTGTAGTTCTGAGCGGTGAAGGAAAACATGAATAAGGAACTTATCTAATAAATAAAACGCGTTACAAAATATAAAGTATTGTGTGAGCAGCTCAAATTGCTAAGTGTTGTCATTTCAAGAATTAGAAAAGACGTGTACCCATTCCGTTGGCGACTGTTAAACATGGCCTACAAATTTACGTCAGATCCGCCATAACTCTCAATACCTTCAAATAACTTGACCTAGAGATATCAACAAAGCGTAAAATCGCTTCCAGTAGGCGAACTTTGATTCATAAGCGGCTGGGGTAAACACAGAATGTAGGGCAAGCAGAATCCATTGAGTAATATTAACCAGAACATAATTATGTTCGGTGTTGCGCTTCTTCTAGCGGTGTGTTTATAAGTAAAATTATATTGTTTCAATTACTATAGGCGAGTGCTTGGCTTCTATCGCACCTGATGGTAAGTGACGATATAACCGAATATGATAAAGAGCACTGACTTAGCTTAATAAAAACCGATTCACTCTTTTCTTGAAGACACACATCATCATCATCATCATTACAGCCCTTCACAAGTTCTCTACATAGGCCTCCCTCAAGGAATGCCACAAAACACGGCCCTGAGGCATTTGCATCCATCGACTTCCTGCATGTC
This sequence comes from Parnassius mnemosyne, assembly GCA_963668995.1. Lineage (NCBI taxonomy): Eukaryota > Metazoa > Arthropoda > Insecta > Lepidoptera > Papilionidae > Parnassius > Parnassius mnemosyne. The sequence goes on along the minus strand of CAVLGL010000024.1, from coordinate 4,365,613 downwards.
TTACCGAGTCGTCACTGCATCTAGTGAAGAGGGGTCGCCCTACACTTCGGCTACCGGTATGAGGCTGCAACTCGAGAACCTTTTTCAAATAAACGACAAATTGAAATCGAATGAAAAGATGCTGAGAAATTATTCCACTCCCGTGCTGTCATGTATTACGGATTGCGTAGCAAAAAAAAATATAGTGATAAGTTCAGTTTTTCGAATGGTATCTTGTTCACATCCATACCGATCAACTGATGTCCAAGTGAAATGATTTTCAATTAATTTTTTTTTTAAATATTAATCGGAATAAATATTCTTATAACTACGACAGAAGTATTAACTGAAATCTCCTCTTGTTATTGGTGTACTTTTTATTATATAAGTGCAATATAAATCTGGTGGAATAGATTTACCTCAAAACCTTAAAACGAAATTGTACAACCAGTGCGTGTTGCCAGTGATGACTTACGGAACTGAGACGTGGTCCTTCACTGCTGGCCGTATGAGGAAGCTCAAGGTCGCTCAGCGAGCTATGGAGAGGGCTATGCTCGGAGTTTCTCTGCGTGATAAACTTAGGAATGAGGATATCCGCAGTAGAACCAGAGTGACCGAAATAGCCCAACGGATTAGTAAGCTGAAGTGGCAGTGGGCCGGCCATATAGCTCGAAGAACCGACAACCGATGGGGAAGAAAGGTTCTCGAGTGGCAGCCTCGTACCGGTAGGCGAAGTGTAGGGCGTCCCCCCACGAGATGGAGTGACGACCTGGTAAGACATGCAGGAAGTCGATGGATGCAGGTGGCTCAGGACCGTGCTTTGTGGCATTCTTTGGGGGAGGCCTATGTTCAGCAGTGGACTTGTGAAGGGCTGTAATGATGATGATGATGATGAGATTTAACTTGAGTGGATCGCGATTTTTTGATTTAGTGACAATAGAGCACTACATCTTCGCTTCACGGTTCGATGTGTGCAAAATCTCTCTGAAATATATCAGTGAATTGAACCAATGCAAAACCTATATCTCTACGGCAGCAGTGAATGTCGTGGATGCGCTTAGTGACACGAAAGTGAACTATTAATGCAAATGGAAATGATAGCTACTTTCGAAGTATCTTAACTCGTTAATTTATCAGCCGCATCTAGTAATAAACACACAAGTGGACACACAAAACAAACTTACATCAAAACATGTCCGATATATGTAACGCTTGTGCGATAAGATCGGCGGTAAGCCCTTTATGTTTGTAATTTATATACGGCTGAGATCTATCCTTGACTTCTATCTGTGCTTCTATTTGTCCTTCACTGCTGACCGTATGAGGAAGGTTAAAGTCGCTCAGGACTAAGGCGAGCTATGGAAAGGGCTATTCTCGAAGTTTCTCTACGTATATAAAAAATCTTATATCTTTAGAGCCGACCCATTCATGCTGTAGCCAATCTATTCATATTTTAGTCGGTCGATCTAAAATCTAGTAGTGTTAGCACGTATTTTGTCATCACCAAACAAGTAACAAAGTAACACTGTTTTGGGCTAAAATTTGATTGATTTAATCATTATAATCAACAAAGTAACTAACAGGTCGTTATCCAAGCGATAACCGGAACGTTTTAATTTAATTAAATTGGCAATATCAATCTTTATCGCTGATATAACTATTAAACTACATGGTATTGCAATTACTGGTTCATAGGTGAGTGCTCTGTTAACATTTTTTGTTATTATTATAACTTACTGCCGTACTCGGAGTTACTAAATGAATCAATATGTAATTGTAAATGCCAATTTCAACGTCGTCGCAGATAATTTCATTAGAATTTAGGACTACATATCCTGGGACTGAGGTTCAGGATTCACAGAGTACAAATATATCGCTAAAAAGAAATATCTATATTCTTATTCCTTATCTAAATGTTTATCTGTAATATTGAAATATACTATATTGAGCTGAGGAGATCTTTGCGTGGCTTTTAGAAATGAGTCTTTAAAATAATAATATCCTAAGTTGCTCCTTATAACATTAGCTATTTCGGAGATTAACTGAAACAAAGAGACAGACAGACAGACAGAAAATTGTTTTTAGTTTTAAGTACCTCATATACCTTCATATGCATTTAGCAAATAGCAGTTATTTTAACATTACAAACAGACACTTCAATTTTATTTATTTGTAATTTGTATAGTATGTTTTGACAAAACAAATATAATATTATTTGTTTTATCAAAACAATGGTTCATAGCTATTCTAGGTTCATAGATATCCATCCATCCCATAGAGGAATAATCCATCCATTAAAGTCTACACTGCTGAAGATAAACCTCCCAAATAGATTGCCTTAAAGGAGGGACTTTGCCATAGTTGCCACGCTTGGCACGCGGGTTGGCAACCCAGATATTTTTATTATTTTGAGTTGTTATCAGGAAGATGCTGCTGCCCATGCTGGCTGGTCCAGCAGAACAACGTCTGCTGGACCAGCTAGTAGCACTGTAAAAGACGAAACTCATCACTCTCACGCCAGCAGACATTCTGCCACAGTGACACAGAACAGAACAGACCAGTTTTTGTACAGAGCCGACACATAACAGATGCGGTCTATTGTTTGCAAATGTGCAATGATCCGCCCACAGACCAACCGAACGATAGAGTGTTGATATACTCGTAATATATAATGTACGATTTTTTCTTAATACGTGTCAAATACATTAGGTTGACGTCTACGTGGCGCCGCGACTTAGCATTGAGTTTTTTTTTATAGGATAGGGTGACATACGAGCACACTGTCCCCCTGATGGTAAGTGGTTGCTGTAGGGCTGTGGCCCATAGACATCTACATCTATCCTCGTTTGCGAATCAAAATGCAGATGCGTTGTCACCCGTGAGGGCTAAGATGGAATGCCTCATTGCCAGTAAAAAGGATGTATTAGATTATACCTTATACTTTATTTAGGGCAATAATTTTTAGGCACTAACGTAAAAAAAATTGACCGATTTTTGGACGTTACATTTAATAAACAATGTTGCATTATTTTACACTTCTGGGTTCCAGTCTGTGAGGTGTTTTTTTATAGGATAAAGGTGACAAGCAAGCACACAATCCACCTGATGATAAGTATGTAGTAGATGTAGATGTCTAACATCTATCTTCGCTTGCGAATCAAAATCGCGAATCAGATGCGTTGTCACCCGTGAGGACTAAGATGGAATGCCTCTTTTCCAGTAAAAAGGGTATCCGGTATTCTACACTCACCATACGAAACACAGCAGTGTTAAGCTGTTAGTTACGCTAGTATTCTGCGAGAGCGTACTTACACACACCAGTGTAAAGTAGCAGCTTAATGTTGCTGTGTTTCATATGGTGAGTGTAGAGAACCGGAGACCCTTTTCACTGGAAACGAGACATTCCGTCTTCTTTCATGAATCTTAATTGAAGGTAAATGTAAATGTCTATAGGCCACAGTATCCAGTTACCATCAAGTGGACTGTGTGCTCGTTTGTACCTACATTCTCTTCGATTAAGAATCCAAATCCAGATGTTTTATTACCCCTTATTGATTTGAAGTTAGCTGCAGGTGTCCATGGACATAGACACTTACCATCAGGTGGAATGTAAGTTCGTTTATTCAAGAAAAGTCATCATTTAAATGAAGAAGAAGTGCGTTTGTCACAAAATCCATACTTATATAAAATTCCATAGCCGTCCGTTAGTCTCAAAAAAACTCAAAAACGTTATCATGAATCGTTATCAAACGTAAATCACCCGAAATCACCCGTGTGAAGCTGAGGCGGATCGCTAATATCTTATATTTACAACGGGATGTAAACTGATCATTCTATATTATTACATTACTCTGTGGCGCGGCCGAGTCTTGACATTAAAGAACTTTCTCTGTCGCAACTGTACCCAATCGAACGCGCCCACGTCCTTTTGCAATATTTCCTTCATCGGAAAATAGACTTAAAAAAATTTCAATAAGGTTCAAATTAACTCTCATTTTCATAACCTAATGAGCCTATTTACGTTGTATATTTTAGTCTCTTAAAAAGTAAGTTTTTACCGGTAGTAGGACTAATTTTCTGCCTAGGAATACCATCAGTAGGTAGGTACTATTTTAAATATTTCGACCTGACAAAAAGCAATTCCTGCACAGCTATGCTGTGTCCCAGGCTAGGGGTATAGAGATAGAGTCAGTAAAATGACAGGCTGTGAGGTATTCCATCTTAGTTCTCAGAGATGACAACGACTCTGTACGTGTCATATTTGTCTGAAGTTGATTACAGGTATTCGTGGGCTGTAGTAGTCACTTAAACTCTTAAACTCTCACTTAATCTCAAGTGGACTAGTCTGTCACTTACATTTTATAAAATAAAAATAAGTATAAAATTCATATGAAATCGGTATTTGGTTACACAAAAAGTAGAATTTTTACGTGGTAGAACCATACTGCAACTAAATTATGGTTGTAGCACGAATACCAGGGTAAAATAGCAGCTTGGCTGCAGCATTAATCCTGCTGTCTTTCGTATGGTGAGTGTAGAGAACCGGAGAGCCTTTTTACTGGAAACGAGGCGTTCTATCTTAGTCTTCAGAGGCGAAGACGTACCTGCGTTTTGATTCTTAATCGAGGATAGATTTAGATGTCTATGGACCACAGCATACACTTTCATTCAGGTGGACTGGGTGCATGGTTTTCACCCATATTCTATTTAAAAAATTTGTAGGCCCGTATCCAGAGACACTCTCAAGTTAAAATTTGAGTCTAGGCCATACATCGTACACCAGACTTAGTTTAAGCTCAAGATTGTCTGTTAACTTCATACATAGGCAATAGTGACGAAGTTATGAAATTTCAAAAGTAGTTTTCTTGGTTAGAACTGAACATACGCCATCCTCATAGATTGTCTCATATCGTATATTTGTAGTAGGCACGCTTGGCAAGCAACTTGGCAAACGCAGTTTTGAGTAATGGAGAAGCGTATGCCAGATGTAAATTAAAGTACTATTTGAGCATATGTTGAGACGTGAGACGTGAGATCAGCTACGATGAAGATGATGGTAAAGGTATTATAACGAAAAAAAAGGTAAATAGATGAGATAAAATCTTAAAACGTAACAGCAAAAGCCGACCTGAATAATCAGTCCTCTTTATTAAACAGCAATTCGAGCTTTCTCTCAACGACTACGCGTTATGTGCCATTCGACCGGTATAGATCTGCTAGTTACGAGTAGCAGTACAGCTACTGTTAGCAAGCAGCAATAATTTCACCCACTTTAAATTACGGCTTATGCCGAGTGATTAACTGTAGGAGTTGAGTAGTCTTTTTACCTGGTAGAGCCACGCTGCAGCTATATTATCGTTGTAGTACGAATGGATCGGCTCGAACGGGAAGGACAAATCTGACAGAACATCAGTGTAAAATAGCAGCTCAATGCTGCTATGTTTCGTATGGTAAGTGTAGTATTATGTAAGTATCATGCCCTTTTTACTGGAAACGAGATATTCCGTCATAGAATAAATCGACGATAGATGAAGATGTCTATAAACCACAGCATCCACTTACGAACAGGTGGACTGTGTTCTCATTAGTCACCCTTATTTGGAAGAAGTAAATATCACGACGCATGTCCTGGTTTAACAGTTATGTAAGCCCTGGCTAATTCAACGTAGTTCCCTGTATTTTTAAAACATTTTTGCGGTCTCATCATGGCAAACTCTTGAGGCTTCAAGATGGTACAGCGTATTTTCGGCGTGTGATTCCAATACCACCCGCTGCATCGTGCCTGATCTCTCTTCGGTCGTTAAGTAGAATAGAGTGCACGTGTGCTTGCGCATAAACTTGGGCACTATAATTCAAATGTTTTCTCCGTTGAGACTGGCCGCCGTGACCGAAATTCGCCAGCCTAGCACAGGACGGGATTATACGAATGTGTACGCAAGCACAGGTGCACTTTCTATTCCCTCACTCTCATAATCCAATGAGACGCAAATCCAACTCAATCGGAGTGAGAGACCAAGCGCAGGACCATTCAATTTTTTTTTATCCAAACATATTATGTACAATTACTTCCCAGTAATTGTACATAACGTGTTGATGTGGCGCTCGTTACGATCCGATGGATTCAACTATGGTTTTCACATGTCGACAACGACCAGGAATGTATCGCATGTTACGTAGTAAACTGAAACAAACCAGCGCCCATTTTAGCAAGGAATGCGTCAATTGCTGCGAATCGTATTTTGTTTATCTGCGAAATCGGCTATTCGGAGCCTCGTCAGAAAGATATTTTGTTTAAATATATTAAAAATACAATTGGTTGTATCGTATTCCTTCACCAAAATGTAGGTTTATTGGCGAATAAGTCGCCCTTTTCTTAAATTTACGTAAAAAGATATTAAACCCCAAGTAAAGTCCCATGTTGGTCTGGGACTTATAGGTCCCGTCTTTGTGTGAAATTTATGTGAATAATAAATAATGTGCCAACTGTCTTACTTGCCTATCATATCGTAAAAAGCGACTAATAGGATATTGAGTATGTGTGATCGAACTGATGGAAATTTGATTTATTTAGAAAAAAAATTTATTGTCTTATATCAATGAATATCTATTTTATGACATCAGAGACCTATTTGTTAAATTTAATATATTTTTTTTAATGAATTAACTATATTTTATTTATTTTAGTCAGATTGTTTAGTGTTGGATTAGATTTGATTAGAAAAATTTCACCTCTTGCTTCTATCCCAATCTCCATCTATACTTACACATATTTAGTTGGCTAACCGTGGTTTGAGTGATCGCTTCCCTTTGGTTCTGCCTATCTCCTCGGGGATTACAGACATGACGTATTAAGTTTTATATGATAATATAATCACACAAATAGTTAAACTAAATCAGGCAAACTTCAAATATTTCTGTCAATGCTAGCAATGGAGTAAACGGGGTTATATACATGGCCTTAGAGCAGGGGTTCCTAAACTTTAAGGTGGTGGAACACTCATCAAATTCCTTTGATTTTAAATGAATACAAATCAAAGACAGTGACATTTAAATAAGAACAAAAACTTTAAAAGTGAAACTTTTATCTGAATCCATCTAAGTGTAATATTTTAAAATTAAAATTACTAATTAATGCGCTGCAGTATAGTTCCTGAATGCTCGCAAACTACTTACGTGCCTCCAAAACAGAAATGGGTACTTCTCATCACATATTTTAGAAGTTACTATGGAATTATTAAAATATAAATAATTTCGTGTAACCCTGGTGACTTTTCCACCTTGCCACTTTACCCACTTTAGGAATCTTTACTTTTAGAGTATAGCATAACTTGGTAATGTATACTCTAAACACAGACATAACATTATAAGTATGTATAGTAGTTTCACGTCTCTTCTCGGATAATTGTACAACCAGCAGCCACGCTTTCAACTTTCAATAACCTATTTACTTTTATTTGTATACGTGTATGTACCTTTATTTAATTTTATAATCTAACTCTATTTGAAAATAAAGGTTACAAAGTACAGATTTAACGGTTTTAAGCTATATCTACCTACTAGCACAACATTTTTTTTGACATTTGACGTGATAGTCATGCTGCAGCTATTTTATTGGTATAATTGTAGCACGAATGGGTCGGCTCGAACGGGGAAGGACCACGCTCTCACAGAATACCAGCGTAAAATAGCAGCTTAACACTGTTGTGTTTCGTATGGTGACAAGAGGCATTCCAGCTTACTTTCTTCAATCTTAAGGAAGGAACCACTAATTTATGCTTATTTTTAGTGTTGATTTTATGAACGTTATTTTTTAATTTAAATATATAATTAAATATATTTCTAAATGAAATATTTTTATATACATAAATAATGTTAAAATAGATATATTGTGAATTTACAGTCAAAAAGTTAATTTCTTTAAACAGTTGTCTCAAGCACTCCCGTGAGTTTAAATTGTAATATGCTTTGTACGGCTCCTTTTTGAATAACAAATACACATTCAATGTCTGATGATTTTCCCCACAAAAGTATTCCATATAACAGTTGATTTACTTATTTACTTACAGTGTCAGATATATAGGAAAAATAAAAATGCATTCAGAGTTTCAGAGTTCAGACCATTTCTTCCTTACCTTTACCGTTTCGGGATTCCGTTTCGGAATTCCGATTAGGGATTCCGAACGCTGCAGATCCATATAAAATCAATGACCTATCCTTAGATTATTTACTCTCGACCTACCACACACGTACAGTAGTTTTCCATTCGAAATTTTGCGAGAACCGAATGGACGGAACTCTGAATTAGACATGGGACGAGTACTCGGTTTGGATTCGGTACTCGGCGGATTCGGCCTTTTTTTAGGGTTCGGCCGAGCACCGAGTATTAACGGTAGTACTCGGCCTTAATTATATTCCAGAGAAAAATAAAGACAAAAAGCAAGTTTTTATCGTTATTATTATATTAGACACATTAAAACATCAGGAACATGAGAAGCAGCAGAAATATTTAGAACGTACATAAGAATCTATAATAGAAATTATTATTACTAATATTTAAAATTTAAGAGAGGAAGATTGTGATACAAAGACACTAGTTTTTCGGCCCTATTTGGGTCTAATTTGTAAGGGAAATAACCGCACGCCGCCCGCTACCGCGTTTTTTCAAAGCCGAGTATTCGGCAGAGTACTCGGCCCAATCTAGGCCGAGTACCCGGTGGCCGAGTACTCGGCGAATCACTACTCGTTCCATGTCTATTCCGAATGTATGTGGCTGCCTTAACCCTACTTGTGGTATGAGCTTCTCTTGCTAAAGGGTGGGATTGCTTAATTACCACGCATGTCATACAGTGGTGTAGTAACCTTGTGTGCGCTTCTTCAATAAGATACCCAAAGAGAAAATATTTTTAAAAATACGTTAAATAGTCACTCATAAAGAAAACATATTACACAGTCAATTACTACCTTGTAGATTAAGTTGCTTGGTCTATAAACAACCTCATTTACAAGTTGGAAAATTTAATAAGTTATTCGTTACACCACAGTGAACATAAATTCACCAAAGACGTATTTCGTCGTAGCTATTTTCTCTGTAAGAGTACAGTGTGAACACTAAGTAACAATTATTATTATTATTATGTTATGTTGACGTTCATATGTGCTTTATTTAAAGTCTACATGAATAAAGATATATGATTTGATTTGATTTCAAATTTTATCTACAATATTAAAAACTATGATAATAAAAAAAAACTAAAACTAGAAACTTAATTATCATATAGTCCTATTCCCCGCGGTATCGTGCCAAGAACGCTGGCTGCGTTTCCCCGCTGAATGGCTATACTTAGCCTTTGAGCGAGGAAAGAACCAGCCCTCTTATCACCAGCAGCAACGACCAGCCGCGGATGGAGTTCCTTTAGGAACTTCACCGCACGTGGACCCCACGGACCGATAGTCTCTACAGCAAATGGCACAAATATGTAGTCATCCCTCAGAGACTCATATTTGCGCCACTTACTCAGTTCAGCTGCCTCTGATGCCGCCCCGGCTTTAAACGAGGTACCCCTGAGATGAAATTCAAATTCAACTTGGTGAGGACCTCATTGGTCTAGTGGTCGTAACGCTAATCATGAGATCCCAGGTTGGAATCCTGGGTCCGGATTATTGTCTCGAAAAAAAAAATTACTTAGTTAAGAAATTTTCAGTAGCGAGTCAGGAAATTGGCGGTGTTTCACCCCTTGGAACCGTACGTAAAGCCGTTGGTCCTACGTCTGATATCTCTCCGGTCGTGATGGTTTGACGTCCCATTGGACTATGAGAGTAAAGGAATAGAGAGTGCATCTATGCTTGCGCATACGCTCGAGCACTATAATCAAACGATTGGCCGCCGTGACCGACCGATTAGTCGTGAAATGTCGATAATTTCGATTACGACTAATCGTATTCGAAATCGTTCCATCACTATTCATACTGGATTTTTAAATGGCGATGTAAAGACGTCGTAGCGTTATCTGTTACCAAATTAAATATCATAGAGATTAAACACTCTGATATTAGCTAATAGCTATACACTTACAATCAGGTGGAATGCGTGCTCGTTTGTCACCCGTAACTGCATGAAAAATATTCAAAAACTATAGGCGAAAATTATAAGAGAACGGCTCCGTAGCGCAGTGGCTTAGGTTGAGTTGCAGCGCTTAGTGACGCGGGTTGAAATCCCGCACGGAACAAATATTTGTATTGCCTACAAATAATTGTTCCGGGTCTGGATGTTTGTCCTTGTGCAATTTGTGTTTGTAAACTGCCTCCACGATACAGGAGAAAATCGTAATGTGTAGTTAACTTTTTTTTTAAGATAAGAAAATCAATAGATACAGGTGGCTCAAGACCGCGCTTTGTGGCATTCATTGGGGAGGCCTACGTTCAGCAGTAGACAAGAAAGGCTGTGATGATGATGATGAAAATCGGCCCCAACAATATCAAATATATTCACAAACACTAACAAGCTATACGGTTTAAAATGGGGTTTTACTTTCGCTTCGTGGTTAGACACAGTTACCTAGTTTCACGTTATCGCCGCTACCTATGATTTAATGTCGGATAAGAGCTGCGGTGTTGTGGTGTATATCTGTGTATAAGATGTATGTAGTGTACTTATTGTTTACACACTCGAGCAGTAAAAAACCAATAACCGGAATTAACAGTCGTGTTATTAACATTCAACCTTTGAAGTCAAGAGACATTTTGTCATGCTACAGCTATATTATAGTTGTAGCACGTATAGGTCGGCTCGACCGGAGTAGGACCATGCTCTCACATAATACCAGCATAAACTAGCAGCATAATACTGCAATGTTTTATATGGTAAGTGTAGAGAACCGGAGACCCATTTTACTGGATACAAGGCATTCTATCTTAATATTGAGGGTTGACAAATGTGTCCGAACCGCAAAGAGACCGTATATATGGAATCTAACCCTTTTGCTGTCTCGTGCAATACATATAGGTCATCGCTAATTGTCTTACTATTACCATATATGTAATAAATGCAAAAATTATTACACATAATATGCTGTGTCTGAAAACCGGACAGTGAAACTGTTAATGTGTTAAAATAATACGTATTTTACGAATGTTCACTGATTTATTACTTTATCACCGCTCGAGTATGCTTTCATTAACATACAGCAGTCACACAACTTCCTTGTGGAAACGACTAACACCAGGGATTTTTCCAGACCTTCAAGAAAAGAGCTTTTTTTTTAAACCGGCAACCCGTCTGCATTGCCACTGGTGTTGCAGTTGTTCATGGGCACGTCGCGCGTCTTATGTTAAAGTCACTACATATACATAATGCACAGATATACACTACAGTGTCATGCGAGAGTATGTTGATGAAGAACGAGTTAAATCTTCGCTTCCCGTTCCACCTCTGCTAGTTCATAAAAACCAAAGCAACAAGCTGATAGTTCTCATTAATAATATAAAATTAAGAATTTTGTAGAACTGACTTCAATATATATTACTAAGAATAACTCAAAAACTATTGGTCAGACCTTGATCAATAATCATAGATCCACAGACCAGTTTTCAAATAAAAACAAAAGAATCATCGAAATCGGTACACCCAGAAAAAAGTTATGAGGTAACACACATAAAAAAGAACATACAGTCGAATTTAATACTTCCTTCTTCTCGAAGTCGGTAGAAAACATTATGAGGTGTGATGTTTTAATGAGAATAATCAATTAATCGTAATATTAAATTATCATTTATCATATTTTATAATTAAATTATCATAGATCTTTTCTAACTAAATTATAATTAACATAAACATTAAGATCAAGACAAAGACCCTTAGACTAAAACAAAATCTAACAGTAGCGCCCAGTTACTTGAATGGTTAATCAAATCTTCAATTAACAACTGTCAAACATAAATTATTAAACTGCTCCATCTTAATCCTCAGAGTTAAGAACGTATCTGTAGCTTTCTGTATTTGAAACTGGCTGCAAGTGTCTATAGATTGTACTAGTCATAAACAATTAACCATATTTGATGTATAGTGAGTGTTGAGAACTGGAGACCCTTATTATTGGTGACGAGGCATTCCACATTAGTCCTCAGGGGTATTAACGAATTTGCATTTTGGTTCATAGATGTTGTTGTACTTGGTTGTCATCTCCATTCTATAAAAAATGAAATGTCACATCTAAACACCCTTTAAATGTACCTACATTAGTTTTAAAATAAAGGTAAGAAATTATTACATCCATTATCCATCCATTAGAGCCCTTCACAAGTCCACTGCTGAACATAGGCCTCCCCCAAGGAATGCCACAAAGCACGGTCCTGAGCCACCTGCATCCATCGATTTTAAATTAATTTACAAGGTTTAATACATTTTTTAACCATTTAAAGTTTAATTTAATTTCTTTTTTGTTAGCATGAAACTCTGACTGAAGACAGCAAACAGATCCCTATGTTATACAAAAAATTGAGCTGCAGCTCCGTCGTAATTACAACTAAAAATAAAAAAATAAACTGCTTTTGCCAACCCGCCTGTCAATCAGGACAACTATGGCCAATATTTTAACAGTAATGATGAGAATCTCGTTCACCTGTAAAAAAAATTGTTATATAAACTAGAACTCTCCATATAGCTTTCCAACGTCGACTCTATTGTCTACTGGTAACTTTTATGGGCTTAATCAAAAAAGCTCAAAGTTTAGAGAGCGCTAATGCACGCGGAATCTAGAATAAATGCCTTATTTTTACAAATACAGCTGCCTTAACTAAACGGAATGAAAAGGCAGTGTCTAATACACTGCACACACTTTTCTACGTGGTAGAGCCATGCTGCAGCTATATTACGGTTGTAGCACGAATGGGCTCGAACGGGGAAGGACCACGCTCTCACAGAAAACCAGCGTAAAATAGCAGCTTAACGCTGCTGTGTTTCGTATGGTGAGTGTAGAGAACCGGAGACTCTTTTTACTGGCAAAGAGGCATTCCATCTTAGTCCTCACGGGTGACAACGCATCTGCATCTTGAGTCTTTATTGAGGATAGATGTAGATTTCTATGGGTCACAGTAACCACTTACCATCAGGTGGACTGTGTGCTCGTTTGTCACCCGATCCTATAAAAAAAATACAGCTGCTAAACCGACACTATAATTAACTTTTCTTCAATATAGATAATTATATAATACCTAGGAACTTGTTAAAAGATATTTTTTGCCACAGGTTCGGGAAAAACCTCTGTCTTGGGAAGAACAAGCAAGAAATCCAGCAAGATTATATCTTTAGACACATAACTTCACAATAATTTTGCACATTTTTTTAAACGAATTAAGTAGGTATATAATAGAACCAGCATGGTAGCGATCACCTCATTCCCAGGGGTTATTTTCTTTCACGTATTTCTTAATATTATAATAATTAATAACCCTTTTTGTTCAGTTTTCTTTGAACTTCTGTTAACTTTGAACATTTTCTGGAATTTTGTTATAAAAGTGTATGTATACATCTCTCAGGTCTCGCTTGTAGAGAATGTTGAGATTTTTAAATCTCAGCCTCAAGAGCCATCAACTCAAGGACAAGAATTGTATGGTATCTATGTCACATAATATCTTTTTTAAATCTTAAAGTGTTCAACTTCTGCAAAAGAAGGGAAATTGCGTCGATAATATAAAAATAAATCATAGTGTATTATTTTATTGCGTCATTAAAATCAAAAGTACTTCGCCGCCTTAGCTTATCGGATCATAGATAAAATAGATTTAAATTCTTTCCTGTTTTTCTTTATCTATCAAACGTTAACAATATGAACAATACACTAGAGACTAAAGAATAATCAATAGTTAACAGGATTAATACATAAACAATTACAGGATAATAGAATCAGTTGTTACTTTGCGGAAAGCCATTATAATGTTAAAGATGTTAAAAATTAATTAGTCGACATCCGCGTAATCAATTTTTACGTCAATTTTAGATAATTAATTCTTAACATTCGACAATCTTGCAGGTCTTTGTTTTAAGAAATCGGTAAATTGATAAATAATTGCTATTCAATGATTACCTTAATCTAAACAACCTCACGTCAATAAATCCTACCCAGGCGTAGCCAGGGCGGGTCGCTAGTTTTTAACGGGTAGAGCTATGCTGCAGCTATATTATGGTTGCTGCACGAATGGGTTGGCGCGACTGGGGAAGGACCACGCTCTCACAAAATACCAGCGTAAACTAGCCGTTCAATGCTGCTGTGTTTCGTATGGTGAGTGTAGAGAACCAGAGACCTCTTTTAGTGGAAACGAAGCATTCCATCTTAGACCTCAGGGGTAGTAACGTATCTGCATTTTGATTTTTAATCGATGTAGATGTCCATGGGCCACAGCATCCACTTACCATCAGGCGTGACTGTGCTCGTTTGTCGAAATAATTCTAAAAAAAGGACGTCATTATGTCGTCAATTCATTAATTCATAACAGCCTATTAAAATTCCACTGCTTAACTTAGGTCTTCCTAAGAAACGTCGGGAATTACCTAATTAATTAATAGAATCAGGCGTTACTTTGCGGAAATCCATTATATAAAAGCTTGTAGAAAAATTTTACTTCGCAAACATCCCCGTTATAAACTAAAATGATGTGTCTTACCTAGTATGAAGAGCACCTCCCGCCCTCCCTCAATTGCGTGCACTATTCCCGTCACCACTAATCCGCTTAGCGGTTAGCCACCGTAGAGTTTATATCACCTGAGGATGCCTCGTGTGGAGGCGAAACACGTGTCGTATTGTCGTCAGTGGTGTGTCTTGCCTAGTGTAGTGGTGTTGGGAGTAGCGGTGCTGGGATTAGTGGTGACGGGGATAGTGCACGCAATTGAGGGAGGGCGGGAGGTGCTCTTCATACTAGGTAAGACACATCATTTTAGTTTATAACGCGGATGTTTGCGAAGTAAAAAAACATTCTACAAGCTTTTACCTAATTAAGTTAAAAATAAACGCGATAAAATCCGTACAATTAGTTTTATTCCATTGTGTTCGCATTAATATAAGAAATAATAATAGGCCTAACTCATTACTTCATAGGGGGATTTTACCATAGTTACCATACATAAAGTTGCCACAAAGTGGTCGGCAACAAGTTTTTTTTTTCAACTGTTATCAGGAAAATGTAGTGGAGGCGTAAAAGAATCCCCATTGTCATCCCGTGGGTGTCATAAGAGGCGACAGAGAGAAACTGAAACAAGAGATTAAATGACTCTTATGGCTCACTTAATTAACTCTTAACCGGAATGATGAATGTAGGGTGACCCGCCGCTAGATGAAGTGACGAACCTGGTCGACATGGCTCAGGACCATGCTTTGTGGCATTCCTGTGTTAAGATATACACTATCCGATATCGTCCCGTGGGTGAGATAGGTGGACGTCTTCGTAATAACATAAAAAAAAAAAACTACGGTTGCCAAACCGCCTGCCAAGCATGGCAACTATGGCCAATATACCCTATGGCCAATTTATGGGGGAAGCCTGTGTTTTGGGGGACTTTTGATAGACTATAATGAATAGATAACCGGAAGATACTATGGTTGCAATCTACCAGGAGAACATGATCAGAGTAAAGTAAATATGCGATGTTTAAACTGTCGCCAAGCATTTAGTTGTCAATCACGCAACGTCTAGAGGAAGCACCCACTTGCCCCCCTAGCCGTAATAGATGCGCAGACAGACAAAATATGGACACGCAAGGATGTGTCAATCTTGCGTAGCGACAGTCTTCTAGACCTTGGTTTTGAGGGCTTAATTAACTCAACGATATAAGGAAACGTTTCCGCGATGCGTAGATTTTACTCGCGTTAGTAAATTTAAACTGGGCCAGAGGCTCTTTAAGGGCATAGTCCCGTTCTAATCTGTATACACAAAGATATATATACATATATAAGATATGTATTAAGTGGTCAGTCATGCGACACATATATTATGTTTGTAGTGTAGCACGAATGAGTCGGCTCGACCGGGATAGGACCACAGAATACTAGCGTAAAATAGCAACTTAAAGCTACTGTGTTTCTGTGGTTTAGACTTTAGAGAACCGGAGACCCCATTTTACTGGAAATAGAATGCCTCGTCATTCCATCTTAGTCCTCAGGGTTGACAATACATCTGCATTTTGATCCTTAACCAAGGATAGATGTAGATGTCTATGGGTCACAGCATCTACTTACCATCAGGTGGACTGTGTGCTCGTTTATCACCCATGTTCTATAAAAAAGTATATTCACTCGTCCTATGCTATCCGTAATCAATATTACACGAAAGTGAGGGATTTTTTAGAATGACCTTGTCGATAGACGCAGTGTAAGTAGATAGATGTGAAGATAATTTGCGACAAACTACGAACAGAAATTAATCATGTGTGTGAAATGCACAATAATTTGAGTCAGGAATCGCTTGGGTATATATAAATATAACAGTGAAGTGGCGGTGTAATAATATCCACTATTAGGTACTCGTACATCTCGTGGGTGTCGTAATGGGCGACAGACGCATACTGAAACAGAAGATGGGCAGTAGCTTCTTCCTAATAACAACTAAATAAAAACTGCGATTATCAACAATCTATCTGAGATTAACTATCTTCAATCTTCAACGCTAATTGAATACTGTAGAGTTTTGGCGGGAATTTGACCGGCGGCGGTTTGCTGCTCCTGTATTATTGTTTAAATAATGGTTTGAAGTGGACTTTGATATGTAAAAGTGGTGCGATTTTGTGTATTAAGTGTATGCGCATGTGAACTATTAGTGGAAACTGTGAAACAAGTGCTCTGATGGTGATATGATTCTCAAAATAAGGTGTCTGTCTGCTTAGGCGGCTTGAGATACCATCGTCAACCGTCAGCTGTCTGCTGGCTCAAGTTGCCGTCAAAATCTCCCAAGGGCTGCACAATGTGACGCATCAACATATTGTGAAGCAGTATACTATGAAGGATATTATAATATATTGTAACTTCAGGCTCAGAAGGGCTAGATCCCAGAGCCGTAAAACCAGTTATTAGGAAGAAATTGAATACTGTAAAAATGAAGAAAAGTTAAGATTAAGTCAGGTAGCCTACCCGACAGTAAATTTTTTATAGACTTGTTAGGTTATCTTTTTAATATTTCGTTGGAGGGATTTGAACCCAGATACCACTCTTATCATTCATTCATTACAGCCTAGCGAAGTCCACTACTGAACATATTTTTTTATAGAATAATGGTGACAAACGAGCACACAGTCTACCTTAGGATATGATATGATGTAAATACCCATAGACATCTACATCTACACTCGATTGAGAATCATAATTTAAAATTAAAAATTTTGTACAGTCGACTTTAATATAGGTTATTAAGAATAACACAAAAACTATTGGCCTGACCTTGATCAAATTCATATGGGACCACACGAGAAGTACCCGATTTCAAATAAAAAAAAAGATTCATCGAAATCGGTTCACCCAGTAAAAAGTTATGAGATAACACACATAAAAAACATACAGCCGAATTGAGTACTCGTACCGTCTCCTTTTTAGAAGTAGGCAGAAAATGCAGATTCTTTGTCACCCCTGTGGACTAAGAAGGAATGCCGAGGCATTGCATTTTCATATGGGATGAAGATTTTAATGTGACTATTAAGGCGACATTAACATTGTGGTATTTGTTAGTCCTGTCAAAAGTTAAAAAAAATGATTTTAATATAATTTAAAATTAAAAAATTTTGTACAACCGACTTCAATATAAGTTATTAAGAATAACTCAAATAACTCAAAAACTATTGGTCTGTCCTTGATCAAATTCATATGGGAACACACGAGAAGTATCAGCTTTCATATAAGAAAGAATCATCGAAATCGGTTCACCCAGTAAAGTTATGAGGTAACACACATAAAAAAAACATACGCGTCGAATTGAGTACTAAGAACTAAGAACTTAATAAAATAAAATAATCTCACATTCTGAAGCCTGATGGTAATGATGGAATGCCTCGTTTCGAGTAAAAAGGGTCTCCGGTTCAACACTCACCATACGTACACAAACACAGAAGCATTAAGTTGCTATTTTACGCTGGTATTCTGTGAAAGCGTGGTCCTACCCCGGTCGAGTCGACCTATTCGTGCTCCAACCATAATATAGCTGCAGCGTGGTTCTACCACGTGAAATTACACTTATTCTAAGCCAATGCTTGACTACAATCCCACCTGGTGGTAAGTGGTGATCTGAAGTCTTAGCGTAATAAAATCCTATTCAGTTTTGTCTTGAAGCCCACACTGACACATGACACACTCCTTTGCTGTACGCATTACAAAAGACGAAGCAGACCGTTTGGTTCTAATGCGTAGAATGTCGACTACGATGGTACAAACGAAACCAAGACCCACCGGCCGCGAGATATGCCATAGTTGCCACGCTTGGCAGGCGTGTTGGTAACCGCAGTTTTTACTTTCTAGTTATCATTAGGAAGACACCGCTGCCCATCTCTTGGTTTGTTACCATCTGCCACATCTTACAACACCCAAGGGACAATATTGGGTAGTGGATGTTTTCACACCACCACTGCACGGTAAATTCCCATCTATAATTTTTTTATAGAATATAGTTGACAAACGAGTATATAGTCCACCTGATGGTTAGTGGATGCTGTGACCCATAGACATCGACACTTATCCTCGATTAAGAGTCAAAACGCAGATGCGTTGACACCTGAGGACTGAGATGGAATGCCTCGATTCCAGTAAAAAAAAATGGTCTACCTGCAGTTTAGTTCCAACAGACAATGTGATTAGCAAATGAAAGGTAGCAACATGCAGAATCATTCGCAAGTAATCAAGGCGGCACGCGGGCGTACAATGCGCTCAATTAACTTACACGCACACTGTGATCTGTTTAACATTAACTGAAAGCCGTGTGAACGAAAACAAATTAGGTGAATTTATTACGGTGCTAGGCTACCTACAATGAGGTGGAAATTGAGGATAATTTTAAAATTTGACGTCGCAGTGGCGCAGTGGCTTAGCATTACGCTGAGGGTCGCAGGTGCGAATCCCGCACGAAACACGTATTTATATATTTTTTTTTACAGGAGAAAAATGACAAACGAGAACACAGTCCACCTGATGGTAAATGGTTGCTGTGGCCCATAGACATCTACATCTATCCTCGATTACGAATCAAAATGCAGATGCGTTGTCACCCGTGAGGACTAAGATGGAATATCCCGTTTCCAGTAAAAAGGGTTTCCGGTTCCCTACTCCCACCGTACGAAACACAGCAGCGTTAAGCTGCTATTTTACGCTGGTCTTCTGTGAGTGCGTGGTCCTTCCCCGGTCGAATTGACCCATTCGTGCTACAACTATACTACTAATGTAGCTGCAGCATGACTCTACCACGTAAAAAATGGCCTATAAACAATTGTTCCGGGTCTGAATGTTTGTCCTTGTGCAATTTGTATTTGTAAAGTGCCTCACGACACAAGGGAAAATCCCAGTCTGAGGGTAACGTTTTAAAAAAATGTAAGTATATTCAGAATTCAACTGGTGCTCCTGACACATACATAGACAACGAATCTATTCCATTCTTATTTTTTATTACTAAACAAGCAGTTTGTCCTGGCTTCAGCTGTATAGAGTCAATTTATTTTTAATAGGAGAGGGGGCAAACGAGCATGCGGCTCACCTGATGGTAAGTGACTACCGCCGCTCATAAACAACTGCAATTATTAATTTAGATTAAAGGTAATCAAACACCATTACTTTTGCCTCTTCTCGTCTTAAGAGCATGCGAATATCCCCCAGATCTTTATAAAATTAAATTTGTTTTTTTTTTAATAAGTTTAAATAATACAACACAGTTTAACTATATAGAATGCTCTAAACTCAATTGTAATCATCTTCATGATCATCAGCCCGTAAAAGTCCACATCTGCTTTACGTTATTAAACTTTTTCAGCCTTACGTATAACATTCGACGTTAATTTAAGTAATACTTGAGGTTGCTCTCTCTCTCTCTCTCTCTCTCTCTCTCTCTCTCTCTCTCTCTCTCTAAGGATGATAGAAAAACGAGTCAATTACGTTTCGCGTCAAACTTAGTAAAACTCAAACTTAGGCCAGTATTCAAAGATATCGAGTTTGAACTAATACTAATAATATCAAAATTTGACTCTAGTCGATACAATACGTGATAGATCCACGCTCCAGCCATAGGTTGTAGCACGAATGAGTCGGCTCGACGGGATAGGGCAGTGTAATGCTGCTGTGTTTCGTATGGTGAGTGTAGAGATTTTACTGGAAACCAGGCATCCTATCTTTGTCCTCAGGGGTAGCAAGGCATCTGCATTTTGATATTTAACTGAGGATAAATGTAGATATATAAAGGCCACAGCATTCACTTACCATCAGGTGCAATGTGTGCTCATTTGTCACTTTTATTCTATAAGAAAAAAAATGTTCCAATGCAAAAAAATACTATGCTCCAGATGTACATTGTAAAGTTTAAACTGGATATTGCTTCTGAATGCCGGATACATTATGGAATCATCTCGATGTTTTTCTATCCGTCACAAACAAATCCGACCGAGACAATTTCGCGTAGCCAACACGTCTTTTGAATTAAGCATAGATGTGAATGACGTGGTGTATCAAATACTTAAAAAGTTAGTTATGAGTCAATTTTTGTTTATTGTTCAAGCATAAAATCAATCATAAAAAATCATAATGTGTAATTACTAATTTTATTTTTAACTATTCTTAACATTTTACCAAATTCCTTAAAACTACTATTGACTACCGTACATTTAAAGGTACCTATCGTTGCGACAAATCTGAATAAAAAACCTATGAGGAGTTTAATATGAAATAGATCTAGATAAACACAATATTAAAAGGCTATTAAGTATAAGCTCATGCTTGTCCAAACTCTTATTTTACCTATCTTTGATTATGCAGATGTGTGCTACCCAGACCTGTCCCAAGAACTTCTTAACAAACTGGAGCGCCTGCTTAACAACTGTATTAGATTTATTTTTGGTCTGCGTAAGTATGACCATATTTCTCATTATTGATTTCAGCTTAAGTGGCTTACGATAAAGCAAAGGCGCAACTCCAGAATATTACTTGTTCTTTTCTCAATTCTTAATGATCCATATTCACCTTCTTACCTCAAAGAACGATTTCAATATCTTTCTTCTTGTCATGATAGGGTTCTTCGATCTTTCTCTAATAACAAAATTATATTCCTACTCATCTCACCGGGTTCTATGGTAACCCCTTCACTGTACAGGCTGCACGTCTTTGGAATTCCTTGCCTGATGATATCAGAAAAGCACCTAACAAATACTCCTTTAAAAAGAAGGTACGCGAGCATTTACTGAATAATCATTGGAATCACAAAATTGTTAATTAATCATTTTTATATGTCTGTATTAACTTTGTATTTATGTATATATATATATATATATATATATATATATATATATATATATATATATATATGCATTTACTTATAATATTATATTATAATCTGTTGTTACATATAATGTGTATTAATTTTAGTTTGACTTTTTTTTAATTGCTACGCCTACGACAAACTCTCACCACTCCATGGATTGACTGGTAGAGAATCCCTTGAGGCATTATGTCCGCCCTTTGTATCCTTTTTTTTCTAAAGGGACGCAATAAAGTTATTAAATAAATAAATAAAATAAAATAAAAGGTATACAATAAGGCGAAACCAATTTTCGAAAATTCTACGAGAAATCAATTGTTAAGTGCAATCAAATCTCTAAGATGGGAGGCTGGTGCTACAGAACACACGAGTAGGTATAGATAAAACCTTCAACTTTACCCGTTATTTATGATATTATTTGAATCTCCCCTATGTTTCAATTTGTAGTTATTTTCGGTTAGTCGCCCTAAATGGATGTTTATCGACCAAATTGACGACATATTGAGGACGGGCCAAATTAGGATACCCTTAACCGATAAACATGTTGTCCTAGATACATGGGTGTAAAAGAAGCAAGAGAGGTATGTTAGGGTCCTACAAAATGTACTGTTGTCTCTGGGTGACAGACGTGTAAGTTTACGTACCTATGTACGCATATAAAATGCAAAGGGCAATGCAGATAATGTCATATTATTTTCTTTTTATTTCAGGTGGAACAGCTTATTTTTTGAGATCATACCAGTAACGTCGGAGTTTGTGTGTGGTTGCTGTGACCCATAGACATCCAAATCTATCCTCAATAAAGAATCAAATTGCGTTGTCACCCGTGAGGACTAAGATGGAATGCCTCTTTTCCAGTAAAAAGGGTCTCCGGTTCCCTACACTCTCCACACGAAACACAGCGGTGTTAAGCTGCTATTTTACGCTGGTATTCTGTAAGAGCGTGGTCCTTCCCCGGTCGAGCAAATCCATTTGTGCTACAACTAATATAGCTGCAGCATGGCTCTACCACGTATATTTTCACAGGGTTGAGCAACGCTGCAACTATATTATAGATGCGGCAGGAATTGGTCGACTGTACCGGACAAGGACTCTCGCAAAATACAAACATAAAATAGCAGCATATTAGTGCTACTTTGCTTCGGGTAGAGCATCAGTGCCGTGTAGTGGCGGTTAAGAATATCCACTACCCCATATCCTCCCGTGGGTGTCGTAAAAGGCGACAAAGGGAAACAGGCAGGAGATGGGCAGCAGCATCTTCCTGGTAACGGCAAAAATACAATAAAATAACTGTGGTTGCCAACCCGCTCGCCAAGCGTGGCAACTATGGCAATATACCCCCCATGAGCAATGACAATAATAAACGGCCTCCAGTCCCCGGCGGCCCCGCTATTCCTGGCTACGGTGGCGACCATGGTAACGGCGGGGCAGGGGGTGCTAAGATTCTCCGGTGGAGGTTCGGTTGCCACCTTAGACGACTTGACCTGGCAACGTACAACGCACGCACTCTGAGGACTGACGAGAAGATTGTGGAGCTGGAAGAAGAGATAGACAAGTTGCGCTGGCATATTATAGGATTATCCGAAGTCCGAAGAGAGGGGGAGGACACGGTAATCCTCGAATCCGGCAACTTGCTCTATCACCGGGAGGGCGACCATCTGTCCCAAGGAGGTGTTGGATTTATCGTCCACAAGTCTCTCGTTAACAACGTTGTATAGATTGAGAGTGTGTCGACGAGGATTGCGTACCTTATACTCAGAATCACCAAACGGTATTCGCTTCATACAGGTTTACGCACCAACCTCGGCACACCCCGATGAGGAGGTGGAGGAAATGTATGAGGATATCTCTAGAGCCATGCATTCCTCCAAAACCCAATATACGGTGTTAATGGGAGACTTCAATGCAAATCTAGGCACAAGAGAGAACGGTGAGCTGAAAGTAAGGAAATTTGGAATAGGGCAACGGAACACAAGGGGCCAGCAGCTGGCCGACTTCATGGAGAAAGAGGGACTCTTTATGATGAACTCTTTCTTCCAGAAGCGGCCCCACAGGAAGTGGACCTGGTCAAGCCCCGACGGTTCGACAAAAAATGAGATTGACTTCATTATGACGACCAGATGACAACTGTTCAGTGATGTCTCCGTGATCGCGAGGGTGAAAACTGGTAGCGATCACCGAATGGTTAGAGGCACACTGAACCTAAACGTTAAGTTGGAGAGGTCTCGTCTAATGAAGTCAACGCTCCGTCCCCCTCGTGCTCTAATCCAAAGTCCCGAAACCTTTCAGCTCGAGTTACAAAACCGTTTTCAGTGCCTAGAAGACTGCAATGAAGTGGACGATTTGAATGACAAGCTCGTGGAAACTGTCCATGCGGTCGGAGCTAAGTTCTGCAAGACCCGCCGCAGAAGAACACAAAAACTCTCCGATCACACTCTTAATCTCATGGCTGTTAGACGGGAGATGAAGCTACATTCTTCAACAGATTTAACAGCATACAGGCAACTGAACAGACAGATCTCCAAATGCATGCGGCGGGACTTACGCAACTTCAATACAGCTCGTATTGAAGAAGCGATCGAGCGGAACCAAGGCTCCAAAGTCTTTGCCAGAGATCTGTCTGCCAGAAAGCGCCAACTGTCAAAGCTGAAGACAGAATGTGGCAGCATCGTTTCCGGGGCACCTGAGATTTTGAGTGAGATTGAGAGGTTCTATGGGCAGCTGTACACGTCATCGTTGGAGCCGCACGCAAGTGTGAGTAACGATCCAAGAGCGAGTCTTATCCGACATTATTCCGATGATATCCCGGACGTCAGTCTGAGCGAGATTAGAATGGCTCTCCAGCACCTTAAAAACGGCAAGGCCCCAGGCGAGGATGGAATTACAGCGGAGCTTCTGAAAGCGGGTGGAAAACCGGTACTTGAAGTCCTTCAGAAGTTCTTTAATTCCGTCCTCCATGGTGGCATTACACCGGAGGCGTGGAGCAGAAGTGCGGTGGTCTTGTTCTTCAAGAAAGGCGACAACGCTTTCTTGAAGAACTACAGACCGATTTCCCTTCTGAGCCGCGTCTACGTGCTGTTTTCGAGAGTCATTACGAATCGTCTCGCGCGCAGACTTGACGACTTCCAGCCTCCCGAACAAGCCGATTTCCGAAAGGGCTTTAGCACCATAGACCACATACATATCCTTCGGCAAATTGTACAGAAGTCCGAAGAGTACAATTTGCCACTATGTCTGGCGTATGTGGACTATGAGAAAGCCTTTGATTCCGTCGAAATTTGGGCGGTGCTGCAGTCCCTTCAGCGGTGCCAAGTTGACTGTAGGTATATCGAAGTGTTGAAGTGCTTGTACAGTAGGGCTACGATGGCTATCCGAGTACAGAACCAGAGTACGAAACCTATCCAATTGCAGAGAGGTGTAAGACAGGGTGACGTCATATCCCCGAAACTCTTCACCGCTGCATTGGAAGACGTTTTCAAGCTTCTGGACTGGAAAGGATACGGTATCAACATCAATGGCGAGTACATCACTCACCTTCGATTTGCCGACGATATAGTCCTTATGGCAGAATCGCTGGAGGACCTAAGCACTATGCTCAATGACCTCAATAGTGTTTCCCAACGGATAGGTCTTAAGATGAACATGGACAAAACAAAGATCATGTTTAATGTCCATGTCACACCTATGCCGGTAGTTGTTGGGAACACTAAGCTCGAAGTTGTTGACGAGTATGTTTACCTGGGACAAATAGTCCGACTAGGTAAGTCCAACTTCGACCGAGAGGTCAATCGACGGATTCAACTCGGCTGGGCAGCGTTCGGGAAGCTACGACACATCTTCTCGTCAGACATACCTCAAAACCTTAAAACGAAATTGTACAATCAGTGCGTGTTGCCAGTGATGACTTACGGATCTGAGACGTGGTCCTTCACTGCTGGCCGTATGAGAAAGCTCAAGGTCACTCAGCGAGCTATGGAGAGGGCTATGCTCGGAGTTTCTCTGCGTGATAAACTTAGGAATGAGGATATCCGCAGTAGAACCAGAGTAACCGACATAGCCCAACGGATTAGTAAGCTGAAGTGGCAGTGGGCCGGCCATATAGCTCGAAGAACCGACAACCGATGGGGAAGAAAGGTTCTCGAGTGGCAGCCTCGTACCGGTAGGCGAAGTGTAGGGCGTCCCCCCACGAGATGGAGTGACGACCTGGTAAGACATGCAGGAAGTCGATGGATGCAGGTGGCTCAGGACCGTGCTTTGTGGCATTCTTTGGGGGAGGCCTATGTTCAGCAGTGGACTTGTGAAGGGCTGTAATGATGATGATGATGATGAGAGCATCAGGTTTTTTTATGGGAACAATGCTATCGTTACCGTTACAGCCTATTAAAGTCCAACGCTGAACATAGATCTCCCCATAGATTGCCTCATCAGGGATATTTGCCATAGTTGCCCCGGTGGTGTGTTTTTTCTAGTGTAATAGTGTTGGGATTAGTGGTGAAGGGGATAAAGGGAAGGTGGGAAGTGCTTTTCTACCTAGGTAAGACATATTATTTTATTTTATTACGCGGACCTTATCTAATTAATTTTTAACATCTTTAATACGAGGGTGACATTGAAAGTTCTTAGAAAAGCAAAAACTTAACAAACTAGCAAGTTATTAGTTTTATTATATTTTTTCAAAATAGTGTCCATGTACATCAATAAATCGCTGAGAAAATAAAATCCGATGGAACCACTGAGAAAAGCACTTTGCCCTCTCGTCCTTAAGAGATCCTCTTCGAAGGCATTTTGAAACGCAGCCACTGCTTCCTCGGCGTCCATACAACGTTTTCCTCGAAGTTTCTCTTTTGTTTTGGGAAATAAATAAATATCGCAAAGTGCGAGGTCGGGGCTATAGGGCGCCTGAACCAGTAATTCCACGTCTGATATCGCCAAGTAGTCGATTATTTGCTTGGCGGTGTGCGACGAGGCGTTGTGGTAGTGAAGAAGGATCCTACTGCGAGGTCGTTTCTACCGAACTTTTTCCAAGATACGTGGCAAATAATTGTTAGTGTACCACTATGCGGTAGCTGTTTTTCGATCCTCTAAAAGACCACCATCTTTTTTCCCACGCTTCGACTTCTCTTCACTTTAGTTGGCAACTCCTCGAAAGGAAACACCCAGACAGCAGACTGTCTCTTAGTTTCAGGATCATAACAATAAATCCAGCTTTCGTCACCCGTAAGTGCATAATATGTCGAACACAGCATTTGAGTCACCTCCGTTAAATCTTTAAACCATTTCACGACACCAATCAATACGACGGAGTTTTTGGGCCTCTGGTAAATTATGAGGTATCCACTGAACACAAAGCTTCCTGACCCCTAAATGATCATGAAGAACTTTGTGCACTTGACTCATACCGATGCCTAAGGTTGTCCGAATCTGCTGATAAGTCAATCTTTTGTCAATCTCTATCTTACGCCGTACAACATTGACGTTATCTTCAGTCGTTGCCGTAGAAGGCCGTCCCTTACGCAGATCATCAGTGAGATTATTGCGACCACGTTTAAACTCATTAAACTAGTTGTAAACAGTGGCACGAGATGGGGCTTCATCGTGAAAGGACAATGGAAGTCTATCATATCTTTCTTGTTGAAATAAATGACATCGAAAGTCATAAAAAATCATTGTACGAAAATTGTCTCGCGTTAAATTCATGCTGACATGACACAGACAATTTTCAATTTGCCGCCAAATCGTAAACAAATGACAAATTAATAAAATACATACATACACAATAATATTGCAAAGAGATTTTTTTTTGCTATATCGTTTACAAGTGGCCAGTTCTATAAAACTCTCAGTGTCGCCTTCGTATAATATATTTCAGCATATTAACGCCTGATTCTATTAATGATCTTAAAACAATAAAACACCATCTTTAAATATTCTCATTAATTGAATAAATACTATCCGTTTATCAAACAACCCATGGTATCTGTAATCACTCCCGCCAGTTTCCTACAACACGAACAAGTAGACGCGTCGCAAAAAAAACCTCACGTGTTTCAAAATCACAATGGACCTCCATTTTTTCATCGCCCCGATCGCGCGTCACTCGAGACGATGCGTAATTAATTCATTCGTATCTTCGAGATGTTGTTAAAAATAAAATAACGGTTAACGGTTAACTGGACTAGGTCCGCATGAATCAGCAACTAACAAAAAATATTATTAAGATTTATATTATATTTGTTGAACTTTCGAATTATTGGTTTACTGATCTGGATGTATAGTAACTGTTCCCGCATCTCTAACACTGACATTTTTCAAAATTTTAGTGTTAGAACACCAAAATTTTTAAATTTTTATACATATTACGGTAAAACTTTGTCAAGTTATTGCTGGCACTTCTGCGAAGGTTGAAGGCATAGTACAATTAATTTACACTAGGTGGCGCGCGTATCGTGGTGACAATTTATTTGAAAGGTACGGATCATTCAATTTCAATGAATGTATCATTCCTAATTACACAACACAATTATTCCAAATTTAAAACGATATTTTCAAGATCATTTTTTCTGCGGCTAGCGCAGCTAGTATTTAATATTTTTTTTTTATAGGATAAGGGTGACAAACGAGCACACAGTCCACCTGATGCTAAGTGGTTGCTGTAGCCCATAGACATCTACATCTATTCTCGATGACGAATCAAAACGCAGATGCGTTGTCACCCGTGAAGACTAAGATGGAATGCCTCGCTTCCAGTAAAACGGGTCTCCTGTTCTCTACACTCACCATACGAAACACAGGAGCGTTAAGCTATTATTTTACGCTGGTATTCTGTGAGAGCGTGGTCCTTCCCCGGTCGAGCCCATCCATTCATGCTACAACTATACCAGTAATATAGCTGCAGCATGGCTCTACCACGTTTTATGGTAAGTGGATACTGTGGCCCATAGACATCTACATTTATCCTCTATTACAATTTAAAATGCGTTGTCACCCTTGAGGACTAAGATGGAATTCCTCGTATTCAGTAAAAAGGGCCTTTTTAATTTTGTGCGCGCTCCTTAGTAATAGCGCCGGTTTAAGTCCTCTTAGCTGTTTTTTTTACAACTCTGAAGTGACAAACGACCTCACAGTCCACTTGATGGTAAATGGCCACTGCAGTTCATGGACATCTGCGGCCTACTTTAAACAATGATGGTCACCTCGTCACCTTTGAGCTTCACAGGTTCTATTTATACTGGCTCTATATACATGTATGTTGAAACGTGGTTGAGCCATGCTGCAGCTATATTACTGGTATAGTTGTAGCACGAATGGGTCGGCTCGACCGGGGAAGGACCACGCTCTCACAGAATACCAGCGTAAAATAGCAGCGTTTCGTATGGTGAGTGTAGAGAACCGGAGAGCCTTTTTACTGGAAAAGAGGCATTCCATATTAGTCCTCACGGCTGACAACGCATCTGCTTTTTGATTCGCAAGCAAAGATAAATGTTAGACATCTACATCTACCACTTATCATCATGTGGACTGTGTGCTTGCTTGTCACCTTTATCCTATAAAAAAAAACACCTCACAGACCGGAACCCAGAAGTCTAAAATAATGCAATTTTGTTTATTAAATGTGACGTCTAAAAATCTGCAAATTTTTTTAGGTTAGTGCCTAAAAATTATTGTCCTAAATAAAGTATAAGGTAAAATCTAATACATAATTTAAACGGGCTAGGGAGGGGGCGGAGTCGAATCCGATTGCATAGCACTTCTCAGATTATACTGAGTTATCTGAGCTTGACATATTCATGAGTACCGTGAAACAAAACACTAAAATGTAAAAATTAAAAATTTGTTTCCAAGGTCACCAGGCAAGTTACTAAACAATGACCTACTTTCAAAATTGCCTCTATCAGACTTTTATCAAGAGCACTGATAGCGACGTTGATTGAAAGAGTTAGTCGCGTGGCACTCGAGCCACTTGGACCAATTTGTACCAGGTATTGCAGTTTGTTAACCTGCATATTATGACTGCATGATATGATTCGCCGACTAAAAAAGAAGAAGGTTCACAATTCGACTGAATGTTTTTTTTGTAGTATATATGTTACGCGATATCTTCTCCAATGAGGGCTAATAATCTTCCACTCACCAGATGTCGCTAGTTGACACCGAGGTGAAATTTTTTGTTTCACCAGTGGTAGAGCCACGCGGCAGCTTATGCTGACGCACGGATGGGCCGGCTCGAACCGGGGTAGTACAACGACCTCACAGAAAACCAGCGTGAAGTAGAGGTTTACCTCTGCGTTTCGCTTGGTGAGTGCAGGTGGCCGGAGGCCCTTTTTACTGGAAATGAGGCATTCCATCTTAGTCCTCACGGGTGACAACGCATCTATATTTTGATTTGTAATAGAGGATAGATGTAGATGTCTATGGGCCGCAGCAACCACTTACCATCAGGTGGACTGTGTGATCGTTTGTCACCCTTATCCTATAAAAAAAAATTGAGAAGTTAGTTTTAAATTAAAGTTTATTAGTTTCTAAAGTATTGTAACAATACACAAAAAGAAAGCCTCAGTCGTTTTGTCTTTAATTTATTCACTTTTTTATCTCTTTCTTTGAATTTTTCTACTTTTGGAAATATCTGTGGTTTGGTTTATTCATTTCTAATCTAATAAGTATAAAATATAATTAATATTAAGGGCAGAAACATTAACCCTTACATTTTCCTTACAAATTAACTTCTGATCTGAGTATCTAATGAAATCTTGTCAAATATTTCATCTCCTTCCAAAGTGGCGTCGCCCAGGTGGCAGAAAAAGTCGTGGATCGTGGTCATTAAGAACAGATTTTATAGATTATTTTGTATTAAATAGAAAACTAACAAAATTAATTAAGCTGTTAAGCCTACAGAGCGTGCCAAAAAATATAGACATACGTACATACAATAATTAAAAATTAAAAATTTTGTACAGCCGACTTCAATATAAGTTATTAAGAATAACTCAAAAACTATTGGTCTGACCTTGATCAAATTCATATGGGACCACACGAGAAGTATCAGCTTTCATATAAAAAGAGAATCATCGAAATCGGTCCACCCAGTAAAAAGTTATCATAAAAAAAAACATACGCGTCGAATTGAGTACCGTCTCCTTTTTGGAAGTCGGCAGAAAACATGACTGAGGCAGTCGGTTAAAAATATCTCAGTACACAAACAGGCCTCCAAATTTTTTTTTATATGATAGGGTGTACAAATGAGCACACAGTTCATCTGATGGTAAGTGGTTGCTGAGGCCCATATACATTTACGTTTATTCTCTAAAGTTTTTTGTTACACAATGTCATTTAATTGAGAAGTTAGTTTTTAATACTTGTTTATCAGTTCTTAGAGTATTATATTAATACACAAAACAATGCATCGGTTTACTCTTTCATTTTTTGCACATTTTAAACTTTTTTTTTTTAATTTTTCTACATTTATGAAAATCTGTGATTTGGTTAATCTAATTAATATAAAATATAGCTAGTACAGAAAGAAACATTAACCTTTACATTTTCCGAACAAATTAACTTACCCGCTATAAAATCTGTCAAATACTATACCTCTGCTGGCGGAAAAAGGTGTGGATTATTGGCTGTTGTGGCCCCTATACATCTATTTGCATCATCAAAATGCAGATACGTTTTCACCCGTAAGGACTAAGATGGAATGCCTCTTTTGCTGTAAAAAGGTTCTCCGGTTCTCTACACTCACCATACGAAACACAACAACGTTAAGCTGCTATTTTACGCTGGTATTCTGTGAGAGCGTGGTCCTTCCCCGGTCAAGCCGACCCATTCGTGCTACAAGCATAATATAGCTGCAGCATGGCAATTTTAACTTTTATCGTGTCTTTTATTATATATATTTTCACTTTTTGTACGATTTTTAAGTAATATTCTGTTGTAGTTCTATTGTGTTAATTTTTTTATTTTCAACGTCCAGTGTTGACACCTTAGTAACCCTATTGAAGATATAGTGTAAATAAATGAATTAATATTAGGTGAACCGAGTGCTCGTTTGCCCTATTTTCTATTAAAAAAAACTTCACGAGAACAAACTCGTAACCACAGCTCCTTAATAATTAACGGAACTATTTGCAGTTATTATATCTTATTATTAAGCATGGTAGTTTAAGTGATAGACGCACGCCTGCAAAAACAGCGAGCCAACAGAGTTCGATGACAGCCGGCACCATTATAATTATTAATTGCAATTGCCGTCTCCGTGGCGCAGTAGCTTAGCAATGAGCTGCGGTACTGAGGGCTGCTGGCTTGAATCCCGCACGGAACAAGTATTTGTATTGCCTACGAATAATTGTTCCGGGTCTGGTTATCTAGTCTGGTCCTGGTCTGTGTTTGTCCTTGTGAAATTTATGTATGTAAAATGCCCCCACGATAGCGTGGATGTAACGTTTTGTTTTTTTTAATTTAAGTGTTGATTCCTATTAAAAATCCACTGCTGAACATAATCCCCTTCTACCTTCTATAGATTCGTTTACGAACTATTAGCCATGGTTCCCATGCTTGGTAGACGGCAACCGCAGTTTTAACCGACTTCAATAAAGGAGGAGGTACTCAATTCAACTGTAATTTTTTTATGTGTGTGTACGATGGCTGGCTATACGAGTACAGAACCAGAGTACGAAACCTATCCAATTGCAGAGAGGTGTAAGACAGGGTGAAGTCATATCCCCGAAACTCTTCACCGCTGCATTGGAAGACGTTTTCAAGCTTCTGGACTGGAAAGGATACGGTATCAACATCAATGGCGAGTACATCACTCACCTTCGATTTGCCGACGATATAGTCCTTATGGCAGAATCGCTGGAGGACCTAAGCACTATGCTCAATGACCTCGATAGTGTTTCCCAACGGATAGGTCTTAAGATGAACATGGACAAAACAAAGATCATGTTCAATGTCCATGTCACACCTATGCCGGTAGTTGTTGGGAGCACTAAGCTCGAAGTTGATGACGAGTATGTTTACCTGGGACAAATAGTCCGACTAGGTAAGTCCAACTTCGACCGAGAGGTCAATCGACGGATTCAACTCGGCTGGGCAGCGTTCGGGAAGCTACGACACATCTTCTCGTCAGACATACCTCAAAACCTGAAAACGAAATTGTACAACCAGTGCGTGTTGCCAGTGATGACTTATGGAACTGAGACGTGGTCCTTCACTGCTGGCCGTATGAGGAAGCTCAAGGTCGCTCAGCGAGCTATGGAGAGGGCTATGCTCGGAGTTTCTCTGCGTGATAAACTTAGGAATGAGGATATCCGCAGTAGAACCAGAGTAACCGACATAGCCCAACGGATTAGTAAGCTGAAGTGGCAGTGGGCCGGCCATATAGCTTGAAGAACCGACAACCGATGGGGAAGAAAGGTTCTCGAGTGGCAGCCTCGTACCGGTAGGCGAAGTGTAGGGCGTCCCCCCACGAGATGGAGTGACGACCTGGTAAGACATGCAGGAAGTCGATGGAAGCAGGTGGCTCAGGACCGTGCTTTGTGGCATTCTTTGGGGGAGGCCTATGTTCAGCAGTGGACTTGTGAAGGGCTGTAATGATGATGAAAAATGATGGTGTGTACCTCAGAACTTTTTTCTGGGTGAACCGATTTTGACGATTCTTTTTTTTTATTTAAAAGCTGTTGCTTCTCACGTGATCTGGTGGAATTTGATCAAGATCTGACCAGTAGTTTTTGAATTATCCTTGATAATGCGTATTTATTTGACTTCTTTTATTATTGATACGTGGTAGAGCCATGCTGCAGCTATATTAGTAGTGTAGTTGTAGCACGAATGGGTCGGCTCGACCGGGGAAGGACCACGCTCTCACAGAATACCAGCGTGAAATAGCAGCTTAATGCTGCTGTGTTTCGTATGGTGAGTGTAGAGAACCGGAGACCCTTTTTACTGGAAAAGAGGCATTTCATCTTAGTTCTCAAGGCTGACAACGCATCTGCATTTTGATAAATGTAGATGTCTATGGGCCACAGCAACCACTTACCATCAGGTGGACTGTGTGCTCGTTTGTCACCCTATTTCTATAAAAAAAAAAAAAAACTTCGACTACATTGATGATGTTCTCATTTTATTTATATTGAAGTCGGTTGTACAAAACTTTTAACTTTACCACTTGTTTTTTTTTAATTATTTGAGCTCGCAATATGAAGACGCTGCGGTCCATCTCCCGTTTAATTTCCCTCTGTCGCCTGATACGATACCCACGGGATAAAAATGGGCAGTGGTTATTCTTACACCGCCACTACACGATCAACTCACAAGACCCGTGGGTGTCGTAAGAGGAGACAGAGAGAAATTAAAACAAGTAATGGTTAGCAGCATCTTCCTTACAATAACTTCATAATATTGGTGGGGAATGAGGGTAAAAATATAAAATAAAAAAAAAATACGAACAAATGAAGGTAGAATGGTAATCTCCCATTTGTTTTAGCAGTATAAAGTATCGCACAGGCAACTAAGAGGCATCAGGGAACAAATAAGCATACGGCTCACCTGATGGTAAGTGACTACCGCCGCCCATAAACAACTGCAACACCAGGGGAATTGCAGGTGCGTTGCCGGCCTTTTAAAAAGTAGTAAGCTTTTTTCTTGAAGGTCCTAAGTGGTATCGGTCCGGAAAAATCGCCGGTGGTAAACTATTCCAAAAAGAGGTCGTACGCGGAAGAAAACTCCTAGTGAAAGGTACAGTGGTGGACTGCAGTCGGTAATTCTAAGAGTCTCACTGTCGTTACTATGCCTGTTGGGGTATTCTACTAGTGTAGGCAAGTAGTCGTGTTGCTGAGAGGCTGCCTGGTACATTGAGATGGGTAGTGATGCTGTTGGTTTGCATACTTTGGTGTTATCATGTAGTTGGGTCCTGATAGTAAGCAGGGTTTGTTACCAAGTAGTGTTCTTTTATTTAAATTCTTTTGAGGATAATTTTTAACATCAGAAGTGGAATAGTGTCTTACAATATTATAAAGAAACTGCTGTAGCTATTACATGGCAACTATAGCAAATGATGTTTTATCTATGGCGGATGCCTATGTTTGGTAATGGATTTTTAATAGGTCGAAATGATGATGACGATGATCTTACACAGGGAGTTTTCTGTGTAGTCTGAAGTTGTTCCTGTTGAGTTATTTAAGGCTGGAAGAATATAATAATCATTTTTGAAAAAAAAAAACATTAAACTGTATTCATGAATTTCATTGATCTGTTGATTCATACACAGCACAGGCCGACGTGATCCAAAATAAATTGGTATCATAGACCGCGGGCCAGACAAGCAAAAACTAATCACTTTGTTGCCTTCGCCTCTTCAGGCATATTAAACGTTGAAATAATATTCGCATCCACTAACAGCTATAAGCTATAATTATTGAATCTATACAAATAAATAAAATTGAAGTGTCTGTTTGTAATGTCAAAATTACAGCTTTTTACTAAATGCATTTGTAAGTATATAAGGGACTAATAACAAAAATACAATGTTTAAAGTTTTTGTCTGTCTGTCTGTCTGTTTGTTCCGAAACGGCTGGACTGATTTTGATGAGATTTTCACTGGCAGATAGCTGATGTCACAAGGAGTAACTTAGGCTAATTTTATTTCAGAAAAAGAATTAGGGTTCCGCGCAAAAACAATTAAAACTCCAAATAACACGCGGGTGAAGTCGCGAGGAACAGCTAGTATTAAAATAAAAACCTCATTCTTATTTTTCTTCTTTATTATACTGTAGGAAAATGGAAGTTCGTAGTCTCTGCCTACCCCTCTGGGTGATAGGCGTGAGTGTTTATGTTTATGTTTTACCCCGTAGGAAAACAGACATACATATCTTTGAATATAGGCCCTTCACATTGTAGAAAGGATTTATCGTAAATGCCACGCTTTGCGGGCGGTTGGCGTTTTTTTTTTTTTATATTATAGGGTGACAAACGAGCACACAGTCCAACTGATGGTAAGTGTTTACTGTGACTCATAGACATCTACATTTATCCTCAATAAAGACTCAAGATGCAGATGCGTTGCCACCCGTGAGGACTAAGATGGAATGCCTCTTTTCCAGTAAAAAGGGTCTCCGGTTCTCTACACTCACCATACGAAACACAGCAGTGTTAAACTGCTATTTTACGCTGGTTTTCTGTGAGAGCGTGGTCCTTCCCCGGTCGAGCCGACCCATTCGTGCTACAACTATACTACTAATATAGCTGCAGCATGGCTCTACCACGTAAAAAATGGCGTTTTGATATATCTAAAAAAAGTTATAGTATTTTTAAAATCAACTTAAGTTCTATGTTTGGAAGATAAGGAGAATGAACGCCTGGATTCTATATCTAAAGAATATACTATGAAATAATAATTTGTAGATGAAAATTACCTATATATTTAAATCACTTTGATGAAAATACTGGTTCCACAACTTACTACGAGTACAAACTTAGGTTCTATATTTAAACTTTTAAAAAGTAAAAGCCGGATTCAATTAACTAAACAGAATATAATGATCGAAATCGGTTGAAGTGGTTATTATTCACCCATATTATGTCGTGCAGATATCATTTGAAATTGAAGAATTTGATGATTTTCTACCGAATTCCATCGTTATATCGAGACCTAAATCTATATGGGACAACCCCTAAGTTACCCCATTTCTAACAAAAAAATTATCATTGAAATCGGACAACCTGGAAAAGAAAATAATTCGACGAATTAAAAACCGACTTTTTTTTAAGTAGGTTGAAAAGTTCTTACATTTTGAATCATCCTAAAAAGTCGACCGAATAGTTTAAATTAAAAAAAAATTATATCCATTTCGTATAAAATAAAATGGTTATATTATGATAATATTAGCGGAAAACTAAACTTTTTTTAATATTGATATCTGGTGTTAACGACATACAGGAAATATTTAAAAGTTGAAAATGGAGGAGAAATTTTATTTGCTAAAATTCGCATGCAAATTAGCTTTCTCAACTCTGAATATTAGATTTCCTTTAAGTAATGTCTGATCTACTATACAAATTTTTATGTTATTCACGCCTAATCAACCTTGATACAAATGAATAATTTTATACAAAATTATACTAAAATTCAACTGCTTCCTACCAGTCACGAAGCTAAGCTTATATAAAAATCAATTGTGTCCGTTAGTCTCACTAAAACTCGAAACTGGCTCGAAATATTCTAATGATTTTTTTGTGTGTGTTTGAATTAGTCGCTGGATGGTTTAGATTCACAATTGGACCCGGTAGGTGGCGCTTTTGTTTAGATTCAGAAATCACCAGTGCAAAGCCGGGTCGGATCGATAGTACTTAATTACAACTTCCATGATTACTAAGTAAGTAGTGCTTTATTTTATGTAATGGAAAAATAAACAAAATAGGAAAACTAGGGATGCAGTTTCAACGGTGCTAGTGCACAACTAAATAGTCGCGGATCGACTGTTTAGTCGAGTGACGCGCCTCCCAATATACGATAAAATACCTTTATAAAAAGAAAATAAAAAATAAGCATTGAGCTGTCGTTCGATAGTTGTCCAATTGATTAATTAAAAATCACAAACCAGTAGCTTTTTGTGTTTTATCCTTCGAGAAATTGTCAAGTTGGTAATATCCAGACCTTCATATATTGCAATAATCTTTCAGATAAATCTAAACAGTTTTAGATTAAAATTGTATGTATGTATATTTATTTCCATAAAATATGGTATAAAAAAGATTTTATATCTTCAAACAGTATGTTTTGCAACAGTTATACATCATAACTAGCAAAAGTTTTTGTTTTTGTACTTTTGATTAATAAAATCTTTAATGGTATGAAATTATTTTTATTGTTGTTTATTTACTGTATTATTAACCTTGTTTATAAACATTTGTAAAATTTATTGCTTACATTGAAAAACAAAACAACTGCACCTTTTTAGACTAACATAATTATTTTATTTATTTATTGTGCGAATATTTAATACACATTGAACAAGAGGCGATGTAACTATTTTCGTTTACCGCTCCAACTGGACAACAAGCACAGAGCAGCGGCGTGCAGCGCAATAAGACAATTTCTTTTAATAACGCCATGGCAATGGCACACCAGGGTCAACGACCGCTCTGTTCAATTCGCCATCATAAACAATTCAAAGCGTAATATGAAGAAAATTGAAAGTGTCCATTGTTCTACTTTTAATTAGCGTGTGTCAAACATTTGCTAAAATATTTGTAACTAATCAACAAATCGCGCTAGTAGGTAGGTAATGTGGCAGTTATCGATATCATAATTTTTAAACTAATGAGCAGTGGCGTCATATATCCTACCATAACCCTACAATGTTTGTTGGTCGATACTGTGTGTAAACTTTAATTCTTAGTTAAAAATAACAAGATATTGTCAATGTCAAGGTACTATGTAACAAGCTCCATCTATCTTTAAAAACTGTAATAGTTAAGTTAGTGACCAGCGTTGCTGAGTTCATAATAATAAAAAATGTGCAATGATTACATTAGATAAGTTGATGATTGTGAACTTGTTTGTGGTCCGAAGTTTAATAAATAAATAATAAAAAAATAATTTTCGTTTTATGTGGTAGAGCTATACTGCAGCTATATTATGATTTCAGCAGGGTTGTCTCGTCCGGGGAAGGGCCACGCTCTCACAGAATACCAGCGTAAAATAGCAGCTTAATGCTGCTGTTTCGTATGGTGAGTGTAGAGAACCGGAGACCCTTTTTACTGGTTACTAGGCGTTCCATTTGGTCCTCAGGGGTGACAACGCATCTGCATATTGATCTTAATCGAGGTAAACTTACCATCAGGTGGACAGTAAGTTCGATTGTAACTTTAGTTTTACAAAAACAAAAAGTAAAAATAACGTGATTAGTTTTATAAAAAAAAAACAATGATGTGTAATTAATAATAACAGGACTGTACCAAATTATAAAGTGTATACCGTTGGGTGCTTTCTGATAATTGTATTATAATATACGCCTTAAATCTTCTTTGAATCCCCACATTAAAGGTATTTGACCGTGCGATAACACACATAATTGGCTTCCTCGCGCTATGGCTTCATCTCGTCTTTCTTTTATGATTCCCCGAAGCCACGGAATCGGCCATAATTTGTAAACAAATACAACAAAACAATTTCTACTGCCAACAACCTCAGTTATGATCGAAGTGCAACTACAGAATTATTTAAAAAAATAAAATAATTGAGAAACACGTTTCTTTACGTGGTAGAGCCATACTGCAACTATATTAATAGTATAGTTGTAGCACGAATGGGTCGGCTCGACCGGGTAAGGACCACAGAATACCAGCGTAAAATGGCGGCTTAATGCTGCTGTGTTTCGTATGGTGAGTGTAGAGAACCGGAGAACTTTTTACTGGAAAAGAGGCATTCTATCTTAGTCCTCACGGCTGACAACGCATCTGTATTTTAATTTGCAAACGAGGATAGATGTAGATGTCTATGGACCACTTACCATCAGGTGGACTGTGTGCTCGTTTGTCACCCTTATCCTATACAAAAAAAACATATTTACAGTCTACCGTGATGGTATGAGTCTATTGCACTGCCGCCCATAGACACCTACGACCAACTTTTAACAAAGGCTACAGATGCATTGTCATTCCTGAGGACTATGGAAGTATGGAATGCCTCTCAGAGTGTAATTATACTGGCTCTCATAAGCCTTCGGACCGAAGAATTCTAAATTATTCATATTTTCATGAAAATGGTAATAGCTCCACCCAGTTGAGGGAGGTGGCTGATGGCCAATTACGAGGGAGACAGGGCGGTGGTCGGATCCTAGATCGTCAAGTCTCGACTGCCTTGAGGTTGAGGTAAATTCCTTTAACTAGCGCAAAGTCTAGCATGTCGGGAGCGTGGTCGGTGTTGTCGGGATAGTGAGTGACACCGAGGGCACTGTGAACGGTAAGGTCGAGAGACTGCTAGTAAGACAGGTCCATTCAGTATGCTTGAAGTTAAAATCTCCAAACATAATGACTGAATTGCCTAATGCAAGGAAAGTCTCAAAATCTTTTTTGAGTGTCCGGTCAAGGCTAGCCTGCATACCGTGGCTTCCATGTTGGTAAGCGGCGGAGTGTGGATGTGGGAGCAATGTAGTAACTTCTTGTAGTAAATGGCAGTACCGCCGCCTTTGCGGTCAGGTCTGTCGTTACGAAGAAGAGATTACTTTTTGATGGAAAGGCCTTTGAGGTCCTTAGGTTTGAGATTGGTGTCCTGGAGGAGAAGGAGTTCGGCTTCGCGATCTCGAAGAAAGAGCTTAAGCTCAGGGAGGTTATTACGCAACCCGCGGATGGTAAAGGAGACAAGCGATAAGCCCTTTAGCTTGATACGACCGTGAGATATAATGGGACCAGAGCGCTTTAACATTATATTAACTTACAATAAAATATAACCTAAATTAATTTAATCGAAATTAAATTAAATTAATATAAGTTACAGGCAACACAAGAGGTATTAGTGCTTAGCAAGAACATGGAGACGGTCCTGAGGGGACCGAGCGGCGCGCAGTTTGCGTGCTAGGGTGGCAATCTCCCCAATGTCGATGCTCCGGATAGCAGAATAGACTGTATTCAGGTCATCAGCCAATGACGATTTTGCCTGGTGAGGAGTGGAGGAAGTCCGCAGGGGGCAGTTTTTTGGAGGCCCTGGGGAAAACTGGAGGTTGTAAGGGCTGAGAGAAGCTCGGAGGGGGCCGAAGAGGGCCCTGAGGGGGGCTGGGAGGACCCTGAGGGGGCCGAGAGGGGCCCTGAAGGGGCTGGGAAAAGCCCTGACCGGGCATTTTTGATGGGAGGGCCGGGAATGACTTGTCGTTGACCGGCGGTGGAGCTGGTATGACAGCTTTGGTAGAACGGGGATGAGGAGCGCAAGGGCAGCCTCTGTAGTTTGCCGGGTGGCCAGACTACTGGCATAGGACGCACGCGGGTGGGGATTCGGCATTACGTGGCCGAGGACACTCTTTCGAGCTATGGGGGTCTAAGCACTTTACGCACCTGGGGGGAGGCAGAGCACTGCGCCAGATGACCGCGCCTATGCGGGGGCTCGACCCTAACTCTCGACGGCCGCACACAGTGCGTACTTACTGGAGGACAGCTTTTGCCTCCGGCACGTTGATCAAGATTGCAAGGGCAAGCGGGAACCTTTTGCCCTTGTTGCTGTGCATATTGTACACAGCCTCAACAGGGAATCCCTAGGACTTAAGGTCCTCAAGGATGTCTTAATTTGAGAGTTCGAAAGGAACTCCGCGGATGACGGCCCTGACCTTACGCTCTTCCGGAAGAGCGTACATGTGGTAGGACACACGCTTGGCTTTTCCTCCATCGAGACTTAGAGCTCCCCACAATCCAACAATTTCTAAAATCACTCTCTGAGTACTTCTTAAAAGCCTCAGAGTCTCACCCTAATCATCTCAGTCGTGAGGCAGCTTCCTATGCAACCCCACTTCCCTCTCGCTATCGAGTCCGCAGGGCGAAAAACTCTCTCTCGGACCCCCCAAACAAGCATTCGGCCGACCTGAACTGCCTCCTGGCGGCTCAGGCCGAATCTTCTCCTTGCTAATTTGCCTTAGTTAGGCGCACCTCTCAGCGGCTACTCGCCGCCTGCGCCCACTTTTCTCTAAAGGGGATCGCTTCCGATTCGGCAGAAAGGCCATAATAGCCAACGCCAGTCCCACAGGTGGTGTTTAGTGGGTAGGCACTTCAGTCCCAAATAACTACGCAGCCGGCTGCCGTGGTATGCTATGAGCATTCACCACCTCCCTCCCCCGCTTCCGGAGGGTAGCCTTACTATAGGCGCAAAAAAATATGACTCAGACGAAAGACCGCGACAGTGACTACGATTATACACAAATCTATCTTAATCTCAGTGCTTATAATAAAGAACATGTCCGAGATTAATATTTTAGAAAAAATCATGTTTAACGAACAGATAATAAATGATAGTCATAATTTCAGACCGTGCCTATTTCACGCGCTTTATAGTTTATACAGGCCGTATGAAAAATGATTTATTGACCTATTCTTTAAAAAAAAACCATTGACGCGCGTATTTGAACAATGGTGAATAAAATGTAGGTGTGTTTAGATCTTACGAAACTGATGAAACGTAGTCAAGTTACTGTGTGATTTTGAATGTATCTATTATAAAGCCGCGGTAGTAAGCTAAGCACTCGCTATATATTATAGACATATAGCGAGTGCTTATCATTGGTTAGCATACTCGCTATATATCATAGTACGTGAGTTAATCTACAAATAAATTATTAATTGCAATTTTATGTGCTGTTTTATCACATGACAGTGAAGGAAAACATATTGAGGAAATTTACATGCCTAAAAAAATATATTTTTAATAAATTTATTTTAGAATTTTGTTTAAACTAATATATAAAAATAAAATGATAGAGATTTGCAATGGTGTGCGCATCACGGAAAAACTACTAGATCGATTTCAATTAGGTTTTCTAAGTATAATTTCTTAGACACTAATTGACCGTTATCTAAAAAAAAATATTGAAGTTATTAAAGTTTTAAGAAACAACTATTTTTATAAGCACTACGTGTTCAGTGATGTGTGTAAGCAACGCTGACGAAGTCGCGGGTATCAGCTAGTATAAAGTATAATTTAAAGGGTAACTAGAGTGTAATTAACATAATATATTTATATTTCTGTCACCAAACAGCAGCGCATGCACTGCTCTGTTCCCGTCTGCAGGATACTCATATAGCGAGCCAGTACTTATTGCTGGTTGTGAGGCATTCCATCTTAATCCTTCGAGGTGCAACGATTCTGTGGCCTTCTTTATTTGATGTTGATTGCAGATGTCCATGGACTGTAACAACCAATTACCATCAGTACGGCTAGCATGGGCTGGGGACAAAAATGTATCCCCCGATTATATCTACTGACAAGAGATAAAATTATCTCGTCCCTATGCCAAAGCACGGCAACGGGGTGAAGTATATCCCCGTTTGACATAACGAGTAGACATGTATCCCCCGTCCGTAGCATGGAGCCAAATGAAAGATTTTTTGACATTTGAAAGGGACAATATTATCCTAGTTCACTGGACGTGGGTTTAAGTTTATATTCATGCAAAAAATCTATCTAATTCAAAGTCTATCTCCCATTATATCTATACTGTACTGTACTTTGGATATAATACCTACCGATGTGCCCATGCTCGAAGGGTGGACAAAACTAAGCGAGGGGATAAATATTTTCACTTTTTCCCGGAGATAAAATTGTCTCCTGCCTATGCTAGCCCTGCAGGTGGGTTGTAAGCCCGTTTATTATATATATATAAAATAAAAAAATAATATTAGCTTAATATTTCTATTGAAACAAAGATCAACAACGCAGTAATACTGAACACCAAACTGCTCTCCAAGTTAATATTATTCACTATCCACAATTTACACGATTTACGAATTACAGATGACGTGTTGACATCGAAGAAGTTAACAATAATTTCTAGTATCGGCATTACATCTTAGCAATATGAGCATTTATTAATTGAATAAACAGTGCCACGGTCGCAGTAAGGTAACCAGGAATGAAAAAATTAATGCCGGAATTATAAACAACAGGTGCATTGTCACGCCTAAGGATTTAAATGGCTATGTTGGGTGGTTTGAAGTTTAAAATAGGAATATAAATTCGGCACCCAACTACATAGATCTCTAAATAAAAATAGTAACTTAATTTAGTAGGGAAAAAGGTAAAGCAGGCAGTGATCTTCTTAACTTATTGATGGTAAATTATATTAAAAGTTTCCATCTTAAGATAAGTATAAAGAAATCGGACGTATAAAGATTGGTTTATATTAAATCACTGCCTGCTTGAATGTACAAAATACAAATTGAGTTATTTGTACATATTCGAGCAGGCTTCGTAAGTAAAATGTTCCAACAATAAACCTACAAGTTGGTCACCCTACCGTTACCGTTACAGCCTATTGAAAGTCCACTACTGAAAATAGGCCTCCCCATAGATTGCCTCGTA
Organism: Parnassius mnemosyne; assembly: GCA_963668995.1. Lineage (NCBI taxonomy): Eukaryota > Metazoa > Arthropoda > Insecta > Lepidoptera > Papilionidae > Parnassius > Parnassius mnemosyne. The sequence goes on along the minus strand of CAVLGL010000024.1, from coordinate 4,322,103 downwards.
GGGGAGGATACTTGCCATAGTTGCCACGCTTGGCAGTTTTTATTTTTATTTTAGTCGTTATTAAGAAGACCTTGCTGCCCATCTGATTTGTTTCCCTATGTTGCTTCTTACGCTTACGACACCTACGGAATGATATAGAGTAGTGGATATTCTTACACCGCCACTACACGGCAAGTTGGTCACCCTACTAGATAAAAAATAAAATGAGACAAAAGCATCACATATTTTCCGGCGATAAGTGCCACGAAATTGGCTGCGATTCGTTTCGGAGTCCCACATTGTGATTGACCTTAATAAGTCGCATAAAACAAAAGTGCGAGTGCTTTCGTCGACGTCATTTTACAATTGCCTTTACGAATTGACCTAGTCTCATTTAAAGCAATGTTATTTTTTTTTTGGAATAAGTGTGACAAACCATTGCCAGAGTTGCCACGCTTGCCAAGCGGTTTGGCAACCGCTGTTTTTTATTTTCTAGTTGTTATTTGGAATACTACTGCCCATCTCCTGGTTTATCTCCCCCAGTCGCCTCTTCCATCCACGAGACGATATTAGTGGATATGTTGTGGTCAGATAGTTTCACTTAATCGATTAAGTATAGTTAAAAATCATTTAATACTTTTTTATTATTATTATATAAACGTTACCCCCACACTAGGATTTTCTCCTGTATCGTGGGGGCAGTTTACAATCACAAATTGCACAAGCACAAACATCTAGACCCGGAAAAAATTATTTGTAGGCCATACAAATACTTGTTCCGTGCGGGATTCGAACCAGCGGCCCCCAGCGCAGCAAATCATTGCTAAGCCACTGCGCCACGGCGCCATTATACTGGCCATTAGATTGTTTTTTATGCATGTTCTTCACAGCGGGTGATTTTATAGCGTCGACACATTGCTTGCATCCGAGTCATCCAATTAACTAGTAGCTTTTCTATCTTGCGATCTTTATTAAGACCATGAATGTCGCAATATTTGCTACGGTACATTGGATATAATATATTTTACGAATTCTTTCCTTTTTTTTATATAGGTGTATAGAATTAAGTGACGTTCATAAAACAAACTTTTTTTTAATTATATATTATAGAATAAGGGTGACAAACGAACACAGCCCATCTTAAGTATCGGTACTGGTATGCTGTGGCGTTTCGATATCTACATCTATTCTCGATTGAAAATCAAAATACAGATACGTCGTCACCCCTGAGGACTAAGATGAATGTCTCTTTTCCAGAAAAAGTTCAGTTCTCTACACTCGCCATACGAAATAGACAGTATCAAGCTGCTTATTCACGCTGGTATTTTGTGAGAAAGTTGTCCTAACCCTGTCGAGCCGATCTATAATATGGCTGCAGCAATACTCCACCACGTATAAAACTGTTCATGTGTAAGTATAAAGTATTTGAGCTATAACTACTCAAGGGTAAGGTTTTATACTTAAATTTCATAGTACTATGTAAGCAACAAGAGTTCGATACCCGAAGGTGACACCACTGTTATTATTAAGTACCTAGTTGCAATTATGTGTTATAGTGCACTGCGGTGAATAAAACAGTGTGCAGAAACTAAATATCTGTAATAAATATCATATCTATAATTATTGAACAAAACATAACACATAAGAATTTTTGAAAGTCACTTATTTACCACCGGTTTGGAAAATACCTCTGTTCTGGAAAGAGCCAGCATGAAAATCCAGCGGTACTATTTTTTTAAACATACCATATACCAGCAATGGATCTAAGGGATAGATCCTGCACGCCTCACTTTCTTTTCTACCGACTTCAAAAAGGAGACAGTACTGAATTCGACTGTACGTTTTTTTTATTTTTTTTATGTGTGTTACACCTCATAACTTTTTTTTGGGTGAACAGATTTCGATGATTTTTTTGTTATTTGAAAGCTGTTGTTTCTCACGTGGTTCAATTCAATGTGGTTGACTAAGGTCCAATAGTTTTTGAGTTATTCTTAATAATACCAGAATCATCTGGTACTCACCCCGGGATGGGTTTTACCACAATGTTCTAAGGTGGGCACTTATACGATAGTCCCATCCCAATTACCAAAAAAATTAATAGGTTCCGAAATAAAATCGTTATCGTTCGCCCAGTAAAGCGAGCGGGCATCAGCTAATAAAAAAAAAATCTACAGCCAAGGAGTTTTATGCGTCCGGCTTCGGCTTCACAGGCCATCATTTTTAGGGGCCAGAATCCTAGCTCCTATATATTTTGGAAAATAGTCATAGATACGCCTACGATATTTTTGTTTCATTATCCGCTCAGTGAAAAGACTCCATGTTTTCAGTGTCGTTTCACTTTCCAATCGATGACACAACAACACCCACACGCTCAACAATACAATCGACGTAAACATGGCGTGATTTCAGTGTCATATTACAAATACACCGTCTTGTTCGTAAAATTGCTAGCTACGATTCGCAACGACCCAATTAGAGTTTGATAATTTGAACTACTAATGATTTTATTACACGTTTGCTAGTGCGATCTTTTCTATTACCTATCATTGGTTATTTACACCATAGTGTTATTATAAGTAAAATCAATAATTAGCGTTCGGTCATCGATGGAAGAGGTGAGAACTCCCGTCACTGAAGGTGTTCAGCCATCGCTTCCTGAGGGGGGTGGGGGGGGGGGCGTAATTGTTATACTACCCTGTCAAAAAGTACCGGGAAAAGATCAATAATACACAAAATGTTAGTTATTCATCCAAGTTTATTTTATCACCTTCAAAGTATGCTCCTTCAGAAACGATACACTTTCTCCAACGAATAATCCTATCATCAAAACATTTTTAAACGCTTTTTCCGGAATTGAGTTCAGTTCTCGCTGCGAATTCTCCTGTATGTCTTCTACCAAATGAAAATGGGTGCCACGAAGTGGTAATTTGAGTTTAGGAAAAACAATGAAGTCGGCTGGAGCCATATCTCGTAAATAATATGGTTGCTAGATAGTATTTGTTGAGTTTTTGGTCGAAAATTTATTCACAATGATGGCCTTGTGCGAAAGCGCATTATCGTGGTGCAGATTCCAAGAATTTTCTTTCCACATATCTGGCCTTTTTCGTCTAATTTTCGCTCTTAAACGCCGCATACCGCTCAAATAATATTCTTTACTTACCGTTTGACCTCCCGGCAAGAATTCCGAGTGCACAACACCGCGATAGTCAAAGAAAACAGTCAACATGACTGACTTTTGATCGACTTTGGCGTGGTTTTTTCGGTTTCGGTTCAGTTGGAAGGCGCCACTCCGTAGCTTGTTGACTAGTTTGCATGTCAAACTCGTAAACCCACGTCTCGACACCAATGACAATGCGTTTCATGAATGTTGGGTCGGAATTGACTCGTTCTAGCATGTCCTCAGCCACTCTTATGCGATTGATTTTTGGAGAAAATTCAAGTCTTTTGGGACTAGCCGATGAACATGTTTCATATCCATGTGATTATTTAAACTGGTACGGATCGACTCGTGAGACACAGAAAGTTCGGCGACTATCTCTCTCAAACTTCAATAAGGATTTTCAGTCACTATTTCCTTCACTTTAGCGATGTTAACTTCAGTTGCAGACGTTGATGGCCTACCAGAGCGAAGCAAATCTTCCATCACATCTCAAACTCTCTTGAAGGCTTTGTACCACTCATAAGCAAGTGTTTTTTATAAAGTTGATTCACCGAAAGCCTTCTGTAACATTTTCAGTGACTCCGAACACAAAATTCTATTGGCAATGCAAAATATAAGACAAAATTTTTGTTCGATTTTTTCGTCCATTTTGAAATTCGCAATACACACTAGATACGATATAACTAAAAACAGCACTGTATTTAATCTAAATAACAGATGTAATTCAAACTCCGCGCCAAAATGGAAAACAGTTGTGCCTATCTAACAACAACAAAAAAAAAACAAAAATTGAATTTGGAACCATAAACAAATCATCCATTCCCGATACTTTTTTGAGTGAATGTATATTATGCAGATTCGTTCTGAATTAACGATATCGTGATTTAGGCTTCCATCACTCCATCTAGTACAGTTCCTCCCTGCACTTCGCCTCCGAGGCTCCACTCGAGAACATTTCTTGGAGAAAGTTTATAAGCCAAATAGCATATAATCACTACGTTCTTGTAAACAATTAGAATTGATTTCCTAACGCAAATAGGTACATTGTTAAAACTAATAGGACACAATAAAAATCCAATAAAACCAATCAAGAGCGAAAGTGTGGTCGTAAATCAAAATCGATAAGCTAAATAAATGTTACTGTTCTCATAAATATATTGCTTTACAAGCGATAAAAATATTGGCAAAACTGTAAACAACAATGTTACTACGCCTGATTTTGCCTTGTAATCACGAGGTGGTGGATATCCAAACGAAACAAACACGATTTTTTTATAGAATAGATACGGATTACAAACGAGCACCCAGTCCATCTGATGGTAAGCTGTGGCGCATAGACATCTATATCTATCCTCAATTAAGAAACAAAATGCAGATGCTTGTCACCCTTGAGGACTAAGATGGAATGGTTCGTTGCCAGTGAAAGGGGTATTCGGTTCTCTACACTCACCATACGAAGCCCAACAGCATTAAGCTGCTATTTTACGCTGGTATCCTGTGAGAGCATGGTCCTACCCCGGCCATACTATGGCTGCAGTGGTGTTCTGCAACGAATAAAAAAACCGGCCAAGTGCGAGTTGCACTCGCGCACCGAGGGTTCCGTAAGGATATTAATTTAATTAATATCCTTAGTCCATTAGGATATTAAAGGAGGAGGATATTAAATTGTCATATTGTTGTGGAAATTAATCATGTAATTGACTGTTGTAAGATGCCGCGGGTCGGGTGCCATTAATGGCTGAAAGTTTTTTTTTTTTTAATAATAACGCAGCTTTGTGTAATGGGTGTGTTAAAGAAAACAAAAGTGAATATTGACCTTAAATAAATTTGTTTTATATTTTGTTATTTTTGATATAACAAATAAAAAGAAATCACAAATTACAGTCAAATATTTTGCACTGAAATTAAATTGGTAGGACTATCCTAGGTGGTTGTGGCCTTTCACAACTTTACATCTTTTGTTTGTGAATTTTTCTATCAAGAAATTCTCATTGAGAAAGTTCGTCGTTGACGCCGCAAAGGGGGGCGAACCTCAATTTTTGAAAAAATTACGGAGGAGCAAGAAAACATTTATTATTCCCCTATTACTAGCTTTTTTCATCAGAAAATTAAATACTTAATATATTTAATTTTCTAAATTAATGATTTAATGGAAAACTACAAATAAGACTAATTTTCTGATGAAGAAAAGCTAGTGATCTGGGAATAATGAATGTTTTCTTGTTCTCCTGTAATTTTTTGAAAAATTGAGGTTCGCCCCTTTGCGGCGTCAATGAAAACTTGATGGTAAAGCAGACGTAAAACTGTTGGTCCTGCGCCTGATCTCTTCCGGTGATTTCGCATTTCACCCATCCCACTGTGAGACTGAAGGAATGCACCTTTGCTTGCTCAGAGACTAGGACTCTGAGCAGGCTAGTCAACCGTTAAGACTGGCCGTCGTGACTGAAATTCGGTCTGGGGGACAATCTAATCTACATGGGCTATATCCCAATAATCTAGGAGAAAAGATAAGGATAATATAAAAACCTAGAAAGTCATTGGTGCCATCTGGATCCATACAATGGTCTATCAGCGCTGTTCAACAGATCTTGCGTATTACACGAATACATTGAATTTCACATTATAAAAATAATAACTATTCTAATAATTTAAATGCATGTCCGCCGCTTTTGGCAAAATAGCGATTTCTTTTACTAATAGGCAAAACACATAAAGTAGGCCAACCGCGGATTATAAAAAAATATCACACGTGTTTCGCACTTGGCCAGTTACAATTAATCCTTATTCTATAAAACAAAAACCGGCAAAGTGCGAGTCGGACTCGCGCACCGAGGGTTCCGAACAAATCCGTAGGTATATAAGTTTAAAATTATTAAAAATTATTTTATTATATGATGTAACTAAAAATTTATGCTTTTGGCAATTTTTCCTTTATCTGTGCTATAAAACGATGCTTCGTATCAAATTTCAAGATTCTGAGTTCACGAGAAGTACCCTGTAGATTTTGATTCCCTTGCGAATGTCGAAAATTTACGGCATAAACGGCTGTATCTTTTGATTGCGTTGGCTTAGAAGTTTGATTGTTTCACAGCTCTAAGGGACAGTAGACTTGAGTATTTGATATGAATTTCAGCTTGATACCTCCACGCGTTCCTGAGAAAAAGGGTCTTGACAGACAGACTGACAGACAGACAGACAGACGGACAACAAAGTGATCCTATAAGGGTTCCGTTTTTTCCTTTTGAGTTACGGAACCCTAAAAATGGTCGACATGCAAGTGCATTAGCGGCAAGGAAAAAATAAAAATACCTTAAAAACATCATGGAACACTGTGAGAGCCGTGGTTATTTTAATGTTCTTATCATACATGTGTTTTGCATATAACTCGCCATGCGTGTACTTGCAATATTTAAAAACAAAAATCCCATTTTAAAATTAAATTACTCAAACGTCATCTTATGAGTGTGGTTGTGTAGTTAACAAAAAGACTATCGCACGCCAGGCAATAATCATTTTCATTGATTGCAAATTTACAAAGATAGTTAAATCATTAGGTCTTAAACGACATAGCATTTGATACAATAATGCAATTTAGATCTAAGACCTAGGTAGGTAACTTGCGTGTACGTCTCGAAAGACAATGTCGTCAGTTCAGACGAGTAGGTACTGTGAACTGAATATATGCAAAGCATAACCCAAGGTCGCTGTATTCGAACAGAGACAAGAAATATACTATTAATGATAGTTTAGAATAAATATAATTTCTAAGATTAAGACATTTTTAGTGTAGAGAGTTATACTACTTTTTCTATGAAAATAAAATTATAGAGGTTTGCAGTTGTGCGCGCATCACGAAAATAGGTACTACAGGATAGATTTAAATTACGTTTTATAAATTTAATTTCTTAGACACTTGGCCGTTATCTAAAAAAAATATTGCGATATCTTCATTTAATATAAAGTTATTAAAGTTTTAAGAAACAACGATTTTTATAAGCACAGTGATGTGTGTTTTTCTTGATACAAGGCGGACGAAGTCTAGTACAAAATAAAAGTTATAGCGGGTAAATGAATTTAAAGGCGGCTTTGTTTCCAAGTGAGCAGCACTGGTAGAAGCTGGAATAATATAAGATGTAGGTAATTATTATAGTATATTCAAATAAAGTACCAATTCATATTATAAACCAAGAGACCGATACATGACCATCTTGGTCATGTATCGGCTCACAAGGTTATTAATTAAGATACGTTAATATAGATTTCTTTAAAGATAACCTTCCTGATACCTGATAAAACTGGATTAAAAAAAAAACTACAGTTGCAAGCAGCCTGCATAAGGTGGCAACTGTGTCACAATCAATGGAGGAGGCCTGTGCTCAGCAGTGGACTTTTGATGGACTGTAAGGATGGTGATGATAGGTATAGTCACTGTACACACAGCTGTATTGTGGCTGCTGCAATAATGGGTCACATCGATAAGCGTTTGACTACACTGTCATGGAGTACCAGCGTAAAACAGCAACACAATGTTGCTGTCGTTCGTATGATACGTGTAGAGAAACGGAGACCCTTTTTAGGGTTTCGTACCTGAAGGGTAACCAACGGGACCCTTTTAATAAGCCCCCGCTGCCTGTCAGCGGGCTGTCTCTCATCATCCGTAACAGGTAGACAGTCGAAATTTTCAAAAACTTTAAAAATAAATATAAATTTAAAATTAATGGGGGTTCCCCTATTAGAAACGTAGTTTACGATCGTACGGAACACTTCATGCGCGAGTCTGACTCGCACTTGGCCGGTTTTATTAAGTTAGGCATTCCGTCTTTTAGACCTCAAAGGCAACAACGCATATGCATTTTCATTCTTATTCGAGAATAGATGTAGATGTCTATGGGCCACAGCATCCACTTGTCACGTGGATTGTGTGGTCGTTTAATTAAATATCAAAAGATAATTGTAACATGCTTACGCACAACTTTTATCAAAACATAAAAAAAAAAAGATAAGCCCGAATAATGTTGATAGCATATTCATCGCAGCCGCGTGAGTCACATTTAATTTACAATGAAACCCGGCGGAGGTTAGAGAAAACGACAGATAAACATTTACGGGGAAAATGAATTAACGTTTGCCGATCCGCAAAACTCCACTTCTCGAAAGTTGTGGAAAGAATAAAAAAAAATAAACTGTCATATTCTAAAATAACTTTAAAAGAACAAAAAACTCAAAACAATTGAAATCGGTTGACGTGGTAAAGAATTATTCAAACATAATATCGTGCAGAAGCATTTGTATATTGAAGAATTTGATGATTTTCATCATACAGATCAGATCTTGACCTTTGTGGAATCATCACTGAGGTACAGGTTCGTGTTATGCCGAAATCTCTTTTGTGTGTATACTTTCTTGTTCCCCTTCTTCTTCTCAAGTTATGAGGATGAAACTAATGTGTTATTTGGTCTAAATCAAAAGTATAGCAATATATTATTAAATAGCATACTTTTTTATGCATTATTTATTAATTAAATTCTTGCTATAGAAGAGCGGAACATCCTGCCACAAGTATCTATTTACTTAAAAGTATGTTTGTTTCACTTACTCCTATACTGTTATGTAACTATGATCTTTCTAAAAAATAAACAATTTTTAAATTGTTTTAAACATAGTTAACATTATTGATTTGAGATTAATATCCATAATAAAAACTAGACGCCGCACTTTTTAGTACTGAATATGCTTGTGAACCTTTAGACACTCATGGAAAACCTCATGGAAAATTTCATTCCGTGATGTACCTATCTATAAGTACCTTGTACTATTTAGGTAGATTATTCTGTGCTATAGGTATCGTCATACCCAAATACTCAAACGCTGTTCAATTTTAAGACGCTGTTCAGTCTCGTGCTGTCTCTATCACTTTAAGTCAAAGTGACTGCGACATCACGAGACTTACGACATCTTAAAATTGAGTAGCGTATTTGGCCATTAGCGTAACACTTTCCCCGTCTATACGATATAGTTACACGATAGGAAGACCGCACCATGTGGATGACATAGAGTTCGTTTAACTATATTACCGATAGCCAAGTGGGTCCAACCAACATATCATTATATATTACTTAAAACCCCGGAACCGACACAAGCCATTAAAATTAATGGACGCAGTAAAACATAAGATACATTTTACCTCATCATGCTCTAGCAATTATCGTAAACTGTACCCTCTACGACCGGTGATGATGGTTACAATTAATAATTATAAACATTTGCTTCAAATTATAAAATATATAAAACTAGAAAATATATAAAATAATTTAACGATAGTTCTTTTAATTATATAAAATATAGGGTAATAAAACTGTGTACGGGGTAACGATCGAAAGATAACGCCTTTCTTAATGATGAAAACTGATGCAGTGGTTTACAGATCAATTTTACTATAAAGTTAATTGCTTTCAGTAAATAGGAGGCATTTATTTACTGCAATGCGGGCAACTTCAAATTGTTTGTTTTTTGGTTTTTTTTTTTGCAACAAAATGCGTTCTTATATCAGCATCATTATTCAGCCAGTTTTAGACTAACTGCATATTATGTGGTTTTTTTTTTATAGGAGACTGGGCAAACAAGCATGCTGCTCACCTGATGGTAAGTGACTACCGCCGCCCAGGAACAACTGCAACACCAGGGGAATTGCAGATGCGTTGCCGGCCTTTTAAAAAGGAGGAGGCTCTTTTCTTGAAGGTCCCTAAGTCGTATCGGTCCGGAAAAATCGCTGGTGGTAATCGATTCCACAAGGAAGTTGTGCTAGGAAAAAACATCTTCTACAACGCACAGCGGTGGACCGCCAATCATCCAGATGGTACGAATGGTATCTCGAGTTTTGTCGCGATGTGCGGTGGTGAAACTGAGCGGCTGGAATTAATACGAACAATTCCTCAAAGCACTCCCTGTGGTAAATACGATAAAATACGGAAAGAGATGCAACATCTCTTCGCAGCGCCAGTGAATCGAGCCGATTGGAAAGGACTCGGTCGTGGATGATACGAGCCGCTCTGCACTGGATGCGGTCAAGTGGAAGGAGCTGGCACTTGGGAGCCCCAGCCCAGAGATGGGAACAATATTCCATGTGAGGCCGAACCTGCGCCTTGTAAAGTTGCAGGCGGTGTGCCGGCATGAAATACTGTCCCGCTCTGCTGAGCACGCCAAGCTTTTTAGAGGTCAATTTGGCCTTCTCTTCCAAGTGACCACGAAACTGTACGTCACTCGATATGTCGACGCCGAGGGTTCCGATACTGGCTGAGGCAACAAGGGGAGTGCCTTGAAACTAAGTAGATACGACAAAAGGGGTTCCTTTTAGCGGTAAACGCGCAAACTTGTGTTTTCTGAGGATTAAACTGGACTAGATATAGTCGCCCCAAATCCGAGACTTTGTTAAGCAAAGACTCTAGACTGGAACTTCAGATACAAGTTTGTTCCGGTACTCGGTGACGTTTCCCGGCCCACCGGCCGCATATAGAGCATCATCAGTGCTGTCATCCGCATAGCAATGAAGGTTACTGGTTAGCAACATATCATTGATATGCAGAAGAAACAGCGTTGGTGATATCACACAGCCTCGTGGAACAACAGCGTTAATAGGCTTGTAATCGGAGCACGCACCGTCTACTACGATCTTGATGCGGTCGGAAAACTAGTGATCCAATTGCACAATTTCTCGGGAAGCCCATAGGAAGGAAGCATCTAATGAAGCGCTTTGTGCCAGACCCGATCGAAGGCCTTCGCTATGTCCAAACTAACGGCCAATGCCTCCCCCTTGGACTCGATTGCCTGCGCCCATCTACGTGTTAGGTAAACAAGAAGATCACCAGCTGAGCGACCCCGACGAAAACCGTACTGGCGGTCATCAGCTAGTGCTCATCAAGATACCGCATGAGCTGGCAGTTAATATAGGACTCCATTTAAATTCAATGGGGCCCCCATATATCTAAATTAGCAAGCAGACTTAGTTCTGCAGCATATGTTGTAAGAAAGATTAGAAGTCTCACAGATGTTGAGACAGCTAGGTTAGTGTATTTTAGTTACTTTCATCTTTCATAGCGTAATGTGTTATGGAATTTTGCTATGTGGTAATGCGACTGATATTGAAGCTATATTTGTTTTGCAAAAGAGAGCCGTACGGGCGATTTATAATCTAAATTGTAAAGAGTCCCTCAGAAAAAAATTTAAAGAAATAATTTTTAGTATTGAGGTAGTCACTATAAGATGTTGTTACGTTAGCTAATTACGTATTAACTTAAGACAGAAGGACCCTTAAGTAGGGACTGAATAAATTAACCGACTTGGTATTACATGGATCTCAAAACTTTTTACGGTAGAAGAACTGAGTTGCGAGACTTGGTTTTTTTACAAGTTATGTTTTTAATGGCATCTCATTTCTTTTTGTAGATAGGTATATCTAGGTACCTATCTACACCTATTATTCCATTACATTATACATACATAGGTACACTGATTCATTCAGTGCAAATGTCACTTTGTAATCCTATATATTTATATAGAGTTACAAAGTTATTTATGCAGTTGGTGTATCTTGAAAACTGGACAGAAATTGTAAAATATTTTAATTTTTCCTTGATTTATATACTAAACAATAGTTGTATTCCAAATTTGAAGCTTCTATGTCTGCTAGAAGTGCTTTAGAGTTTTGATGATCGGTCAGTCAGTGACTAAATTAAGAAACTTTGACTAGTTATAATTCTTAAACTACTGGTTCAAATTTAATGAAATTTGAAATATATCGAGTTTATATAATGCCTACTTGGTTACTGAAAATTCAGGCTTCTAGTTTTATCCACAACGAAGTTATAGGGTTTCGAAAATGGCCTGAACTGATTCGAGAAAAGGATGGTACGGCCGTGCCGCTTTTTTGCTCGACTTGGCAGGGGCACTGCCGTGCCCCCAGATATAAAAAAACCTAAAAGGTGAATATGGACATTATTTTTGAAATTATATAGTTTTCTAACCTCCACACAGGCGAAGCCGCTGATAAAAGCTAGTTGTGTAATAAAACTGTGTAATGTCAAAATAACTTGGAATAAATAAAAAGAATATAGAAAATAATGACTTCTTATATTTAGGCGAACACTACACATTTAATAAAACTACTTTAACGGATTTTATCGCATTCAACTTTGGTTATATCACTATTATTTATTCTGTGGTTATATACAAACTTAACAAAACACTGCGAACGGTATAATATATATTGTGATTATTATGATTTTAAAAGAACACTAATTGTCACAAGAGCCTCTAAAATATACTTTGCAAATTAATTTCTTTATATATTACTAGCTCGCCAGGCAGACGTTGTTCTGCCCTTTCCGACGACCCTTTGTCCTATTAAAAATCCGTAGAATAGAATAGAATAATTTTTTATTCAATATCGATTATTACATAATTCTTATTGAAAGTCATTTTTTATCTACCACTGGTTCGGAAAATACCTCTGTCCTGGGAAGAACCAGCAAGAAACCCAGTGGGACTTTTTTTTAAACATAATTTCGTTTATACAATTTTTAAATAATTTTTCATAGAACCAGCATGGTGGCGATCACCTTATTCCCAGGGGTATTGCGTAAATACGCAATAACAATTTTTGGGGGTCACTTATCCGGATAAAAACTATCCTATCTCTCAAGTTGGACCAAACTGCACACAGTGTGCAAAATTTCATTGAACACAGTTCAATAGTTTAGGAATTCATCGCGGACAAACAATGTGACACATAATTTTTATATATAAAGATGACTAATTTTATATAAGGTTATTTAAATCTTTAAAATTAATTGTCGTAATATTGCTTCTAAACACATTTAAAATGCCATTAACTTCAAGAGTCGTTTATTATAATGAAGCTTTGCAACAGTCAGTAATTTACCTTATTTTCATTTGAGTTCTTGTTGGAACAGTGTGAGGTCAAAAGTCAAAGAATTATTCTCTGGTGTATGAAGTCTTGCGTTGCGTTTATAAACGCCAGTTTTATATTTTTTTATAATATAAATAAAATAAATAAATAAATATTTTTATTTGCAATTTTTTTACTTCATTTTTTAATACTCTTTTATATGAAAGGAGACATTCCATCTTAGTCCCCAGGGGTGACAGCGTATCTGCATTTTATTAATCAAGAAATGTAGACATGTAGGCATCTACTTAATATCAACATGATAGTGCCACGCTGTTGCTATTTTATGGCTGTGGCAGTTTTCGATCATCAATTGGTATTGTTGATCGAAGGTGGCAGTAATGGGTCGGCTCGACCGGACCACGCTCTCACATAATACCAGCCTGAAATAGCAGCTTAATGCTTCTGTTTATCAGTGAGTGTAGAGAACCAGAGACGCTTTTTCCGGAAACGAGTCATTACATCTTAGTCTTCAGGGGTGACGACGCATCTGAATTTTAATTCTCAATCGAAGACATATCTAGATGTCTATGGGCCACAACATCCACTTACCATCAGATGGACTTTGTACTCATTTGTGATCCTTATTCTATAAAAAAAAAATCATTAGTCGCTCTTGTATGAAAGCATCGGAGTCATTTCATATTAAGTATTCTGGTTACCACATTTGGCACGAAACACTAAAAGTGAACCTTGACGAACAATTGTTTATGGTTCCGTACCCCATAATAAAAACCGGAACCCTTCACTGTGTTGTCCGTTATATCCGATGATATGGGGTAGTGGATATTCTTACACCGCCACTACTTCCTCTTTCATCATATTAAAAAAAACTTTAGCCTCTTTTTTTATAGGATAGGGTGACTAACGAGCACACAGTCCACTTGATGGTAACTGGTTGCTGCGGCCCATAGACATCTACATTTATTCTCAATAAAGAATTAAAATGCAGATGCGTCGTCACCCGTGAGGACTAAGATGGAATGCCAAGTTTCCAGTAAAATGGGTCTCCCGGTTCTCTACACTCACCATACGAAACACAGCAGTGTCAAGCTGCTATTGTACGCTGGTATTCTGTGAGAGCGTGGTCCTTCCCCGGTCGAGCCAACCCATTCGTGTTACAACTATACTACTAATATAGCTGCAGCGTGGCTCTACCACGTATAATTGTTATACATTTAATACTTAGATACTTCCTAGCAAAAGTTATTATAATGCCTGTTAAAACATACAACTTTAACATTATATGCATTAAAAAATATGTGTTACGGATTCGCGAAGCTGAGTCATAAAACATACTATTTTCATTCTTAACACTAACGTATTTCGGGCTATAATGGCCTGTCAGATCAACGTCACAGCTGGAAAGGTCCGCGGAGGACAGAACCTCACCTACATCCGCCGGATCAATGACCTCTCGGAATTAGTTCACTATCAAGCGGTCGCGTGAATCATTTCATCTACGAGTTAAATTTATCTTTTTGTACGCAAGTATTTCAGCGTCTGTAATTGATTTCAAGGTAGGCACAAATTAAGTTATAATACATATCAAAATTATTTACCAAAAAGTAGTTCTTTGCCTTGTGATAACAATAATCATTTAATAGCACTTTTAACCGACTTCAAAAATGGGGAGGTACTTAATTCCACTGTATGTTTTTAATGTATGGCAATTCATAATGCTGTGTTAGTCCCTACTTTAATGTATAGTAGTGAAAGTTGGGTCTGGCATAAGAAGCATGAGAGTAGAATAAATGCTGTAGAAATGCGGTCCTTAAGGAGTATGCTAGGGCTGAATCTGAATGACAGGGTGAGAAATAGTGTGATAAGAAACAGTTTGGTTTGCAAGATGACGTTGTGACCAGGATTAAGAAAGGAATGCTTCGGTGGTTTGGTCATGTAGAAAGAATGAACGAGGAAAGAGTGACAAAGCAAATTTATGTTGCAGAATTGAACGGCAGGGTCGGGAAGGGACGCCCTAGACGAAAGTTTATCTACCAAATCGATGATACATTAAAAATGGGCAAGATTAGGAGTACCCTTAACCGACGAGCGTGTATGCGTAGATATATGGATGTAAAGGAGGCGAGAGAGGTGTGTCAGGATCCGTCAGAAGTCCGTAGTCTCTGCCTACCCCTCTGGGCGTGAGTGTTTATGTTTGTGTTTTATGTTTTTAATGTGTGTTACCTTATAACTTTTTTCTAGGTGAACCCATTTTGATGATTCTTTTTTTGGTGATCCCATATTAATTCGATCAAGGTCTGACCAGTTGTTTTTGAGTTATCCTTAATGATTTATATTGAAGTCGGTTGTACAAAATGTTTAATTTTACCACTTGTAAATGAAGAAATTAATAAATTTCCTAAAAATAGTAAGTCTTACCGCAAAAGTAATGGTAAACGCAAAATAGTAGTAATATTTTTGTGACTTTGTAACGCAATAGATACCTATTAGTTCATCATAATAAGTCGTATGCCTTTTGCAACTGGTATCGTTGGAAGAGACTTGGGTCTGAGATACAGGTTCGGCCTAGTTAAGTTATAACTTATAACTCATATCTTTAGTTCAAATGTCTTACGATAAATAATGTAAATGTTACTTTGTGCCAATAAATTTTAGTATTATTTATAACTAGCTGTTCCCCGCGATTTTACCCGCGTGTAATTTAGGGTTTTCATTTTGTTGCGCAGAACCCTAATTATTTTTCTAAAATATAAGTTACTCCTTATGACATCAGCTATCTGCCAGTGAAAGTCCTGTCAAAATCGGTCCAGCCATTTCGGAGATTAGCCGGAACAAACAGACAGACAGTCACTGGTACTAGGTTTTTACGAGTATTAGTGATCGATGGCTCGCACTCAACATTTGCTATTGTAAACCATGGTCACTAATTTTTATTGTGACCCGATCCGACTCTTTCGAGTAGTTCAAGCAGTGGTCTATCTTAAAAACAATTATATAACAGATAACAGAAAATCACATCACAATGAAAATAGACTGCGCAACTTGCGTTCTAAATAATATCCTTTAAATCTAGACAACAATAATAGGACTGCGATAAAACCTTAATACAAAAAAATTTAATAGCTATGGATTATTCACAGGAAAAAATAAAAATATTAATAAACTTCAAAAAAAAAAGGACAAAATAAAGAGACTTTTTTGTACGTGGTAGAGCCATGCTGTAGCTATATTATTGGTATAGTTGTAGCACGAATGGGTCGGCTCGACCGGGGAAGGACCACGCTCTCACAGAATACTAGCATAAAATAGCAGCTTAACGCTGCTGTGTTTCGTATGGTGTGTGTAAAGAACCGGAAACCCTTTTTTTACTTGAAACGAGGCATTCCATCTTAGTCCTAACGGATGACAACGCATCTGCATTTTGATTCGTAATCGAGGTTAGATGTAGATGTCTATGGGCCACAGCAACCACTTACCATCAGGTGGACTGTGTGCTCGTTTGTCACCCTTATTCTATAAAAATAAACTGCATTATAGCCGCGCAAAATAAGGCCTGATGTGGACGATAATGGCCTGTTCCAATACGGGCTTAACTGTGTGAGAACAATACCTCCTTATAAGGATTATTACTGCCTTTTGTTTTGTTTTACATGGGGAAACGCCTACGCACACCCGCCTCGTGGGGCCAAGGACCCGTCCTTTGTCGGACTTGCACCGAAAAACCACATGGTGTTCCACCTTTGTTTCATATTGGCAGGACCACGGGAACGCTTTCACACACATCCACAGCCCCATGGCGGCCCCATCTCGGGAGAGGACTACTCCTCCCCAACCTCCTTCTCAGGTCAGGGGGTGGGATTATTACAGCCTATTCTGAGTGAACCACTGTAAATCGTATTTCCCAAGGAAAACTACAATCCAGCAACTACTAATATCATCCAAGCCGATGTCTAAATAAACTCTCAATTTTTTATATGTAAGAAGCAAGAAATATGAAACACATTAAGAAATTTATTTAGCTTGGAAAACTGCTACCAGAAGGCAAAGGATGAATAGATCACTGATAATTACCGCTGTTTCAGTTTCCCTCTGTCGCAGAGCACTTAATCGCTCTGTTAAAGTTACAGCCTATAAACTTCCCACTGCTGGGCACAGACCTCCTTTCACTTCTGATAGGGTTTTAGGGCAAGGCCGCCGCGCTGCCCCAATTGCGTGTTGGCGAACTTCACATGTCTTAGAAATATTTATTTTGTTCTTATTTCTCAGACATGCGGGTTTCCTCACGATGTTTTTCTTCACCGCCGAGCAAGAGGTAAATCATCACTTAAAAATGCAATTAACAATTTCATTGGTGCTTGCGGAGATCAAACCCGGGTTGCTCGCGTACTGTGAAACTAGCAGCGAGCGCTAACCATCTGAGCTATCATTGCTCGGTTAACTAAATATTTTTTTTATAGGATAAGGGTAACAAACGAGCACACAGTCCACCTGATGGTAAGTGGTTGCTGCGGCCCATAGACATCTACATTTATCCTCGTTTACAAATCAAAATGCAGATGCGTTGTCACCCGTGAGGACTAAGATGGAATGCCTCATTTCCAGTAAAAAGGGTCTCCGGTTCTCTACACTCACCATACGAAACACCATACGGCAGCATTAAGTTGCTATTTTACGCTGGTATTCTGTGAGAGCGTGGTCCTTCCCCGGTCGAGCCAACCCATTCGTGTTACAACTTACAACTATACCAGAAATATAGCTGTAGCATGGCTCTACCACGTATAAAAAGTGGTAAAAGCCTATCTGCTTAGGACTCCCTTTGGGTAGGCTCCACCCTGTTACCTATTTCTTCTGCCAAATACCATTCCCTGCGCTGCTGTGTTTCGGTCGGAAGCATTTTACGCCCGGCGTAAACGGGATACGGCCATTTGCCGGGTGCTATGACATGATACCGCCATCTAGGGAGTATGACGTATTTCTGAAACATAACATAGTTGCCTCCTACGACACAAACTGGACGAAATTGTGATTGGAATTTTTTGCGCCGCTATTACACTGCAATGAATTCACTTACAAAATGAGAAATGGAATAAAACGGTAAATATTTTTTTTTTGATAGAATAAGGTTGACAAGCGAGCACACAGCCCACCTTCTGGTAAGTGGATGCTGTATCGCATAAAAAAGCTCGTAAAAAGGGTCTCCGATTCTCTACACTCATCATACGAAACACAGCAGCATTAAGCTGCTATGTTGTTGGCACAAAAACGAAATAATCGGCTAAGTGCAAGTCGGACTCGCGCAGGAAGGGTTCTGTACTTCTGTACCATCGTAATACACGTTTCTACTAGAAACGTGTATTACAATGGTACAGGGAGCCCATTTTAATTTCTTTTTATAGAATAAGTGTGACAAACGAGCACACAGTCCACCTGACGGTAAGTGGTTGCTGTCGCTCATGGACATCTACATCTATCTTCGATTACGAATCAAAATGCAGATGCGTTGTCATCCGTCGGGCCTAAGATGGAATGCATCGTTTCCAGTAAAAAGGGATCTCCGGTTCTCAATACTCACCATACGAAACACAGCAGTGTTAAGCTGCTATTTTACGCTGGTATTCTGTGAGAGCGTGGTCCTTTCCCAGTCGAGCGGACCCATTCGTGCTACAACTATACTATTAATATAGCTGCAGCGTGGCTCTACCACGTCTTAAATTCTTTTATTATAGTCTTTTATATTTGCTGTTATAGCGGCAACACAAATACACTTTCTGTGAAAATTTCAACTGTATGTTTACCTATTACGGATCATGAGATACAGCCTGTTGACGCGGATGGACGTACGACAGCGGAGGCTTAGTAACAGGGTCCCGTTGGTTACCCTTTGGGTACGGAACTGTAAATTTTTTTTTCATTTCTGTCCCTGATTAATCTAATTATTTAATTATAATATGTAGTCGTTTTCAATGAATCCGATTATAGTAATAATAGCACACTCGAAACTCTTCAGCGTAAGTAATGTATATATTGGTGATTACGTAACAATAATATTTGCAACGGTAGGCTAAAGGCGTTAGTGACTGTCATCATAGGCCAAAACTGCTCCACAGGTTTGCCTTGAATCACGAAACCTCGGCTGTGATTTTTTGCGTTATTATATGTTGCTAATTAACATTTTTACGAAGTTTATTTTTCTTATTTTGTAGCAAATTTGATGTAGATAAGGTACAGATGCGACATAACATTTTAAATATTTACTAAACTTTCAAACAATACAAAAAAAACATTTAAATAAAGTACTTACATCTTTATATATAGAATTTTGGTGTGCGTGTGTTCGTATTTATTCTCCTTATAAACGACTTTTGATGAAATGTTTATGGAGTACCTATGGAATCACTTAGATGATTTTAAACTATAGTTCGATTCTGTAAATGACGCTGTCGAGATCCAGAAATCACCCGCTAATGTCTATATAAATAAAAAAAAAACAATTGCTGTCCGTTAGTCTCGCTAAAACTCAAAAATAGTTGGACAGATTGTGATGAAATTTTTTGTGTGTGTTTGAGTGGGTCCCTGGATGGTTAAGATTCAGAATTTGACCACGTAGGTGGAGCTGTTGTCAAGATCCAAAAGTCATCGTGCGAAGCCGGGGTGGATCGCTAGTATTTTATGAAAACCAGCTGTTCCCCGCGACTTCACACTCTTGTAATTTAAGGTTTTAATTTTTACTAAAATAAAAGTAGCCTAAGTTGATCCTTATAACATCAGCTATCTGCCAGTGAAAGTCCCATCAAAATCTGTCTAGCCATTTCGGAACAAACTGACAGACAGGCAGACAGACAAAAATTGAAAAGACGGAATTAAGCAAATTAGTTCACAACAACCCCATTATAATGTTTTTTTTTTTATAAGTAACGTATAATACTTTCATATGCATTTAGTAAAAAGCTGTCTTCTTTTAATACTACTTCAATTTTATTTATTTGTATAGATTGCTTTGTAGGTGTTGCAAAAGTTCAAATAAAATGATGTCGTGGCATATCTTTGTGCCGCACTAAAAAGAGAAACATGCATAAAAAAACATCTACCTATGATATTGTGGCAGTGTTCCCTTCACGTTTATGACCAACATAAACCTAAATCACGCTAATAAAGTTTCCGAACAACTACAATATACACATAACTGTTCTGTACTTCGACCGTATGTTTTTTATGTGTGTTACCTCATAACTTTTTTCTGGGTGAACCGATTTCGATGATTCTTTTTTATTTGAAAGCTGGTGCTTCTCTCGTGGTCCTATATATTGATCAAGGTCTGTCCAACAGTTTTTGAGTTATCTATACAAATATTGAAGTGTCTGTTTGTAATGTCAAAATTACAGCTTTTTACTAAAAATGCAGATGAAAGTATATACGGTACTAATAACAAAAATACAATTTTTAAAGTTTTTGTCTATCTGTCTGTCTGTTTGTTCCGGCTAATCTCTAAAACGGTTGGACCGATTTTGACGGGATTTTCACTGGCAGATAGCTGATGTCACAAGGAGTAAATCAGGCTACTTTTATTTTAGAAAAATAATTAGGGTTCCACGCAAAAAAACACGCGGGCGAATTCGCGGAGAACAGCTAGTTTTTAATAATTCATATTGAAGTACGTTGTACAAAATTTCAAATTATTTCATCTATATCTGAACTTCTATAACGTGATAATTAAAACTCCAATTGTCATTACGTAGATAATCTTCATTCCCAAAGATTATTTTCGTTCACGTATTCCTCAACACAACTTTTTTTTAAATAGAGTTTTATCAAATGACATTTTTAGACCTGCTGATTCAACAAGTATTGATCATATTCTGGGATTTTGTTGTGAAAGCGTAATAAACATTTGCTCACAAATGAATTACGAACTCTGCGGAGTCGAGGAACTGTTATTTCAGAAGTTTGTGTTGTTCCCTCGTATAATTCACAGCATGATTATTTTATTATTAAATTGCTTATGTTTTATATACATAATTTACTCGCCGCGTAGTGGCGGTGAAGTAAAATCCACTTCCACATACTATCCCGTGGGTATCGTAAGAGACGACATATGGAACTGAAGCAGGAGATGCGAGCAGCATCTTCCTGATAATAACGCCAACACGTACTGAAGCAGCGGTGTGGACTATATGATTCATATCTCTCCCAGAAATGAAAGATCTACTACTCCTCATTATTTACGTTTCCTTCGATCCTCTGTCTATCTTTCTCTCACTACTCCTTTGCGCTCTTCCTCCTTTTTTAAGAAACCCTTTACTATAACTGCTGTACTTTTGTGGAACTCTTTACCTCTGCACATTCGTCGTGATCAATCTCTTCATTATTTCAAAAGTATTGTTAAATAGTATTACTTTGAACGCCATTAGATAAGTTACTTTTCTTTTTTCGTACTCTTTTCATTTATTTACTTTATAGGTATTGAACTCTACTTGTTTTAAGTGTGTGGTTTGGTCACGTAGTAAGAATGAATGAGGAAAGTGTGACAAAGCTTATGTTGTGGCGACGGCAGTGTCAGGAAGGGACACCCTAGAGGAAAGTTTATCGACCAAATTGGCGATATATCGAAAATGGGCCAAATTAAGAGTAGCCTTAACCGATGAGCATGTATGCGTAGGTGTATGGATGTGGAGGATGCAAGAAAGGTGTGCCATGATCGTGCCAAATGAAATCTATAGTCTCTACGTATGTACCTCTCTGGGTGACAGGCGTGAGTGTTTATGTATGTACGTATTGTTTTCTGTATTTTGGTGTACAATAAAGAATAAATTAATAAATAATATAAAATAATTTGACGGCTCCGTGGCGCAGTGGCTTAGCAATGAGTTGCTGCGTTGGAGGCCGCGGGTTCGAATCCCGCACTGAACATGTATTTGTATGACCTACAAATAATTGTTCCGGGTCCGGATGTTTATCCTTGTGCAATTTGTGTTTGTAAACTGCCTCCACGATACAGGAGAAAATCCTAGTGTGGGGGTAACGTTTTTTTAAAATAAAATAAAATAAAGATCTTACTGAATAGTAGAACGTGTAACGAACGAACAGCTTATATAGCTGTAACGTTACTGTAACCTTACTGATCTCATCTTGGCTCCAATAAAAAGTATTGTATTCTATAGTATGTTATGTTTCTCGAACGTTATATTAGTAAAACTACTATAAATAACAGTCTATGACGCCCCGGATGGAGACAAATCCCACGACACCTCGCAATTTAAATTACTTTATCTTGTTCAGCCCGCAGGAGGTCACAATACCAGCGTAAAATAGCAGCTCAATGCTGTTGTGTTTCGTATGGTAAGTGTAGAGAACCGGAGACCATTTTTACTGAAAACAGGGCATTCCGTCTTAGTCCTCACGGGTGTCAACGCATCTGCATTTTGATTCTTAATCGAGGATAGTGTGCCCCAGCATCCAAATTTCATTAGGAGGACTGCATACTCGTTTGTTACCCTTATTCTATAAAGAAAAACAAAGGAAACAATATACAAAGATAATAAATACACCCGGAAAACATAACCCTACTTCTGAGATCGTCCATTAAAAGGAAATTAACATGCGTGTGTCGAGAATGTTGTTAACAATTTAAATATCATAACTGGTAGCATCGCTCGCTTTATGTAAACATTGCAGTAATATCGCCATATTTGCTAAAAACTACGTCTCCTATCTTCCCTCTCTTTTCAGCGCGTTATCGTCGCAGAATTAAGCTCCTCCAGATTTTGGCACGATTATCTTATCTTGGCCCCTATTTCGTGACGTGTCAAAGACTATAAAAGATAAGTGATGAAGAGAATTGACAATAAAGAAAATCTTAAAATAAAAGGCCAAGTATAACGCAATGTTATAGTGTTGAAAACTAAGACTTAAGAGAAGAAATAATTAAATTTCAGCCTATTTCTGCTTTATAATGTACAACCAATGCATGTTGCCAGTGATGACACATGGATAAGACGTAATCTTACAACACTAGATATATGAAGAAGCGTAAGGTTGCTCAGCGAGCTATTGCAAGGCTATGGCTTTGCTCGGAGTTTCGTTGCGTGATAGATTTTGTGATGAGCTTGATTTATAAGCTGAATTGGCAATGGTCAAGCATTATAACTCGAAGAACTAACGGGGACGATGGGTTATCCATTAGATGGAGTGACGACCTGGTAAGACATACATGAAGTCGATGGATACAGGTGGCTCAAGGGCGTTTTGCGGCACCACTTCGAAATTTCAATGTTTAATAGTGGACTTGTGTAAGAGCTGTAATGATAATGATGACGATTATGATGATGATGATGATAACTACTTAATCAAGATGACAAACACGCTTACAATCCACCTGATGGTAAGTGGCTACTATTGACCCACAAACAACTTCAAACAAAGAAGCGTTCCGTCAGAACCGATGTTACTCCTGAGGACTAAGATGGAATGCTTCGCAGCCTGGATCTCTACTGACTCTCATACCCTTCAAGCCGGAACGTAGCAGAAGGTACACCTGTCCTAGGCGGCAGAAACAGGTATAAAGGTGTTAAATCCTGTGTTTCATATTTTTATAGAAACGAAATGACTAACGAACTACCAGTCCAACTGTTTTTTTTTTTGTGTAAATCTATCTACTTTCTTTTTATATAACCGGAGTAACATTATATATTCGCAAAGTTATAAGCATACAACAAACGTCACCTACTTGGCTTCGCAACACATTCGGTTATCAAACGTGTTTATCGCCCGAAATAATATTCGAAAGAGATAAACGTGCTACACAGTACTTTGGCGCCATTTCCTTATCCTCAATTGTCGATATAACTGACAGAACAATAATGTCTCAGTAATTAGAGCACCTGCCCTGCAAAGTACTCCGTTTGAATTAACCTTAATTATATTATATATTGCTGATAACCAACTAAGCGGCGACAGAGAGAAAATGCGCCTGATATCTCTCCGGTAGTGTCGGACAATCGTTTCATCGGACTGTGAGAGTGAGGGAATAGAGAGTGCACTTGTGCTTCCACATACAGTAGGGCACTATAATCATGTCCTGCGCAGATAGCTAGCGTTGAGACAGGCTGTCGTGCACGAAATTCGGTCTGGAGAACAATGCTTGTGCGATTCGAAATTTAAATTTAATTATATTAATATAAGGCCGATCACTTACGACAAAGGCGTGACGACAACTAGCACGGATCTAAATTACTAATGACACTATTAACACTATACTATTTTTACTGTGCAGATGCTTACAATTTTTAAATATTGCTAATAGCCAACTAAAAGGCGACAGAGGGAAACTGAAACAAAAGAAGGACAGCACAATCTTCTCGATTAAAAATATACTGCAGTTACTAATCCGCTTACCAAGCGTTACACTATGACAAAATCTCCTTATGAGGCAATGTAATGAAGAGACCTTAGTTCAGCAGTGAGCTTTTAATATGCTGTAATGAATGATGCAGGAGCCAGCTCCCTTCGTTTCACTCGTAACCACATACCTGCATAGATTGAATCTATATCTATTCTGGAAACTGTGCACTGTTGTCTTTCTCTTTCTCGATATAATAACAGAATATGAGTTGATAACTAATGTCCAAGAGGTAGAGTAGCCACTTAAAGACATTGGTTGTTAACTCGTTTGTTAGTCTACCGTTAAAATACACTGCTGGACACAGGCCTCCCCTATAGTTTGACTCATAGAGAGGATATTTTACCGTAATTGCCACGCCCGGCAAGCGGGTTTGGCACCCGGCGTTTTTATTTTTAGTCGTTATTTAAAAAAGGAGGAGGTACTCAATTCGACTGTTTTTTATGTGTGTTGCATTCCTCACAACTTTTTCTAACCGATTGCGATGATTCTTTTTTTATTTGAATAGCTGATGCTTCTGTTGTTGTTACATATAAATGATCAAGATCTGACCAGTAGTTATTGAGTTATCCTTTATATTACGGTATTTATTTTATTTGTTACGAAAGTTAAGTACTTTTGATTATAATGACAGCCCTCAGTCATTATGAAGTTTGTATGAATATACGTAGATGTATCATGGTATAGGTTATGCTTCAGACCTGGAATCTAGAACTCATTAGCCAGGCTCGTTAGCTACAAATCAAAATTGGGACAATATAATATAATGTAGGTACTTAACTCTACAATATATACAACAATATAATATTTACAAAAACAAGTTTTGTGAATATTATTCACGATTTTAGTAGAACGCCATTGTCATAAAATTAACTTTTTATATATTAAGGGTGACAAATGTGCACATAGTTCAACTGATGGTAATTGGATGTTGTGGCCCATAGACATCTACATTTATCCTCAATTAAGAATCAAAATGCAGATGCGTTGTCACCCGTTAGGACTAAGATGGAATGCCACGTTTCAAGTAAAAATGGTCTGCGGTTCTCTACACTCACCATACATACACATACCATACACAGCTGCATTGACCTGCTATTTTAAGCTGGTATTATGTGAGAGCGTGGTCCTTCCCTGGTCAAGGCGACCCATTCGTGCTACAACCATAATATAGCTGTAGCATGGCTCTACCACGTACTGAGAGTAAGAAAGCTTTCTGTCAATAATAGAAGACGATAAGCGCCTTGTGGAATGTTAATTATTAAGCAGGAAATACAGTTCAAGTAAAGTTAGTAACTTACACGTGAAAAATGAAACCTGTGACGTATCTACGTCACAAATAGTCTATGGTCTCAAATAACGCGCGCCATGTTCGCGAAACTCACGGTTTGTGAACCGGTTCTTATCGCGCTGGACGTCGCGTGGTAAACTTCGTTTCATTTTCATAGCATATATGAGGTAAAATAACAACTTTTTCCACAGAAAAAATGTTTCTGAATTTTAATTTATATCACCTATCTTATATCTATACGAATAAATAAAATTGAGATGTCTGTTTATAATGTCAAAATAACAGATTTTTACTATATAAATGCATATGAAAGTATATACAGTACATACAAAAAAAAGTTTTACAATTTTGTCTGTCTGTTTGTCTGTCTGTTCGTCTGTCCGTCAGTTCGTTGTTGTTGTTGACGGGACTTTCATCGTCAGATACCCGATATTATAAGAAGAAACTTAAGCTACTTTTATTTTAGAAAAAGTTTTAGGTTTCCGCGCAAAAAATTAAAACCGATGAAATCCAATCGTAATAAATTTCACGCGAACGAAGTCGCGGGTAACAGCTAGTATACAATAAGATAAATGAAATGTTTAATGACAAATATACCGTAATCCATTAAGAATTAGGTATAGGAATTTTAACAGCAATCTTGTGGGCAAGATTGAAGATCAGGAAAGGAGAGGAGACATGCGTCTATGAATTATGATTATATGAGTTGAGATATAAACGTACGTGATAGAGTAATGCTGCAGCTGTATTGTGGTTGCAGCACGAATGGGTCGACTCGACGGGGGTAGGACCACGCTCTCGCAGAATACCAGCATATAAACATAACATAAACACTCACGCCTGTCACCCAGAGGGGTAGGCAGAGATTACGGACTTCCATTTGGCACGATCCTGACACACCTCTCTCGCTTCCTCCACATCCATATACCTACGCATACACGGTCGTCGGTTAAAGGTACTCTTGATATGGCCCATTTTTAATATATCGCCAATTTGGTCGATAAACTTTCGCCTAGGGCGACCCTTCCCGACTATGCCGTTCACCTCTGCAACATAAATTTGCTCTGTCACTTTGTCACCAGCATATAATAGCAGTTAAACGCTGCTGCGTTTCGTATAGTAAGTGTAGAGAACCGGAGACCCTTCTTGCTGTAAACGAGGCATTCCATCTCAGCCCTCAAGGGTGACAACGTATCTGCATTTTGATTCTTAATTGGGGATAAATGTCGATGTCTATGGGCCTCAGCATCCACTTACCATCAGGTTGACTGTGTGCTCGTTTGTCACACTTATTCTACAAAAAATATATACAGGCTTTCTATGGTATTAAAACCGGAACACAGCGGTGTAGGCACTGCTACTTGGCGGCACAAATAGGCACCTAATAGGATGGTACCCTACCACTTTGACCTTGAAAGTAACCCAGCTATTTTAGAAAATAACCTTTTAACCAACAAAAAAAAATGTATACACGGGACTTATATAACAAAAACACAATTTTTAAAATTTTTGTCTATCTGTCTGTCGATCTGTCTGTCTGTCTGTTTGTTCCAGCTAATCTCCGAAATGGGTGAGCCAATTTTGACTGGACTTCACTGGCAGATAGCTGATGTTCTAAAGAGTAGGTTAGGCAACTTATATTTGAGAAAACACGCGGGCGAAGTCGCGGGGAACAGCTAGTTAATAATAAATATTAATAACAATGTCTTTAAGGCCGAATTTTGGTCATAGCGGTCTCAACAGAGACTGGCCGCTATGAGCCATCTGCGCAAGATATAATTACAATACGTGTACGCAGGCAAAGGTGTACTCTCTTCTCTCAATCTCATAGTTCGATGATATATTACAGGTATTATCTATGGTCCAGTGGCACGGCAACCCGACACGACCAGATAAAGATCAGGCACAGGCGCACAGGACAGGCTTTAAGTACTTCCTTTCCGAGGCACGGGGATCACACCGCTACTTTCCTGATTCCGAACTGTTTACTGAGAATTTCTTTACAAAAAAAAAACAATACCGATTTCAGACCGACTCGGGAATCGAACAGCATGATCAAAAGTCACGCTCATGGCCACTACACCAACGGGCACTCATTTCAGATATTACAGCTTGAACAAGAGGAAAAGACAACGTAATTTTTATACCTTTCAATTTTTGGAAATGTACTGTGTTGTTGATGGGCTAAACATAATATAAATATTCAGTCATTAAAATAATGGAAACTTAAGAATTCACTAACAAATGATAAATTTATCATGTTACAAAAATATTATCTCTGAACAGTTAGCACAAAGTAAAATTCCTCAAGGCTATAAAATCTAACACGTATGAATGAAATTTTTCAACGATATAAAATCTACCTATATATGTATATAATGAACAACAACCAATGTCAAAGTGTGACGTCAAAATAAATGAGTTATGGCACAACAGTAGTCTTTGTAATTTTATCTTATTCTTAATTCATATAAATGATAATGAGAACAATAACGCCTGGTTTTCAAATATAGGTACCTATATCGCCTTTTTATTTATGTCAAAAACTGCAGTTACTCAGTGTGTACAAAGGAATATTTATTCTCGCATGAATATCTATGTAAACCATTGAGTTATATGTACTACGTACTAGAGAAGCCATTCCGAACATTGACTATGTTCAACTGAACTGTACTGCAATCCCTACAAACTAGATATTGCGTAAATTCAAGATTTGTGAATTCCATAAAATATATATTATTTATATTATTATATTTTATTTAGATTATAGTTTATTTAGATCAAATTAAGATATTTTATATTAAATCCTTATATTAATTTTATATTAATATCTTATTTTATATCAAATTAAAGTCTTCGCGCATGCGCGACTACTACTCCCGCGCATGCGCGAAGACATAGAGTACGACACAATTTTTGTTTGGAATGGCTTCTCTAGTACGTTGTATATATAACTCAATGATGTAAATAGGTTAATTTAGTATAGACCATAGATATTATATTTTAGTGTTACAGCCTGTTAAAATCCACTGCAGACCGTATTATGCCTTCCCCATAGATTGCCTCATAGGGATTCGCAAACCCAGTTTTTTATTTTAGTCGTTATTAGGAAGACGCTGCTGCCCGTCTCCTGATTTATTCCCCTTTGTCGCTTCATACAACACCCACGGGATAATATGGGGTAGTGGATATACACCGCCACTACATGGTCAGCCCATGGATCCATGTCCATGGAGCCATGGACAACCAACGTTAAATAAAGACAGGTGCGTTACAGATGCGTTGAAATGCGTTGACACCTCCAATTTAGAGTCTGTAATTACACTGAATTTATAAACACGACCAAATTATCAACTTTGATCACACGAGTGTTAATCAAAGTTTAAAATTAAATGTACATCATAAACATTAACAGCCGCGGTTTTATGGTTTTACGGGCTGCGTTCCACAGACTTCCTTTTTTGTGTAAATAGCTCTTTTAGATACACAATTAGATTGATACTCGTAGTAACTGTTTGCTTGAGTCCGGGAGCATATCTCGTCTAAAAATATTATTTTCAATGTGTTTGTGTTTTTATAGGTGTGTTATAATAAAAAGTTCATAAAATAACGTTGGTATCAAAGATTTATTTTAAACTGACGTTAAACTCGAATTATGGGTAAATCCTAACGAATCACTTTTTAAAATTACGTATTTACTAAAAGTAATAAATCTAAGGTATTTATTTGTAGTACTTTTTGTTATTCCATGCTTTAATTTAAAAATGGCAGTAACATTTTTATACGTGGTAGAGCCATGCTGCAGCTATTTTAGTAGTATAGTTGTAGCACGAATGGGTCGCTCGACCAGGGAAAGACCGTAAAAATGCGAAGAAGTAAAATAACAGCTTAACACTGCTGTGTTTCGTTTGGTGAGTGTAGAGAACCGGAGACCCTTTTTACTGGAAACGAGGCATTCCATCTTAGTCCTCGCGGGTGACAACGCATCTGCATTTTGATTCGCAAACGAGGATAAATGTAGATGTTTATGGGCCACAGCAAACGCTTACCATCAGGTGGACTGTGTGCTCGTTTGTCACCCTATTACTATTAAAAAAAAAAACATCGCGTTTTATCTTAGAGTGTTGGAGTAATGACATACATACGTTATTACATATATACGTAGAAGAGTTGGCAGCACAGCACCATTACTCCGTCAAATCTACCTAAATGTTAATTACGAAAAACATACTCTTACCAATAACTGTAATTTCTTAATTTTTAGTTTAATGGCTTATCTCTATCCACATTCATAAATTCGTGTTGTAGTTTTGTATTTTGTATGATTTTAATGATATTTTACTCTACTCATATTCAAAGGCCTTAAAAATTACTACTTAAAAGTTTTTGTAAGTAAAATGATGTTGATTAGGTGACTCCATTTTAAATTATATATAGGTAAATTGTTTTCACAATATGCCAATACCTCCTTAGTTTAATTAAAGTTTGAAGCTGATTTTTAATACGTGAAATGTGAAAGTGGTGGTGATTTTGTATATTAAATGTCTGCGCATGACGATGTGACAAGGCTTCAATGGTGATATAAATTAGCCCGTGTTATAACAACAGTAGGGTGGATGGCCCTATTACCAGCCTTTTAGTCAGGGGCGTAGCTACCGCCGTATCAGCCCCGAACGTGTATGTAAACAAAAAGTCCAAGGACTTCTATGGGACAGGAAAGGCTATCACTATCGTCTATAGAAGCAAAGAATTTAGAAAGACTGACATCGTCTTCACCTATAAACGCCGCCAAATCGTCTTCAGCTATGTTCGCTGAACAAAAGGTAAGAAAAGTTTATATTTGATTTTAATTGTTTGGCTAGCTTAGTTCCTAGGAGTATTAATTGTAAGTAATAACTAATAATCAATAATATATAATAATTTTAATTCAAAGCAAAAATGCTTGTTTTGTTCCTTTTATGAAATCTTTAAATTTTATTGGGGCCCCCCAACAAATTTTGATACAGGGCCCATCTAAGGCACGCTACGCCACTGCTTTTAGTGCCAATTTCAACTTTAAAAATTCCTGCTATTTTAATTAGGATACAATATTTTTAAACATTTGTTTTAATCGATAGGTTATTTATGGACAAATGTAATGAAAATTTATTTACAATCATATTATATCAAGAACAATTTTAAAAATGACGATAAGCAAAAAAAGGCATAATGGCTAAAATTCCAGCCACTTTGAACTGAATGTCGTTCTTTTGTGTACCTAATATCAGCATAGCATAGGGTTATGCCTTTTGTGTTTTTGGTTGGTACCTATTGTAGGTAAGTTTGTAGGCAAAGTAATAAATTCGTAACAATTTTTAATTTTGATTCTGCATGTCACAAGCATGGAATATGGCAGACGACATTAATTTATTTTAATGTTTTACTAAGTTAACTTACTGTGTTTTAGTTTAAAGCAGTTCAATAAATTAAAGCAAATTATGATAAAATATTATGTAGTACATCGATTTGTAATAATTTTATCATCCAAGTTTTCAAATCATCATCGACATTACAACCTTACACAAGTCCACTACTGAACATCCTCCTCCATTAACTGCCGCTAAGCCTGGTCCTACACCACTTTCCTTGTCATGAGTTTATCATTTAGTTCTAAGTTATAATTAGTATTACTAAGTTATAGTTTTTGCTTGTATATATACTATAATATTTATTGCTTGTTATTTCTTCGGTCTCAAAAATAATTGGTGCTTTACTTACTTACATAAGGTGTTCTTAATATACATCGAATAGCAAATAGAAAAGCTAGTACATCTTTTGCTAAACTTTATAATCTAAAACCAATTTTAAAACAGACGAATTGATCATAACTCCCTTAACTATAAAATAAGTTATGATCTAATTAATGGTATTTATTCCAGTTTATGACAGCCCAGCCTTTATATTACATGGCTGAAATTAGGTACTTCTTATTAGGTAGGTACGTCAAACCAAATAACAGCCGGGCGGCTGACATTATGCACTCCGTACATTTCGTATATCTAATTACAGCCCCATTAATTTCCACTACAAGGAAATAAACAACTTGTAAATTTAAACAAAAATAACTGCATTACTAGGTATGTCTATAGTCATATGCATACAAATCAAAAAGCCTATATATGAGATAATCTAAAGTAAGCATAATTTCACCGGGATCAAAACTTGTCAAAAAATTAGAAAAATTAGTGTTTTTCGTTGCGTACGTGTTTTGATTTTCAATTTAACACTGTTAGGTTTAAAACTGTGAGGTAATATTTGAAATATCCTTTCCTCTAGTTACGACGAATTTTTTAGGTGACAATATTTGTAGTTAGGACTACTAGAAATCATATTTACGAAGTAAAAAGGCGAAAATGCTGCAATTAGGGGCATGGCTGGTATTAGGGGCATCCATCCTGTATAACACTAATTGTCCCGTGCTGTCAGTGCCGTGGTTCATTTCTTTACGAAATTACGTTAGGTACTCATACATTTTATTTATACATGTAACTTATAAACATTTCGTTATTGCAGAATAAATAGACAAATGAAATTAATGATAGGACAATGAAGATTTAACTACCCTAGTAATCAAATAAACACAGTCGATATCGTGGAGTTTTGGCGGGAACTTGATCGCCGGCGGATCGCTGCTCCTACTGTATTATAATGATTTGAATTGGATTTTGATATGTAAAACTGGTGCGATTTTATGTTTTAAATGTCTGGGCATATGAACTATGGCGGTAACGATAAAACGATTGCTTGAAACTTCAAAGGTGATGTGAATCTCAAGATAATGAGTCTGCTTATTATCGAGATCAACTGTTCAAGATATCAATGTAGGTACCTATTGTAATGAAGTGTACTTACTATATATGATAATTTCTTATTTACTTAATACCGGCAGAAGTACCTATAATCGTAAGAATCCATTAACAAAGAAAGAAAAGAACACAATGTATTCTTTCTTTTCTTCTGCAATAAAATATTAGAATATATTGTTACTTCCAAATACCCGAACTCAATGTCAAAACTTGGCGATAACATCAGATACCTACGTAATAAGTAGGTAAGTAGGTATCTAATTCATATTGTGACCAAAAGTGGTGGCCAAATACAAAAACTTGACTTTCAATTGAAGAGTTCCAATTAGGTACTAATGTGGTTATTATTTTAATGGAGTTAAATTTAAAATATTAAAAAAAAACGCTATATTTAAAAATATACTAAAGTTACAGCCTAAATACGTCCCGCTGCTGGGCACAGGCCTTCCCCTCATCTCTGAGAGGGTTTTAAGGTAAGGAAGTGTCCGCCGCGCTGCCCCAATGTTGGTGAACTGCACATATCTTCGAAATATTTTTTTTTCTAATTCCTTAGACATGTAGGTTTCCTCACGATGTTTTCCTTCACCGCCGAGCACGTGGTAAATCAGCACTTAAAATTGCAATTAACAATTTCATTTGGTGCCGGTGGGGGTCGGACCCGGTTTACTGTGTACTGTGAAATTTAAAGCGAGCGCTAACCATCTGAGCTATCACGGCTCTAAAACCTACTAAAATATTTAATACGGCTTATATTCTTTACAAAGGTTAAGTAATATTACATTTCACATTCAATTTCATATTTATATTAATCTATTTTCAACGCAAAGTGAAATTTTAGACTACTTACATCGTAACTCCAAGTGCAAGACACACCGGCAAACTTAGCAACACAGCGTCCCAGCTCCACGTCTTCATGTGTAGTATACAGGTGTTTTAGACAGTACTTCACGTGTGGAGCCACCCTTCGCAACGTCTCCCGGGAAATCAGCACACCTGGACCGCCCATGCAAAAATTCTCATTGTATTCCAAGGCCAAAGCGTCCCTCTCCGCTGTGGTACCTCTCCCCGCTTGTCCAATAAACTGTGGCTTTCGACTGTCCACTGAACGCAAAAACTCCCCTAACTTGTCACCTCTAACATACACATCGTCATCAGCACGCATGAACCACTCGAACTTATCCCCGTATTTTTCGTACATGTAGAGTAACATAAGGAAAGATTTCTTCTGAGGCGGATAGCTATCATCCACAAAACGCAATGGAACTAAAGGCAACCCAGGCGCACGAGATACCTCTGAGCTGAAGAAAGCAATTTTACCGGGCAAGTCCTGAGCCCACGTTTCGAAAACTGCTCTCGCCCGCGAGTCCAAATATTGTTCCGCGGTCATAACACCCACGAAAACTAAAGTTTTATTCGAATTTTCGATAGTCTCCTCTGGACTAAGGCCTATAATAGCCAACGGGTCCGGTTCGATATACACCTTTGCCGCTTCCGGACACGCCTGTATGGAAGTTCTTGAAGACGTCCTTAAGCACAACTTGAGGAAGACACCAAGAGTGACGCCGGCAACAACGCCAGCCACCAAATGCATCCATCTGCTTCTTCGCGGCATCGTTAAACAGTGTTATTAACACCCACTGATACCCGTCGACGACATGTGCATTCCAAGAATAGACTTTTTATCCCTTTTACATCGACGGGGGTAGACATTAGCGAGTAATTTTTTGATTCACTTTCTGTCGATCACACGGCCGATATTGGCGCTTCACGCAAAATCGAACCACTATCGCGGTGTCACAAACTAAATATTGAATTTGCAGATGTTATCGAAACGAACGCGTATGTGAGCGGCGCGTCTCGAAATGCGAGCCGTTCATTTTTAGCTATCAGTTCACACACAACACAACTGACTCTTGCGCCGCCCGCCGTGCAACTGGATCGTTCATCGTTGGATTACCTCAAAACAAAACTCAAGCAGCGGATTTCAGTACTATGTCCGCAAGCCGGGCAACCATCTCGCTCGCTAGCATTCATTACTACCTGTATTGTTGTCTCGGTCGCGGGCAGTGTCTGCCGGATTGTGAACTTACCCATTCATCGTTGGCCGGCCGTCAAGAGACAGACAATGACCGGACACTGCGTGTCTGGTCTTATGGTCTCGTGAATCGTCGCTCACCGGCCGGTGGCCGGTGCCACATTTTTGTTACACATTTTACGACGAAAGAGTATGCAAGATGCAAAAGTGCCATTATCTCTCTATCATTTGTGAACTCAACGTCACCACAGATTACATAATTGTACACACAGGTCACATCGTGGAAAAAATCTTCATGTGAACTAAACTATATTTTTTTTACATAAAAAGTAAGTATTATAATCACACGGTCGAAATACAATCAAATTATAAAAGTTGTAATTAAATTTGAAGTTTTTGACCCACTTGTAGTTTTTATAGATGTAATGAAATCTCATGAGGGATATGGCTACTATATTTGCAATGAAAACGGATAAGTAACTTAATCTGAAAATAAGAAAAAATTAAGCTAGCAGCTTGCTTAATGAAATAAAAAACTGGATTAAGCCTAATTAGTAATGATTAATAAATAATTTTTATTCAGTAATAAGGAAAATAGGAAAATCAATTATTTTTAGGAATTCATTGAATTTTTTCTATTCCGACATATAAAGATGTAAGTGTTATGTAAAAGATGGACGGAGCCAGCGAGAGACAGCACAAGTTGTCGAATAGTTTCGGCTCTAGATCCAAACTAAGCAGATCAAGAATTCCTGTCCCCTAGACCTGTCTGTCTTCCTAGACCGAGATGCACTACGGTGAGCAAAGATACCTAATTTGTTTCAACAATTCTGTGAAATCGGTTTATGAATGTAGTTTCACTGAGAAATCACAATCTACGCCTTTGAGAGAGCGACACAGGGGTTAGACTATAAATCTTTCATGTGGATTATTCATGTTATGTTTACACAATAATTAGAACGTATTTTGGGATTTTCTGCAAACGAACCTGCAATTTTTTCTGGAAGTTTGCAATGCAACAGCGACGTCCTCCTGAAGCGAGTTTGAAGCCATCACTCCCAAAACTCGCAAAACGACTCCAAACTGGACAGAGAGCACGGTGTTGGAATACGGAAATACATAAACTAATAAGTTTTTTTTTTTAATTAAAGTGACAAACGAATTAACAGTATACCAGGCGGTAAGTTGCTACTGCAGCCCTAGAACTAGTGCGTGGTAGAGCCATGCTGGAGCTATCTTAATTGTATAGTTGTAGCACGAATGGGTCGGCTCGACCGGGGAAGGACCACGCTCTCACAGAATACCAGCGTAAAATAGCAGCTTAGTGCTGCTGTGTTTCGTATGGTGAGTGTAGAGAACCGGAGACCCTTTTTACTAGAAACGAGGCATTCTATGTTAGTCCTCACGGGTGACAACGCATCTGCATCTTGATTCGTAATCGAGGATAGATCTAGATGTCTATGGGCCACCGCAACTACTTACCATGAGGTGGACTGTGTGCTCGCTTGTCGCCTTTAATCTATAAAAAAAAGAACTAACTTCAAACAAAGATGACTATAGTTGCGTTGTGACATACAACTAAGATGCCTCACATCTTGCGTTGAATAAAACTACTTTTACGGATTTTATCGCGTTTAATTAAGTGGTTTTATATTCCCGACGTTTCGGTTGCTTTCCAGCAACCGTGGTCACGGGGGACTGAGGTGATTGACAAAATTGAAGACCAAAATTAATATTTAAAAAGCTGAAGGTACTCCGGGTTAACTTTGACATCGAGACGTCAATCACCTCAGTCCCCCGTGACCACGGTTGCTGGAAAGCAACCGAAACGTCGGGAATATAAAATAAGTTAATTAAACGCGATAAAATCCGTAAAAGTAGTTTTATTCAATGTGTAGTGTTCGCGTAAATATAAGAAATCATTAGACTACTATTCGGTCAAAGAGTTATACATTCACAGAAGAATGTAGATTCATTTTACATGAGTATGATTGAAGACATAGAGACCTTTTTTCTACCAACTTTAAACTAGAGGAGATACTCAATTCGACTATGTGTATTTTTTTATGTTTGTTACCTCATAACTTTTTTCTGGGTGAACCGATTTCGATTTTTCTTTTTTTTAATTTGAAAACTGGTGCTTCACATGTGGTCCCATATAAATATGATCAAGGTCTGACCAATAGTTTTTGAGTAATTCTTAATAATTTATATTGAAGTCGGTTGTACAAGTTTTTATTTTTTAATTATTATAGAATAAGGAAACGGTCACACAGTCCACCTGAAGTGGATACTGTGACCCAGAGACATCTACACTAATCCTCAATTAATAATCAAAATGCAGATGCGTTGTCACCCCAGGACTAAGACGAAATGCCTCGTTTCCAGTAAAAAGGTTCCCCGGTTTTCTACACTCACTATACGAAACCCATCAGCATTTAGCTCTTATTTGGTAAGGTGTGGTATTTTTAGCGTGGTCCTACACCGGTGGACTCGACCCATTCGTGCTACAACCATAATACAGCTGCAGCATGGCATTATGACCTTAGACCTGGAAAGTAATACTTTTTTTATAGGATAAGGGTGACAAACGGGCACACAGTCCACCTGATGGTAAGTGGTTGCTGTGGCCCACAGACATCTACATCTATCCTCGGTTACGAATCAAAATGCAGATGCGTTGTCATCCGTTAGAACTAAGATGGAATGCCTGGTTTCCAGTAAAAAGGGTATGCGGTTCTCTACACTCACCATACGAAACACAGCAGCGTTAAGCTGCAATTTTATGCTAGTAATCTGTGAGAGCGTGGTCCTTCCCCGGTCGAGCCGACCCATTCGTGCTACAACTATACCAATAATATAGCTACAGCATGGCTCTACCACGTACAAAAAACTCTGTTTATTTCGTCCTTTTTTTTGATATTTATTAATATTTTTATATTTTTCCTGTGAATAATCCATAGCTATTAATTTTTTTGGATTAAGGTTTTATCGCAGTTTCATTATTGTTGTCTAGATTTAAAGGATATTATTTAGAACGCAAGTTGCGCAGTCTATTTTCATTATGATGTGATTTTCTGTTATCTGTTATATAATTGTTTTTAAGATAGACCACTGCTTGAACTACTCGAAAGAGACGGAACGGGTCACAATAAAAATTAGTGACCATGGTTTACAATGGCAAATGTTGAGTGCGAGCCATCGATCACTAATAAAAAAACTAGTACCAGTGACAAAAAATGTCCTTACCGAATGAGCGCCCACTCGAACATTTGGGTGCGCTTTTAATTTGTTCGTCGCTTTCTGAATACAACTTTAGACAATGCAATTAAGGTTGAATTTACATTTATGTATACTCATTTTAACTAGCAATACGTCAGAACAATTGGAGACAGTTTTTAGAGAACTTTTGTACGGGATTGTGCATTTGGTTTTTATTAGTAATCGATGGTGCGAGCCCATTTCGTTACACTCGGCAACATCTAATATTATTAGCAAATAAACGTTTATGAGAAATATGTACAATATGCTGACTTCATTATGTGGCGAAAGAAATATTTTCTTACTTAAGTAAACCTGCATTAACGAAATAATTTCAGAAAATCAATTAGCCAGAATTCACATGAAAAATAAAAAAGTGTATATTACCCACTTTAATCGGTACTGAGCTAATCTTTAAAATAATGAAATTAAGCGAAGTAACGCCTGATTCTATTATCTTGAAATGGTTTCGTATCTCAGTCGCTCTATATATTATATGACATGTGTGGGCCGGGATTTATTCCGAAGATTACAGCGAGTTAATAATAATAATAAAAAAACCTGGCAGACCGAGTTCGGTACATCAAATATTTTCGAGCGTACGCTCGAAAATATTTGATGATGCCGAACTCGAACAACTACGACGTGAGGCTATTCCCTCATCGAATGAACCGGCTATAGCTGGGGATGCGGCTCTTCAGGCCACAAACCAGCAGCCACATATAGAGGGCGCCATGGATCTCCCCGCTCTGGTTGATTCAGGCGATGATGGAATGGTCACCCAAGAACTAGAGCAGATGAGGAGTAAATTGGAGGAGGCGATTGTGGAAACGCGCAGTACGCCTCTCGAAAATCGACCGCGACTCCCGCGCATACCCCTAAGCAAGCGGAATCGGGCTGTCGTGAGGGCTCTCAACCCAATGCTGGTGACCTATTTGGAAGCCAGCCGGGACCTTTGCGAGACGGACTCAATTCTTTTTGGCGCCGCACTGGCAGTTTGCCGTATTGTTGGCGCCAAACTTCCCACGGCTGGACGCGCTACTAGACAAAGTAGCGCCATCCCAGCCTGGAGAAGAAGGATTGAGGACCGTATCGTAAAGGCAAGGGCCCTCATCGGCAGGCTGATAAGCTTCAGGTCGGGCAATAATAGGCCGAGAATTGTGCGCACCGTCAGAATCGCGTTTGCTGGGACAAATATCATTTTGTCCCAGCCGGATATAACGCAAAAACTGACGGAGCGCATAGACGACCTGAAGCAGAGAATCGCTGCTTGGGGGAAGCGGATTCGGCGATATACCGAGAGGTTGACACGGTTCAACCAAAATCGTCTCTTTCAGAATGATCAGAAGAGGCTCTATGAATCATTGGAGCGGCCAATGGTACGTGGAACGGGCCCAGCACCGAATCAGGCCGACACTATCGCATTCTGGCGCGGCCTGTGGTCAGAGCCCGTAAACCACAGCGAGGGCCCTTGGACGGAAGTTGTGGCGAGTCAGTGTGCGAATATTACGCCCATGGACCCCGTCATCATAACGCCGGATGACGTTGTTGAGGCGGTCCGTAGGGCCCCGAACTGGAAATGTCCGGGGCTCGACGGGCTGCATCACTACTGGCTGAAGGGGTTCGTGGTGTGTCACGCTGTGCTCGCCCGACAGTTTCAAGAGGCTCTCAACCAGAAGTCGCTCCCGAGCCTCTTCACTACTGGGATCACTCATTTGGTTCCTAAAGATCAGGATACCACAGACCCGAGCAAATACCGCCCCATCACGTGTCTACCCACGATATACAAGACCACTAACATCCATTTTGAGCGCGAGAATCAGTCGTCACCTGAACTCAAATCAGGTGATGTCGCGCGCTCAGAATGGATGTAGGGGCGGTGGTCGTGGAACCAAGGAACCACTCCTCATTGACGCGGTCATTGGCAAGGTGGTTAAACGCAACCGTCGGAACCTCTCCGCCGCCTGAATAGACTGTGCGGTCCTCCATGTTGAAAGGGGAAGGGTTGCTAACTCTGAGGGCATAGATTTATCTGTGCCCATCAACATAAGGACCCTTTCCGAGGCTGAAACATACCGATACCTGGGTATGTCACAGAACATCGGTGTAGATGAGGCGGGTATGAAACAGTCAGTTTGCGATGTGTTTTATGCACGCTTGACCAAAGTGCTTAACAGCCTTTTGTCCGGTGTGAATAAGACGCACGCATATAACGGTTGGGTCATGCCTGTTCTCATGTATACCTTTGGCATACTTAGGTGGACTCAGACCGAACTAAACGCTCTGGACAGAAAAGTCCGCACTATAATGACGTCCCACAGGATGCATCATCCGAGATCGTCAGTAATGAGGCTGTACTTGCCGCGGAAGCATGGTGGGCGCGGCTTTTTAAGCGCGCTTACGATGCATAATCGCGAAGTGTGCAGCCTCCGTAATTACTTTCTGACGAGAGCGGATGATCCATATTATAGGGACGTTATTTCTTGTGATAAAGGACTTACCCCTCTATCCTTAGCCAACGAGCAATGGCGGGACCCGGCAGTACAGACCATTTCCGACCGGGAGACCGTATGGAAGGAGAATGAGCTCCACGAGAGGTTCTGCAAGGCTCTACACGAGCCTTTCGTAGACACAGTCGTCTCCCTCCACTGGCTACGTTTCGGTGACCTCTTTGGGGAAACCGAGGGTTTTGTCTGTGCGATACAGGACCAGGTTATTAAGACCAACAATTATCGGAGATACATCCTAAAGGATGGCACCGTCGACGTCTGTCGAGCTTGTCGCCATCCCGGTGAGTCACTTAGGCATGTCATCTCCGGTTGTTCGGCGCTTTCTAACTCTGAGTAATTACACAGACCCAACTTAGTAGCCAGGATTCTACACCAGGAGCTCGCTCTGAAATACGGTCTCGTGGAACGGAAACTGCCGTATTATAAGTACTTGCCGGAAGCCGTACTCGAAAATGACCGCGCCAGGCTCTACTGGGACCGGACCATCATCACAGACAGGACTATTCTTGCGAATAAGCCTGATATTGTGCTGATGGACCGGGCACAGTCAAGGATATTTTTGGTCGACATTACCATTCCTTATGACGAGAACCTCGTGAAAGCCGAAACAGATAAGCTGACAAAATATCTGGACCTGGCTCACGAGGTGACCGACATGTGGGGTGGACTGCCGGCCGAAATTATACCTGTAGTCGTCACTGCGAATGGGTTAATTCCAATCAGCCTCTCGGGTCATCTGAGGCGACTGGGACTCCGTGACGGACCGCTCCAAGCTCAAATGCAGAAGGCGGTGCTCCTCGATACCGCCCGCATCGTCCGCCGGTTTCTTTCCCTTTCCCCCTAACCCTCGGCCGTTTGGTCTCCCCTGCCGAGGGCTTCCATCTGGTTGGGTTTTTATATATTTATGTATTTTTTATGTATTTATTTTATTTTATTGATATTTATGTACGTTTACCATGATTATTTACAATTATATATTTATATTTCCCAACCAGATGAGAAACTTTATAGATACCACATAATAATAATAATAAATCTTCATTTCGGATAAGAAATGAGATCCATATTGGAGATATTAGAAAAATCACTAATTAATAATAATAATACAGCTAGGTGGACGGAGGAAGTAAAATGACACGCACGCACGCACGCATTTATGCATGCACAAACGCAAGAATAGTTGTGGTTATTCCTTGTTCTGCTTTTTTTCTCATTATCCCTTCAAACCCGTCGGTGCGGGCCTCACAGAACATGCCTGAAGCGCTGCAGTAGCGGGGCAGCCCCAAAAGAACTCTAAATGCATTGTTATATTGCACCTTTAATGCTTTATACGCCCTTTGTGTGTAGTTTACCCAAAGGGAGCACGAATAGAAAGACTGGCAGTATACCTTAAAAAGAGTTATTTTCAAGGCAATACTGCATCGTGCAAACCTACGGGCTAACATATTACTCCGGGTCGCTAAGGGCCTACGCTCCCTCTCCATGTCCATTTCATCACGCAAATCCTCGGTCACGTAGTGTCCCAAGTTACTGAATTGTGATACCCTCGATAAAGCAGTGTTGTAGAGTCTAATAGGTGGTATGTAAAGGAGAAAATGGGACTTTAATTTTAGAAAGAAATGAGAAATCCTAAACCTCAGTATGTTGCTGCATCTATGGTCAGTTTGGGTGAGGATGCTGTTTTCTTACAAGACAATGCTCGTCCCTATAAAAGGCTTTATGGTGAGGAGATATCAGATGGATAAAATGGTCGGCAAGCAGCCATCTTACATACAACGTACTGGACGCCAGGGACGGGTTACTATGATGTATGAGTTAAAGAACTCTCCTTTCAATAACACTTCGAAAACTGAAGTCATTTAGAATCTCAGTTATGATATAAATTATAAAAATTAGAATACTCCCCAGGATCGACTTAGCAATAACCAGCCAACATGTACCGAATCGGTATTGACAGCTTGCATAGTAGGTAAATAAAAAGTACGAGTACCTATATTGTATAAAATTGCAAATCTTTGTGTAGAGGCGAAACACGTGTCGTATTGTCGTTGGTGGTGTGACTTTCCTAGTGTAGTGGTGTTGGGAGTAGCGGTGCTGGAATTAGTTGTGTCGGGAATGCAAGCAATTGAGGGAGAGCGGCAGGTGCTCTTCAAACTAAGTAAGACACATCATTTTATTTAATTGAGTGGATGTGTGCTAAACAATTTTTACCAATTTTAATTGTAGCAATTTTAGTTGAAGCAACGAATTCCTTTTTAGGGTCCCATATCCATCTTCAGTCCTGTATGTCAGTGGACTGTATCTCATGATTTGTAATAGGTAGGCAGTTGAAATTTTCGCAGAATGTATATTTCTGTTGCCGCTATAATAACAAATAATAAAAACTAAAATAAATTAATAATTAAAAGAGCTGCCCTGCTAGAAACGTGTATTACAATGGTACGGAATAACGGAACCCTTCATGCGTGCATCTGACTCGCACTTGGCCGGTTATTTATGTTTTCATTACATTTAATTTTTTTTTCAATACATATAGATTTACTTTTATGATATCTCTTGCCCTTAACCACTCGAGTACCTATTGAATTTTCATAAATTTCACCCTATGGTAATATATTTATAAATAATTTGAACAGTGTTTTTTGATGTTATGAAATGAAATTACAAAATTCCTTTACCCGTTAATGGCATTCAGAATGTTCAAATCACAGAGTAAACCGTGGTTCCGCTTCCGTGGTTGTAATTCATAGACTTGGCTGCCCTTCAAACACAGAAAGAATCCCAACGTTTTGGTCGACTGTACAATTTACTAGTAGAATCTTTTATCTTGCATTCCAATCTTCAAAATGTTAAATAGCTTGCAACGACGAAATTTAGAATATAGAACACGGTTCAACTACCTTATGTGCCGGTAAGCCCACGCTAGACTCAGCCTTAATTGCTGGCACACGCTCGGCCCAGAAACTCGATTTACCAAACAAAATCCCCAAACAAAACTGTTAGTACTAGCAGCACTCAAGTCAATGTCATTCAAACAATACGCCAAAAATAACAGGACTCTGCCGCCATTTTACTTTCAAAGTTCACTGAAATTGTAGTTTTAAATACATTTATTTTATTGTGTGTATGTAAGTTTACTTGACAGTGTAGTGGCGGTGTTAGAATATCCACTACCTACCGTATATCATTCCGTGTTATGATGCGACAAAGAGAATTTGAAACAGGAGATAGGTAGCAGCGTATTCCGAATAACAACTCAAAATTATAAAAATTTGCACACTTGACAAAATGGCGTAATCTATGGGGGAGGCCTGATGGATGAATTTTATTGTTCTTGTTCATAGCGCGCGAGCAAAGCGATCGATCCCTGCCGGCATCAATAAAATTATTAATTTCAAATGTTAGTGATGATTTACAAAGTTTTCGGCGAATCATATCTAAGAAATCAATCACAATGGGAACTCATTGTTCATGTGTTGCCGGCTCGGATCAAAAAAATCTGTCAGAAGCTATACCACAGAATAAATAATAGTACGCTATACGTCCAATAACGATAAATATTCAAAACACTGTAGGCCCGGTAAAAGTAAATTTGATCTAATGATTGAGAAAATATTTTCTTTCGGTACGACTACGTTTACTTCTTTTAGACTCTTTACATCGGAGAATTTGAGAATTATTTAATTAATTCCTAGTATTTTTTTATTCTACAATAATTTAAGGGACATTTACCGCTTAACATATGTCAGTCCCATCATACCCTAACATACTCACCTACACCTAACACACTCATATAACGTTAGTTAATACTTATTATACTACGTGGGCCATGGATTCGAACAGAACTTTCGCATCGTCGCCATTTGGTTGGGATATAATTTAAAATTAAAAATTTTGTACAGCCGACTTCAATATAAGTTATTAAGAATAACTCATAAACTATTGGCCTAACCTTAATCAAATTCATGTGGGACCACACAAGAAGTACCAGCTTTC
Source organism: Parnassius mnemosyne (assembly GCA_963668995.1). Taxonomy (NCBI): domain Eukaryota; kingdom Metazoa; phylum Arthropoda; class Insecta; order Lepidoptera; family Papilionidae; genus Parnassius; species Parnassius mnemosyne. The sequence continues at coordinate 4,277,703 of CAVLGL010000024.1, read as the reverse complement.
AAATAAAAAAGAATCATCGAAATCGGTTCACCCAGTAAAAAGTTATGAGGTAACATAAACACATAAAAGAGATTCTCTAATTTGTAAATTATTATTGCAATTATGATATTGTAATTATGGATGATAATAACCCCTGGAAATGAGGTGATCGCTACCAAGCTATTTCTAATTTGTTGTGTTGTTAATTTGTGTAACATCATGATTATAAGCTGTTATTTAAAAAAAGTCCCGCTGGGTTGCTTGCTGGTTCTTCCCAGGGCAGAGGTTTTTTTCGAACCCGTGGTAATTAAACAAAAGACTGACTTTCAATAAGTATTATTTATAATCTGTATTGAATAAAAAAGTTTCTGTTTCTGTTTCTGTTTCTGTAAACACTCACGTCTGTCACCCAGAGGGGTAGGCAGAGATTACGGACTTCCGTTCGGCACGATCCTGTCACACTAGTCTCGCTTTCTTTACATCCATATACCTACACATAAATGCTCGTCGGTCAAGGGTACTCCTAATCTGGCCCATTTTCAATAGATCGCCAATTTGATCGATAAACTTTGGTCTAGGGCGTCCCTAATTAAGAGGGTAGTACAAATGCATCTACAAGGTTTACACCTGCTACAATGTGTCCTCCGATCGAATTTCGATTATGGCGGCCAGTGACAATGGGGACTCGCCATATGCGCGAGACATGATTTTAGCGCACGAGTGTGTAAGCAAGCACAGGTACACTCTCTATTCCTTTATTCGTGTAGTATAGTCCAATGGGACGGCATTCCGACAAAACCGGAGCGCGATTAGGCGCAGGACTAACGGTTTTAGGTGCTTTTGGAGGCATGGTTGTGATACACCGCCAATTTAACCGCCAAATGAACGAAGTAACGTACGTCATAATTTTGTAAATCCACGTTTCTTTATTTTTTTTTTTGTTAACGATTTCTCTTCAACGTACCAAACGATTTTGATGCGCAACTGCATGATGCAACTGATGGCGATTTTTCAGTTTAAGAGCTGATTAGATTTTGGAATTGATAGTTACTTACACCTGTTTAAAAGTTATTTAAAAAAAAAACTTTTTATGAATCTCAACATCTACCAGTCCGAATCGTATAATACCATTTTATTTGCATAGGTGGCTTTGTAATAAGATAGCTCTTCATCAGTCATTCAAATAATAAAGGGTCAAAATCAAAATGTCAAAATGGCGCCGTTCTATCGACGCCATTTGCTAATTTTTTTTCTTAATATATTAGTTAAGCCGCGTCTCCACCTAAGTTTTGTTGTCAACACAACATTTGCCAACACGTGTTGCCAACAAATGTTTCTGTCAACAAGCATCTCCACCGAGGGAACAAATGTTGGCCACAAGCATATTCCTTTGATGTTGCCGCCGAAAATCGAAACAAGTTTTGTTGCCAAATGTCGTGTGGACAAGAAAACTTTGGTGGAGACGCGGCTTTATAGTATACGAAATTATGTTTTTATCTCTGTGCTCCTCCTAGTTTTGTTTTTATAGGGCAGCAAAGCTTAAGGTGACCATGTTACCCTCACGTACTTTATTATTTTATACGTGGTAGAGCCATGCTGCAGCTATATTAGTAGTATAGTTGTAGCACGAATGGGTCGTCTCGACCGGGGAAGGGCCACGTTCTCATTACCACTAAAAACTACCACTAAAGACACTAAAGACTACCAGCGTAAAATAGCAGCTTAACAATGCTGTGATGCATATGAAATGGTGAGCGTCCGGAGACCCTTATTACTGGAAACGAGACATTCCATCTTAGTCATCACGGGTGACAACTGACAACGCATCTGCATTTTGATTCGTAAACGAGGATAGATGTATGGGCAACAGCAGCTTACCATCAGGTGATGAAAAGAATAAACATGGTTATTTTTCTTTCTTTCTACTTACATAAATGTATCTAAATGCAACCTCAAAACGTTTGAACCTATGAGATAAGACATCGGTAGGAGAATCTGATCCAGTGTAAAAAATTATGGAGGCTGTCCCTTATGCTGAAGGCTGGACATAACACATGCTTCTTTTTACGTCTTCTTTAAATATTGATTTTAGCTGGATTAAAAATCAATGACACTAAGCTTTTTTTTATAGGATAGGGTGACAAACGAGCACACAATCCACCTGATGATAAGTGGTTGCTATGACCCATAGACATTACATCTATCCTCAATAAAGAATCAATGTAAATGCGTTATCACCCGTATAGCGTATAAGCTGCGGTCTCTTAATACATTTAATTTGAAATATTAATTTTATGATTTCGACGTTTCTTAGAACAACATCCGGTATCGAAGAATGACCGAACCTTTTTATTCATTCGTCGAAGTTTCAGTAAATGTTTAACGTCCGTAAAAACACATGAGCACAAAGGACCGCTGTAATGATCCATTCAGTAGGTTCAGTAGGGTTACCATAAACGAACAAATTTTACTTTTTTTAATTATTCATATTTTTAACAAATAGTCGTACAATATTAAAATAGAATTTATACCGTACACAAATTAGGTCTTCCCAAGGAAAGCATCCTACATTCATGCATGTCTAACCAGATCACAGTGGTGAACCGCCCTACATTTTGCTTACCGATACGAGGCTGCCACTCGAGAATCTTCCTTCTCCATCGGCTGGCAGTGCTTCGAGCTACTATATAAACTATATAACGTAATTACGATAAACAAATAAAACCATAACTTTCAAGTAGTTAAGGGACTGCTAAGGTTTTGGACTCGTGGGCTTAAATCTGCCATTTGTTTGCTATCGTGGCCACTAGCACAAGGCAAGTATTTGAAGCTTATTTGGAACAATATCAGTTTTTAAATATAATATAATAATATACCCTTCTCAGAAGAGCTAACTTATTAGGTACGTTAAATTCAAATGAATAATGATTAGAATAATCAAACATTTATAAGTAGAAAAAGTAAAAAAGTTTATGTTTGCGATTACGGCATTGATCGGAAGCCATGTTTTCTGACATTCCCATAGAAACATCTTACGACATCAATGGAACTAATTGTGCATTGTAGTTTGTGGTGATGGTTTATCATTATTGAATAAAACTACTTTTAAGGATTCTATCGCGTTTAATTATCTTGTTTTTTATTGATTACCCGACGTTTCGGGTACTTTACAGCACCCATGGTCACGGGAGGACTGAGATGATTGACATCCCGATGTCAAAGTTAACTCGGAGTACCTTCAGGTTTTTTAAATATTAAATTTGGTCCGATCTACGCAGAATGATCTTCCTGTATCTTGAAGTCTTGCAGTGGTATGCTTGGGTTTAGTTTTAACTTTATTAATTACAAGATCCTAAGCAGGTAGTGGTACCCAGCCAGTGGTTTATCAAATCGAATGTTATGGCGGGGGCCATCTAGGATATGATCACAAACTGCAGACTTCCCGGAACGTTGGTGTTTCATACAGTGTTGATACAGTTGGTGTTTACGTAGTTTATCACTTATAGAACAAACATTTAGTACAGCTATATTCCGCCATTTGGCATGCAATGTCCATCACATTTTATTACTTTTGTATTAAATTACTTAAACATACTCTAGTTAAAATTCACATGATACAAAATCAAAAATATATAGCGATAAGTCAATTTAGATAATATTGTATAAGTCAATTTAGTTATTCTCAGTCATGTAACAGTCAATTATTGAATTTCATATTTGTCTTCGAGATATTCTTTCACACTGTAGTATGCCTTATTAAGAAGAAATTGCTTCAATAGTATTTTAAACTTATCTATATTGGAGCATCTCAAAATTTGTAATGGTAAATGGTTATAAATTCTAGGGGCCATACAAAATACACTGTTGTTAAATTGGGCTGTGTTGTTTGATGGAAAACATATTTTTTGATTATTACGTTTACTGTGTAGGCACTCAAATAAAGAGAAATATGCGTAGTAACAAAAACGGCTATCTCATATATATAAAGGCACGGAAGTGTTAACAGTTTCAAACTAATAAAAAATGTTTTACAACTATCCGTCTGTTTTAACTTCACAATGGCTCTTACACATCTCTTTTGGGCTCTAAATATCATTTCATTATCTACAGAGTTACCCCAAAAGATGACACCATACCTTAACACCGATTCTACATAACCGTGGTAAGCAGTGATGACGGCAGATTGATTCACCATTGTTCCAAGTCTATATAGAGCATAAGAGAACCGATTGAGTTTAGTACAAATATCTTCCACTTGAGATTTCCATTTTAAGTTTGAATCGAGATTGAGGCCTAAAAATTTCGCATTTTCGACTACATTAATTTCTTGTCCGTTGTAGCAAATATTAATATTTATTAAATTATTTTTCACGTTTCTGAATGTCATTAGATTTGTTTTATTTAGATTAATTAATAAATTATTATTTGATAACCATTGAATTATTATGTCTAGTGTTTGATTTATATCAGATATCATTTAATTTTTGCTTGTGCTTGTAAACATCACTGTGCTATCGTCTGCAAATAGTACCATATCTTGATTTATATAATTTGGTAAATCGTTTATATAAACAAGGAATAACAATGGACCAAGAATACTTCCCTGGGGTACTCCTTGAGTTACTTCGCGATATGAGGATGAGTAAACTATTTGTCTATAAGTTTTTGAGCATATACGGGTAATTTGTGTACATTGTTGTCTATTTATTAAGTATGTTTTTATGAGATTGAGGCCATTTCCTCGGACTCCGTATGCTTCTAGTTTACTTCACATAGCTGACGTGAAACACCAACCCCCGTGACCATGGGTGCTGTAAAGTACCCTAAACATCCGGAATCAATAAAAAGCAAGATAATTTAACGCGAAGAATGTGTAGTGTTCGCGTAAATATAAGAAATCATTATAGTTTATCATTATTCTTAATTTGTCCATGGGAACTTTCTAAATTAAATCATTATAGCATTTTCCAACTTTATCTAGACTAAGATTTTTTTTTAAAAGAATAAGCGTGACAAACAAGCACACAGTTCACCTTATGATAACTGTATGCTGCGCCCCATAGACATCTACATCTATCCCCTATTAAGAATCAAAATTCAGATGCGTAGTCACCTCTGAGAACATAGATGGAATCCCCCGTTTCCAGTAAAAAGGGTCTCGGGTTCTCTACACTCACCATACAAAACACAGCAGCATTAAGCTGCTATTTTACGCTGGTATTCTGTGAGAGCGTGGTCCTTCCCCGGTCGAGCCGACCCATTCGTGCTACAACTATATACTTGCAGCTTGGTTTTTTTTTATAGAATTAGGGTGACAAACGAGCACACAGTCCACCTTATGATAACTAGATGCTGCGGCCCATAGACATCTACATTTATCCCCGATTAAAAATCAAAAGGCAGATGCGAGATGAGAACCAAGATGGAATCCCTCGTTTCCAATAAAAAGGGTCTCCGGTTCTCTACACTCACCATACGAAACACAGCAGCGTTAAGCTGCTATTTTACGCTGGTATTCAGTGAGAACGTGGTCCTCTTCGGTCAAGCCGACGCATTCGTGCTATAACTATGTAGCTGTAGCTTGTTATAATGATATAAAATGATATGCTTCTTTTAGAGAGGTTTAGAAGTAATATAATAAAAAGACTTCCATCACTTTCGTTTAAAAATAGTGCTAATTATTTGTATGCTACATTATTTGAAATCATACGTTGTGAATTTAGTAGAATATTTACTTCTAAAACTTTCTCTCTTAACAGTCGCAAATCATTTAATGAATGGGCGACAGTAGGAATTTATAAAAGTAGGCGAAGGTTATACGAGCTTTATGATGAAAGATCATATAATAGTAGTGTTATATTTAGAGATTATGTAAAAACATATTCTAAAATATTTAAAAAAGTGTGCTCCACTGCTAAGGCTTTACATTTAAGCAACAAAATTAAAACTGCATGCGACAAAATTAAAATGACCTGGAGAATAATAAATAGTGAAACGGGCAAGGTCAAACCGCGCAACTCGGATTTTCAATTAAATATTAACAATAATTTAACGCGATCTGATCAAGAAGTTGCTATGGCTTTTGAGAAACATTTTACTGATGTTCCTTTTTTGACAACAAAATCATTAAATTCTTCTCCTACTGTCACCGAATCATTGCTCAAACAAAATGTAAAGGCTTGTTCAAATACTTTTAAATTCCATAGGGTACTGCCAAAAGATATCGTTAAATATTTTAAAACTATTGATGTTAAGAAAACGGCAGACTTATGGGGGATTTCCGTTAAAGTTATTTTATCTATAATAGATACATTAGCACCTTATCTACCCACTATATTTAATATAAGCGTCGAATCTGGTGTGTTTCTTGATTTAATGAAACATAGTAAAGTCATACCTATATTTAAATCTGGTAGTACATTAGACCCCGCCAATTTTAGACCAATTTCTGTACTACCAACATTAAGTAAAATTTTTGAAAAAATTATTTTAGACTAGATGTTAAGTTTCTTCAATATTAATAAATTGCTACATAAAAATCAATTCGGTTTTACAAGGGGTCGCTCGACAACTGACGCTGGAGTTGAGCTTATTAAACATATTTTTTGTGCATGGGAGAATTCAGAGGATGCTTTGGGTATATTTTGTGACCTTTCCAAGGCCTTCGACTGTGTTCACCATGAGATATTAATCAGGAAGCTACAGTACTATGGTGTCAAGAACACAGCGCTTAAACTTATTATTTCATATTTAAGTAATAGAAAACAGAAGGTTATTATCAATGGTAAAAGTTCTTCCGGGTCACCTGTACTAATGGGTGTTCCTCAGGGCTCGATTCTCGGCCCATTCCTGTTTCTGGTGTATATTAATGACTTACCTCACCTTGTAGGGGATAGTCATGATATAGTATTATTTGCTGATGATACTTCCTTGATTTTTAAACTTAAACGTCAATCATTTAAATGTGACGAAGTGAATAATGCTATATCAAAATTAGTGCATTGGTTCAACGTTAATAATCTGCATTTGAACGGAAATAAAACTAATTGTGTTAAATTTACAACAACGAATGTTAAAAATCTTAATACCAATGTGTTTTTAAATGGGGAGGAATTGAGCCCTGTTGTATCCACTGTTTTTCTTGGCATCACTCTTGACGCAAAGCTACAGTGGGGCCCCCATATATCCAAATTAGCAAGCAGACTAAGTTCTGCAGCCTATGCTGTAAAAAAGATTAGAGGTCTCACTAGTGTCGAGACAGCTAGATTAGTTTATTTTAGTTATTTTCATAGCATAATGTCTTATGGGATTTTGCTATGGGGAAATGCGGCTGATTCAGAAACTATTTTTGTTTTACAGAAGAGGGCCATTAGAGCTATTTACAATCTAAAACCGAGAGAGTCCCTTAGAGATAAATTTAAAGAAATTAATATATTAACTTTGGCCTCTCAGTATATTTACGAAAATTTAATGTATGTTCACAAAAACAAAGATAGTTTTAGTAAAAGAAGTGATATACATTCTGTGAACACTAGGAACAAACACAAGCTAGTGATACCAGTTTCTCGACTCCACAGAGTCAGTAATTCATTCTTGGGGCAATGTATACGCTATTACAACAAGGTCCCGGAAAGTGTACAGGTTCTCTCTATTACCAAGTTTAAATGTTTTATTAAGCTGAAACTGTATAAAAAGGGTTATTATAGTATAAATGAATACATGGTTGATAATAGACAGGCCTGTTGGTCTAGTGGTTAGTGATCCTGACTGCTATGCCGGAGGTCGTGGGTTCGATTCCCACCCAGGACAAATGTTTGTGTGATGAGCACGATCATTTGTTCTATGTCTGGGTGTAATTTATCTATAATATTTATGTATTTAGAAATATATAAGTATGTTTATCAGTTGTCTAGTACCCATAACACAAGCTCTGCTTAGCTTGGGACTAGATGGCGTTGTGTGATAGTTGTGGAATATTATTATTATATTATTATTATAATAACCCCTGGGAATGAGGTGATCGCTTCCAAGCAGTTTCTAAAATAAATTTTGTAAATAGTTCGTAATCATTTTTATTGTAAAATTTATTTTAAAAAAAAGTCCCGCTGGGTTTCTTGCTGGTTCTTCCCAGGACAGAGGGTTTTTTCGAACCAGTGGTAAAGTAAAAAATGACTTTCAATAAGAATTACACATGTAATGTATATTGAATAAAAAATATTCTATTCTATTCTATTCTATTCTAGAATAATTAGGGATAAATTAATTCTATTCTAAATTATAGTGTTTCATGCCGAGAATCCGACACCGCTTGCAACTTTACAAGATGCAGGTTCGGCATCACGTCTCACATGTTCTGTACTGTACTGTTCTCATCTCTGGGCCGGGGTACTCCAATTCTAGCTCCTTCCACTTGACCGCATCTAGATTGATTGGCTCGATTAACTGCTGCTGCGAAGAGATGTTGCATACGTTTGCATTTTCTATCGCATTTACCACAGGGAATGCTCTGAGGATTTTTTCGGATTAATTTCAGCCACACATCACCACAAACCTCATGATACCATCCATACCCTTTGGATGCTTGGTAGTCCACTACTGTGCGTTTTACTAGGAGTTTTATTCCTCGAACGACTACTTTGTGAAATCGTTTATACTTTCCTTCTTTCAAAAAACGAGCTTAATCATTTTTAAAAGGTCGGCAACGCACCTTTGATTCAACTAGTGTTGGAGTTGTTCATGAGTGACAGTCGACACTAACCATCAGGTAAGCCGCATGTTCATGTGCCTACTTTTCTATATAAAAGCTATATAACTATTCTCTCGAGTACAAATTATAAAGGTAAAAACAGGACAAAGTTAAGGCTTGAATTATTTTTTATGTAACACTCATTAATTAATACTAATAGATAATATCAGATAGTAAGAACAAATTGTAGGAAATAATAAAATGACATTATAGATAGCGGCATTTCTAACATTTGAAAACATTTATAATTGTTATCGCTTACTTTAAATTAAGTATCAAATATAGTAAATGTTGTTTCAACGAATATGTTGAATATAATCAGCATATTGTGTATACACTAATCAAACTAATGTAATTAAAGACATAAGTAGATCTAAAATATGTTTTAGTTTGAAACACTCCAACGATAACATTTTCCTTTGATAACATAAAATAACATATAAGGCAGGTGAGGGTAATATGGTCACCTTGAGACCGCCCTAAAAATCCAATACTAGGTATGGTATTAGGAGGACAGAGACAAAAACACAAAGTCGTATACTGTAACCAATATATTAAGAAAAAAAAAATAGCAAGCAAACAAGCTTTGACAATGATTAGGAACACTTCCAAAATCAACTTAAAAAAATAACTAGCATAGTTAGATTTCGAATGACTAACACATCTAGGAAAGCTAAAGAATTATTTGCCTCTAACTCCATCTATGCAATGTGAATTACATTGGATAGATGGAGTTAGAGGCAAATAATTCTTTAGCTTTCCTAGATTCACATTGCATAGATGGAGTTAGAGGCAAATAATTCTTTAGCTTTCCTAGATGTGTTAGTCATTCGAAATCCTAATAACACCGTAGGTGTGTATAGAAAAAAGACCCATACAAACCGATATTTAAACGGTAAATCCCACCATCATCCTTCACAGTGAGCTACCGTGGACAAATCTTTGTTACAGAGAGCACGAGGGATCTGTGACAGCAAACACCTGGCCACCGAGCTTCAGTACGTCAAGCAGGTTCTGCCCGACAACAAGCTTCGGGTCCCGCGCCTACGTCACAGTGACAGAGTGAAGCCGGCCACAGTCGAGTCCACCATATGTCAGAGGTGTCATACACAAGATTGGCTACATCTTGAAGCGAGCTTCTATTAGAACATTCTTCAAGCCGCCGAAGAAGATTAGTCAGTTCTTACCATCCGTCAAGTGCAATATTCCTCTACAAGATGCAGGAGTGTACAAGCTTGATTGTGAGTGTGGTCTTTCATACATAGGGCAAACAAAACGATCAATATAAACACATAACTGACTTGAAGCACCAACGTTCCGGGAAGTCTGCAGTTTGTGATCATATCCTAGACGGCCCCCGCCATTACATTAGATTTGATAAACAACAAAAAGAACATCGATTCCTGCCAAGGATGATACGTGAGGCTATAAAATTTAAAAACATCCTAATTTCAATAGAGAGGAAAGCTGGGTACTACCACCTGCTTGGGATCCTGTAATTCATAAAATTAAATCTAAACCCACGCATACCACTGTTAGACTTCAATACACAGTAAGTTCATTCTACGTAGATCGGACCAAAATTAACAATTAAAAAAGCTGAAGGTACTTCGGGTTAACTCTGACATCGGGACATCAATCACCTCAGTCCCCCGTGACCATGGTTGCTGGAAAGCAACCGAAACGTCGGGAATTTAAAATAAGTTAGTTAAACGTGATAAAATCCGTAAAAGTAGTTTTATTCAATTGACAATAATGTCAACTGTCAAAATGGAGCCAATAAAGCAGCGCCCTTTTGGACCTTTATTATTTGATTGACTGATGAAGAGCTATCGCAGTTATCGTATCACAGAACCGTCTATACCAACAAGGGTGTAATTTATGAGTTTTAAGAAAGTCACCATATTAACCGGATAACCATATTACCCTCACGTAATATACTGTCCACCCATTATCCATTAAAGCCTATTAAAGTTCACTGCTGAACATAAGGGGATTTTCCATAGTTGCCACGGGTTGGCAATCTCAGTTTATTATTTCGATTTGTTATCAAGAAGATGCTGCTGCCCATCTCCTGTTTCAGTTTCCCTCTGTCGCCTCTTACAACACCCACGGGATGATATGGGGTAGTTGATGTTCTTACACCGCCACTACGCGATATATAACGTATTTTACCGTTATTAATACGAGTAAATAAGTTATGTTTTACAATAGTTAACTATTTTAATTAAAGATAATTGTAATTAAATGAACATGTAACGTAATGAGTGCTCTCAATTCTTAGTAGTAAGAAATTTATTATCTATATACAAAATAATACATTAAGTTTTTATCAGATATAGGTACCATAAGACAATTGCGTCCATACTCTACGTGTATAGTGTACCCAATATGTAAACTACATAATTTAATTAATAGAATCAGGCGTTACTTTGCGGAAATCCATTACATTAAAGTTGTTAAAAATTAATTTGCTTATAATCCGCGTAATGAAATAAAATTATGTGTTTTACTCAACTTTGAGAGTACCTCCCGCCGTCCGTCAATTGAGTGCACTATCCCCGTCACCGTTTTTCCTAGTGTAGTGCTATTGGGAGTAGTGGCGCTGGCTTTAATACAAATATTTAATATTACAATATGTTAAAAGAAGTCTCCCTGCTGAAGACCGGCTTACTTATAATTATATTGAAGGGCAAAGAGTATATAATCACTAAGTGCTAAAGAGCTTTTGAAGGTGAAATTCCAATTCTATTCTATTCCATTATAATAATATTATCTCTCTATATGTTTTACGATTCAAAACTGATCCTTTTAAATACTTCGGAGAACTAATGATTTCTTATATTTACACGAATACTTGACATCAAATAATTTATAATTATAATTTTGAACGATCGCCTTCAATATAAATTATTAAGAATAACTTAAAAACTATTGGTCAGACCTTGATCAATTCATATGGGACCACATGTGAAGCACCAGCTTTCAAATAAAAAAAGAATCATCGAAATCGTTTCACCCAATAAAAAGTTATGAGGTAACACACATAAAAAAAAACATACAGTCGTATTGAGTACCTACGGTCTCCTTTTTGAAGTCGGTATATAAAAGTAATTTTATGGATTTTATTGCGTTTAAACGAACACCCGAAATGTCGAGAATAAAACAACTGTTTAAAAATAAGTCAAGTTAAGGCCCCATATCGTCCCGAAGGTGTCGTAAGCGGCAGGAAGGAAGGGAAACAGACAGGAAATGGCCAGCAACATCTTCCTGATAACAACGCAAAATAGTAAAAGCTACGGTTGGCAACCCGCCTGCCAAGCGTGCCAACTATAGCAAAATCCACTTTTATAGGCTGTAATGAATGGATGGATGGGTGGAGAACTACAAACGTTTAATAAAGTAAGTTTCTTAACTTAAAATTTAATATTATTTTATTAACTATTCTAATAATCTATACAAATAAATAAAATTGAAGTATGTTCGTAATGTCAACATAACAGCTTTTTACTAAATGCAAAATGCATATGGAAGTATATACGGCGCTCATAACAAAAAAAACAATATTAACATTTTTGTCTGTATAGAATAGAATAGAACAGAATAGAAGGATTTTTATTCAATATTGATTATTACATAATACTTATTGAAAGTCACTTTTTATTTACCACTGGTTCGGAAAATACCTCTGTCCTGGGAAGAACCAGCAAGAAACTCAGAGGGACTTTTTTTAAAAATTTCACTTAACAATAATTTTGTTTATACAATTTTAAATGAATTTTTATAAAACCAGCATGGTGGCGATCACCCGATTCCCATGGGTTATTTTCATTCATGTATTCCTTGATATTATAATAACCCTTTTTGTACAGTTTTTCTTTAATAAAACTTTTAAACTTGTTTACTGACAAACTTTGAACATGTTCTGGGATTTTGTTGTAAAAGCGTATACATTGCCCCATAAATGAATTACTAATGCTGTGGAGTCTAGTAACTGGCATTACAAGCTTATATTTGTTCCTATTGTTTAAGGTATGAACATTCTTATTCTTATTAAAGCTATTTATGTTTTTATGTACATACATTACATTTTCATAAATATATTGCGATGCCAAAGTTAATATGTTTATTTCTTTAAATTTTTCTCTGAGGGACTCTTTACAATTTAGATTATAAATTGCTTGTACGGCTCTCTTTTGCAAAACAAATATAGCTTCAATATCAGTCGCATTACCCCATAGCAAAATTCCATAACACATTACGCTATGAAAGTAACTAAAATACACTAATCTAGCTGTCTCAACATCTGTGAGACTTCTAATCTTTCTTACAGCATATGCTGCAGAACTAAGTCTGCTTGCTAATTTAGATATATGGGGGCCCCATTGAAGTTTCGCGTCAATAGTAATACCGAGAAAAACAGTGGTATCCACAAGACTCAACTCCATCACCATTTAAGAGCACATTGGTGTTCGAATGTTTTACATTAGGTATTGTAAATTTAATACATTTTGTCTTATTGCCGTTTAAGAGCGTTAAACCAATTTCGATAGAGCATTGTTTACATCGTCATAATTAATTGACTGCCGTTTCAGTTTGAAAATTAAAGAGGTATCGTCAGCAAATAATACTATATCGTGATTGTCCCCTACAAGATAAGGTAAGGCTGTCTGTCTGTCTGTTTATTCCGATTAATCTTCGAAATGGCTAGACTGATTTTGAGGGTACTCTCACTGGCAGATAACTGATGTTATAAGGAGTAACTTAGGCTTGTTCCGCGCAAAAAAATTAAAATCAATAAAATACAATTGTAATAAATTCCATGGGGACGAAGTCGCGGGTAACAGCTAGTATATAAATAAATACTCAAACATGGTTACCCTAAATGCAGTTTTACTGAGCGTAAACTTAACATTGACCTGAACAAAAACAGAGGCCTATAAATGAAAACGTCGCTATATATATTGAGCTCTTATAACCATGACATAGAGTGCATTTTAGTGGTGGTTGTAAGAGTCTATGTAACACATGTGTTGACTGTTGACGTGGCATCATTTGGAAGACAGATGGCTGTATCCAATCCAAGTTGAAAGTTCCTAAGGCAAGTCAACACTTGCATATTACATTCGTAGGTAACTTTACTCCGAAATTGTTTATATATTTGAACTAGTAACACAAATAATCACACGATCTACCTGGTGGTAGGTGATTTTTTTTTAATAGAGCACACAGTCCACCTAATTGTAGGTGGTTGCTGTAACCCATAGACATCCACATCTATCTTTAATAAAGAATCAAAAGCAGATGCATTGTCGCTTGTCACCCGTGAGGACTAAGATGGAATGCCTCGTTTCAAGTAAAAAGGGTCTCCGGTTCTCTACACTCACCAAACGAAAGATAGCAGCAATGAGCTGTGTGGTCGTTCCCCGTTCGAGCCGACGCATTCGTGCTACATCTATACTACTAAAATAGCTGCAGCGTAACCTGATAGTAAAGCAGCCGTTGTGGTACATAGACGTTTATATACAGTCCTCTTTGCTACTGTGTGAGGGGTTTTCTTTCCCTCTGCAAAATTAATTCCACGGGATCTGCTATTACTCACGGAGGATACATAAGCCAACCCAAAATTAGGTTATCAGATAAGTGCTGCTCTGCAGAAGAAAAGAAACTAATCTTTCTCGTAGTTAAAGTGAAAATAGCATTTTTAAATGATGTTTGCTCTAAAGCTAACATTTGCATAGCACACATTAGCTTTGAAAATCACTATAAGGTATTGTTAGATTTTTTTTATAATATAGGGTGAGAAACGAGTACACAGCCCACCTGATGGTAAGTGGTTACTGTGACCCATAGACATCTACATTTATACTCAATAAGGAATTAAAATGCAGATGCATCGTCACCCGTGATGACTAAGATGGAATGCCTGTTTTCCAGTAAAATGGGTCTCCGGTTCTCTATACTCACCATACAAAACACAGCAATATCAAGCTGCCATTTTACGCTGGTATTCTGTGAGAGCTTGGTCCTTCCCCGGTAGAGCCGACCAATTCGTACTACAACTATACTACTAATATAGCTGCATAATGGCTCTACCACGTAAAGATTTATTACAAAGTGCTGAAAAGTGTGATATAAAGTTCACTGCTCAAAAATTGCTTGATGCATGGTTTTGAAAAGGACCACTTAATTTAAAACAAAGGAAAAGGCTTCCTACGTTAGGTCCAGATCCTTGGGATCAAAAATAATCTATCGTGGTAATATATCCTGTAAGTTTTACTTTTTGATTGAAGCATATCATTATGGAGCCGTGGTAACTCAGGGGCTGAGCGCTCGCTATAGATTTCACAGCTGTACGCGAGTAACTCGGGTTCGAACCCCGCCGGCACCAATGATATTAAGTGCTGATTGAAATTATCTGCATGTCTGTGAAATAAGAAAAAAAAATCGAGGACATGTGCAGTTCGCCAACACACATTATAGTAGCGCGGCGGACATTTCCTTGCCCTAAAACCCTCTCAGAAATGAGAGGCCTCAGCAGTGGGGCATATGTAGGCTGTAACTTTACTTTATGTCATTACTGCGAATTTTCAATTATTAAAATTATGTTGACTGCCATTCAATGTCTAATCCATTGCTGGTACACCACCTAGCATGCAACCTTGATATTTTCCCATTTTGCAAAGGTCGCATCGGTCTAACTGGTATGCTGCTTCTCATTGCAATAATTCTCATTGTAAAGAAAAGACGTATTAAAAAAGATAGACAGGTTACACACTAACATTATTGTATTTTAAAGTGGCGCAGGTATACTATATCTACGTACAGTTATTTATTATGACACGTTGCGCTAACAAAAAGAGACAAATGATACAGCATACCTATCGTTAGAAAAAGATGAATATACATCATTATTTGCGTATTGATTGCTGCTGAGCACTCATTGGCGCGAGCGTGATATACCGATATAGAAATGAATACACTAGCTAGCGTCAAAGTTTACACTAGCGGTTAGTGTTGAAATAATAAAACCAATTATGAACAAAACATCTATATTCAAAATATTAATGAGACGTTTTTCTAGTCTCAACAGTTGCCGTGTAATTTGTGTACCACCTAAAAACACAGGAAGGCATTTTTACTACGAATAACTAGAAGATTTACGCGCTGTAGCGAAGGTATAGCGGCGACGCGAGAGCGTGCCCGACTGAATGCGAGTCGGGCAATTACCTGACTTTTGTATTGCCATTTTAGAGCGAGTATGACGTGTCTATACTTTAAAAACATCTTAAGCTAGGATCCCACGGCCTGCCAGGCGACAGGCCGCGCCAGGCGTTGCGCCGCCTGTATGGGCCTGTCGCGGCCCGTACTGAGCGTTCCCACGGCGTGTGCCGGCCTGGTGCGGCCTGTCGACTGACATTCCAATATGTGAAGTGATACGGAGCGCATGGCTGCGTGTGCGGCCGCGGTGGTTTTATTCAGTGGTGAACGTTTGATAAACCAAGCAAAAAGAAAGCTTGTTTTTATGTTGAGGTGACGAACTATTCCAAAGCGCTGGTTCATTTACATAAAGAGTTAAAACTCGAATATAAGCTCGTTCGTCCATTCCATCATGAGCATGTAAAATACGGCCGACGTATCTTGGCGAGTCTGAATATAGGCTCTGCGAAGTTTAGCGCATGAACACTCGTGAAGAAAACTGTTATTGTCATTTTTTTATATATACCAATGTACAAATAAAATTTCCCTAATACAGTGACCAAAAATATCAAAACACTTTGGAGACATTATAAATTAAAGATTCAATTTTGATACCTCACCTTTCGATAGGGGCAGATTTTATCACAAACACATACAATATTATTTACATTTAATACTTTTTATTTATTTACACTTATTATTATTTAATCACTGTCGCTGAGGGGGGAAATTCCTAACATAAAGTCGTCGGCCCCTTGTGTACCATGTGAGGTACTTGGCATAGGTTCATCTTCGTAATCGTCGCTCTCACTTTCAGACTCACTTTCTGAATCTGAAGCTGTATTAATGATGAATAATTGATCCGTCATTTCGTCAATAATATGGTCGCTCTTCCTATAGTCATGTTCGACCTCTTGCACTTTTCTGCATAAAGCACTCCATTCATTCTGACCCATTAAATTTACTTTTTCTTGTATGAGCTCCATTGTCCGGGTTACGTTCCAGTCGACGTTTTTAGCGGCTACGTGCCCTTTAATGGCAGCCCACACCATCTCGATGGGGTTTAAATCGGGATGATATGGGGGTAAACGAAGGACATCGTGGTTGTTTTGTTTAAACATTTCATCTATTACGTATTTTTTATTCACGTCTTTGTTTTTTTTTATTAGATCGTAAAGTTGTGGTTTACGCATGTCCTTTTCATATGGTATACCCTTTTCTAATAACCACGATTCCATTTTTGCCTTCTTGTCATTAGATGTAGGGGCAGGATCCATTAATTTGTTGTGGTACGGAGCATTATCGATAACCACCACCGAGTTAGGGCTCAAATTTGGAATCAGTTGGGTCCGTAACCATTTCTCATAATTTTTGAAATTCATGTCATCATGATAGTCTCCGGTTTTGCTGCCAGATTTGAACATTAGTAGCGCGTTCGGAACAAACCCTGCTTCTGACCCAGCGTGTACCATCACTATCCGCTGACCTTTTGATATCGGGCGCTTTAGTCCTTGAGCGGAACCATCTGACCACGCCTTACCTTTTGTATGTGATGAGTGGGCATACGACTCGTCAGTGAATACAATTGGTCGCCCTTCGTCCCTGTATTTTTTCATTGCCTTCAAGTACAAGATCCTTTTCAGGCGAATGTCGGTCTTCTCTATAAGAACCATTCTATTGGTTTCGGTCTTTCGCCACTTGAAACCCAAGTTTTTGATAATTGTCTTTAAGCTCGTTTTACCACCTTGAAAATTTATATCCCGTTTGAGTTTCGCTAGTAATTTGTTTATCGTCGGCATTTCTTTTTCAGTTTTGTGGAAGTTGTGTATGCATCTTTTTACTACTCCCTGGTCAAAATTATCCATATCAGTAATAGGTTTTGATCTAGACCTTTTTTTACCAGGCGTGCGGAATACTGAAAGTAAGCCCGAAATATTGCCTTCAGTTGCGATCCGCTGTACTGTGCGTTGGGACACACCAGTTGCGTTAGCAACTCTTAAATAAACTTTATCGACATCTTTTACGCCTTCTTCTTTTTCTTTTTTCATATATTGCGTTAAATCGTAAATAATTTTTCTCGCCTGGCGATTTAACACACTGTTATGTTTTGGTGGCATGTTTGGCGAATAATATAAGTGCTAACTGACACTTGCAAATAAAACAAATAAAACAAATAAAACAAACAAAACAAACTTAACACTATTAATAAAAACAAACAACAATAACAACGAAAACTTTTGTAACCGACTGTGCTCAAGACAGAGATAGCGACACGAACACGACACCAATGCTAACGTGTGACTGAGAAATATTACCGTGTACCGAGCATTGCCGAATAAGCACGAAGCTTTACGAAGTAACCAGAAAGGGATGTCCAACACGCGTGCCTGAGGGTGTTGTTTAATCGATTTTTATTCAAATCGATTAAAATTAAGACATAAAAATATATTTATTTGCAATTTATAAGGAGGTTCTAAATTTTCTCAAATAGTCGTTACTCAAGAAGACGTTAATAGATAATTGATATTTAAGTACATTATGTCTTTCAGCTGAGAAAATAATATGTTTTTAGTTTTTTTTTTTTATTTAAGTCGAAATCTTGTTTATTATCAACAAAATTCACTATATTTGTAAATCTATTTCGTTTAATATCTTATATAAACAAAAATCAATAACTTCTAAATAAAACTAATCGATTGCGATATTTTATGACTAAAGGGTCGATTGTGTTTACTTATGGTCAATCTCTAGCCTAGACCACCGCCCCCCGTACGTCGCCTCATGCCACCATTTTGTTCCTTAAAAAAGCTATTGCGCAACCTTCTGCGCGAAGGTCGGACTCGCCAAGATACGTCGGCCGTATTGTACGCGCAGGCGCCACCGCAGTTGAAATGAACGATTGCAACCGACGCAGACGCGCCCGACAGGCCGCGACAGGCGCCGCCGCGCCGCGCCGCGCCGCGCCTTTGATCTTACCGACTCCCGATGGATCGGACGGGCGCCAACAGGCCACCACAGGCCTCATCGGATGCGATGGTTCCCACGGCCTGTTGTCCGGCCTGGCGTGGTCTGACCTGTGACAAAACAGGCCGAGGGACCCTAGCTTTAGATTGTAAATAATTAATAAAAATAATATGACATTTTATTTTTCAATCTATTGTATAAACCATAGAATACTATAATACATATACAGTATAAACTCGTGCTTATAATTGCGTTGTTTTACCATTTTAAAACGTCTTAGAAAAAATAACAAAAAAAGACGGTGAGAGTAAACGCGGCTGTTTGAACGAGCTTTGTATTTTTTTTAGTAAAGGAATAATTTTAAACAGCTCGCATATTTTCTTGCTTCTTATATTTTTCTTTTATGTCAAGTTACTTTTTGCGAGTTAAAATATATATAAAAAATATTTTTTTCCGATTCTGGTGATATTTGTTCTATATTTTTTATCTCTTAATAATTGAGTGATTTATAATATGTTCACTTTGAACTCTGCATCTTTTTTTACAGAATAAGGGTGACACGCGAGCACACAGCGCCCACCTGATAGTAAGTGGATGCTGTGAGCCATAGACATACATCTACATCTATCCTCGATTAAGAATCAAAATGCAGATGCGTTGTCACATCTGAGGACTAAGATTAAATGCCTCGTATCCACTAAAAAAAAAGGTCTCCGCTTCTCTACACTCACGAAAGAGCAGCTGCTATTTTACGCTGGTATTCTGTGAGAACGTGGTTCTTCCCCGAACGAGCCAAGCCATTCGTGCTACAACTGTAATATAGCTGCAGCATGGTTCTACCACGTATGAAATCTACTTACATTTCAATGATAAACTGTGTTTCGTAATTTGGCAACGACCCATTTTAACGAGCATATTTACAAGGTGACTCCTCTTCTACTGAGGAGACCGTCTGAGTTGATACCACCCTCTTACCTATTTCTGCCGTCAGAGTATCACTGTGTTCCCCTTTGAAGGATATAAAGAGCCTGTATAATTATCGCTGTCAGGCATTCCATCTTATAGATGAAGAACCGTTGACAGAGAACATTTTTAAATGTCTTTATGGCCAGGTATTGCAGTCCAAAGACTACAAAAGCTATGTGTTTTCTTTTTTGAAAGATCTCTAATCCAAAAACAAAGGTAGATTTACGTAACGGCCCTAAAATAAAAATCAACGTTCTTGAGGGATTATGTCCCGTGGGGCAAAACCACAATAACTGTTAGCAGACAATGGATTCCAGTAACTGTCTACACACAAAAATAATCTCGTTAATTGCGTTTATCAAAATTGTTGTCAAAATAGTTTTCAAAATAGTTTTCTCTATCTACGGTGAGAACGCTTAGAGGTGAAAACGTAGTGTTCTTGACAAACGAACTAATTTGTTTGAATTTGGCTGCCAAATTCAAACAAGTTAGTTCGTTTGTCATTCGTTATTTATAAAAATAATTGGTTTATAAGTAAAATCGCATCGAACCAGAGTAACCGACATAGCCCAACGGATTAGTAAGCTGAAGTGGCAGTGGGCCGGCCATATAGCTCGAAGAACCGACAACCGATGGGGACGAAAGGTTCTTGAGTGGCAGCCTCGTACCGGTCGACGAAGTGTAGGGCGACCCCCCACGAGATGGAGTGACGACCTGGTAAGACAAGCAGGAAGTCGATGGATGCAGGTGGCTCAGGACCGTGCTTTGTGGCATTCCTTGGGGGAAGCCTATGTTCAGCAGTGGACTTACGAAAGGCTGTAATGATAATGATGATGAAGTAAAATCGCTTAAAAGATAAAAATTAAAAGTTGAACTGTCAACCAAACATCAAGTGTAAAAATTATAAAGAGTTTGTGAAAAATACTTCAGTTTTGCGGTTGAATATTGCAGTTTTGTTGCAGTTGCGGTTAAAATACAAATTTCGCGATTAAAAGTTTTTTTTTATGACAGACTGGCCAGTTATAATTTATTTTGATAGTGAGTATATTATTTGATTTTACGGTCACCAGATATCGCTGGTGACACAGTGCCATCATCATTGAAAAGTTGCGATTTAACTATAAATTTACGGTTTCTAGTGTATATACACAATACAATGCCAGTGCAATTTAGTACCAATTTTTTTAGCCACCAGGGCGACTCTGCTTAGGAATGAGGTGAAATATTTGAGAAATTTCATGGCAAAGGGAAGTTAATTTGTTCGAAATATCTAAGAGTTAATGTTTCTTTCTGAAATATTACATAATTATATGTTCTATTAATTAGATTAGGAATGGATATACCAAATTACAAATAGTCATAAGGTATAAAAAAAGAGTTAAATGTCTAATATAATCGACTAGCTTTGAGAGATGAAGAAAGCGGTGGTCGGTAGCTCTTTAACGATTGTTGCGTGAGGAATCCTGCTTGCAGTTTTGGCCGGTGAATGAAAAGGGGACATCTCCTGCTAGGCAAGCGGTTCGCCCGACAAATGCTCCTTGTGGTAAATAGGGAACTGTTCTATTAGGGTTCTGTTCTGTTAGGGATGTGGCTGGAGGTCGACGGTGCAGTCCAATTGTGTTGCCAAAAGTGCAAGTGCCATGTAGTCTGCGGTGAGTCGAAGAGAAGGCAAGTTATTTGCGCGAGCTGGTTTTTTATCGTTTGCTTGGGAGCGAATGGAAGGGGCTCAAGAGTCCCAAGAGACGATGATTAAGTTGATGTTTCTGAAGGTTTCGTATTGACATCACGTCGTGTTTACCAATTTGGCCGGTGATAAAAAAGGGGAGATCTTCCGCCGGGCAAGGTTCAACCAAAAATATATACACTGGATTTGTTAGAAAACTTCGATAGTGTGATTTAGGATTCAGTTTGCTTCGCTTGTGGCGCGACGATAACCCGGAAAAATTTAATTGATGATAGTATGCGAATTACGTTTGAAGTGATAAAGAACGTATTCCAGATCGGATCGGAAAGCGTTCACGAGATTTTTACACGAACACCTCCGTATTACGTTGGACGCTGTACAACCTCACCAATGTTCAGAAGCAGGCCTACGTGAAATAGTAAAATAATAAGATTACTAGAAGCAGGCGCTTCTCGATGTGTTTACGACATTACAACGGGTGATTCATCTTGGATTTATCAGAAAAGAGCTGATCGACGTTTGTCTGTTTCAAAATGGATCAAGTTCTACCAAAACAAAGCGATCGAGAAGCGCAGGGATGATTTCACACTAGATTGCTCATAATGACTTTTAGTCACCAATCGAATTTCATTAGTGCTCGCGTCTTCGCCCATCCATCCATCCATTACAGCCTACAAACGTCCACAGCTGGACATAGGCCTCCCCCATAGATTGCCTTAGGGAGGATTTTGCCATAGTTGCCACGATTGCCAGGCGCGTTGGCAACTGTAGTCTTTTTATTATTTTGAGTTATTATCAGGAAGATTCTGCTGTCCATTACCTATTCAATTTTTATTCGCCCACGTATATTTAGGTAACCCAAAATATAGTAAAGCGAACCAAAATAATACGACCCGCATGCTAATATTACACAAGCAATACTAAGCTAACATGCCACACAATATTACATAAAGGTTAATGCAATACGGGCTGTAAAGAGTAACAATAGACCGAATTTTTTTTTGCTTATTTTGTATTTGATAAGAGCAACGACGCCCTGGCCTTTTAAGATAACTGAGCATACAACAAATTCCTTAAAAATATTTTTGGTATGCTAAAATTTCGACAGCCTTGTTTAAAAATGCGCTTTCTAATTGTAAACCAAACATTATGTCTTTAATTAATTAATAGAATCAGGCTTTACTTTGCGAAAATCCATTATAATGGGGTTGTTATAGACTAATTTGCTTAATTCCGCGTAAAGAAAGAAAATGATGTGTCCTGCCCAGTTTTAGTTTGGGAGGTTCCCTTAAAACTGGGCAGGACACATAATTTTCTTTCTTTACGCGGAATTAAGCCAATTAGTTTATAATAACCCCTTTTAATTAATTCTTAGTATAAATGATGTCCTGCAAACTGAATTTCGGTGACGGCTACCAGTCACAACGAAGTCATTTGCGCAGGACAGGATTATAGTGCAGCGTACACATGTACGCAAACACTGAGGCACTCTCTATGTATTCCTTCACTCTCATAATTTAATGGGTCGAAAATACAACACAACCGGTGAGAGATCAGTCGCAGGATCGCATTTACGTACTTTCCGAGGCACAAGGGTGAAACACCGCATAATTCTTAACTTCTGGCTGCTATTGACATCTTGACAGGAAAAACAATAACACGTTTTGGCCCGTACCGCGGGTTTGGCACGCTGGGGCATGTGATCAACTGTTACGATCACTATACCAACGAGGTGCTCATTTTTAATAAAACTATTTTTGCGGATTTTGTAGCGTTGAATTTTACTTACTTTTAATTCCCCACGTTTCGGGTGCTTTCCAGCATCCATGGATATCGGGAAACTGAGGAGATTGACGTCCTGGTGTCAAAGTTAATCCGGAGTACCTTCAGCTTTTTAATTATTACTTTTGGTCCGATCTACGTAGAATGAACTTACTGTGTATTGAAGTCTAGCAATGGTATGCTTGTTTAGTTTTGATTTTATTTGTTACAGAATCCCAAGCAGGTGGTGGTACCCAGCTTCCTTCTTTATTGACATAAGAATGGTTTCTTTTCCTATTTCAATAGCCCCACGTATCATCCATGGTAGGAACCGATGTTCTTTCGTGAGGGTTTGTGGTCTATCAAATTTGATGTAATGACGGGGGCCATTTAGGATATGATCACAAACTGCAGACTTCCCGGAGCGTCGGTGTTTCACGTCAGCTTTATGTTCTTTTGCGCGGGCTTTTATGGAACTTTTTGTTTGCCCTATATATAAGGGAGACTAAATTCACAATCAAGCTTGAACAGTCATGCATCTTGTAGAGGGATATTACACTTGACGGATGGTAAGAACTGACTAATCTTCTTTGGCGGCTTGTAGAATGCTCTAATCGATATTTCGATATGAAATAGCGGATATCCTTACACCCGTAAAATTAGTTTTATTCAACCATGCTACGTGGTAGAGCCACGCTACAGGCTACAGCTATATTACTGTTGTACCACACATGGATCGGGTCAACCGGGATAGGACACAGAATAACAGCGTAAAAAGCATCTAAATGCAGCTGTGTATCATATGGTGAGTGTAGAGAACCGGAAACCCTTTTTATTGGAAACTAAGTACTCTATCTTAGCCCTCAGAGGTGACAAAGCATTTGCATTTATATTCTCTTAATTCTTTAAGTGTGAACTAGTCGAGGATAAAATGTAGATGTCTATGAGCCACAGCATCCACTTACTACAATCGGGTAAACTGTGCTCGTTTATCAACCGTATTCTAGAAAAAAAAAAATGCTGCGCTTTAAGAGCATCGCATCCAGATTTTTCAATTAAGTGGACCACTTAATACGTGGTAGAGCCATGCTGCAGCTATTATTAGTAGTATAGTTGTAGCACGAATGGGTCGGCTCGACCGGGGAAGGACCACGTTTTCACAGAATACTAGCGTAAAATGGCAGCTTGACACTGCTGTGTTTCGTATGATGAGTGTAGAGCTGGAGACCCTTTTGAGCCAACTTTTGACCCAAAGAGGCATTCCATCTTAGTCCTCACGGGTGTCGACGCATTTGCATTTTGATACTTTATTGAGGATAAATGTAGATCTCTATGGGTCACAGCTACCACTTACCATCAGGTGGACTGTGTGCTCGTTTATCATCCTATCCTATAAAAAGAAAGAAAAAAAAACAGTGTTTTTTTGTTCTTGACCATTTAATGAGTTTGTTTACCTGGGACAAATAGTCTGACTAAGTCCTTAGTAACTTAATCGACAGATTCAACGCTGATCAGCAGCGTCCGGGAGCTTACGACACATCTAATCACGTCACATATGAATCAAAACTTAAAAACAAGGTTATACCTGTATATAACCTGAGCATGTTGCCAATAATGATGTCGTATGGATATGATGGGTGGTCCTTCACTGCTGGTAGTGTGAGCAAGATTGAGGCCGCTCAACGAGCTATGGAGAGGGCTATGTTCGGAATTACTCTATGTGATAAACTTAGAAATGAGGATGTCCGCAGTAGAACCAGTTACCGACAGCACTGAATAGCATAAAGTGATAATTCGCTTATTGTATTCAAAATGTTTTATTTACATGGAAAATATACATAGCACTTTAATTGTCTATAACATTTTTTTACAAGCACAAGTATGAACATTTCTAACATTTTTGTGGATGTTTTAAATAGTATAGTAATTTAGATGTTTTATCTCACGAAGGTGGGTGGGTCTTACTCTGCTGCTTAGAAAAATAAAAAAATAATAAAATGAACATATTTATTATTTTCTTACATCACTGCGAATAATTTTTTGTTTACTTTTTTTCCTGACGGTACTCGATAGTAAATTTTGAATTTCGATTTCGAACTTACGCATATAAAAAAAAAATACAAAGCCGCCACATTGTAAGATTAAAATACTATACTAGAGTATTTATTTTATCACAAAAGATTTGCACATTGTAGAATTTTACTATAAATATAATGATTATCGACCTACAATTTAAATATTATGAATGATTCTTTTGTGGAAAAAATAAAAACGGCTTAACTAATTTTAATGGACGCTTTAAAATAAGTAGAACTCATTGCACAGCTCCTTACATTTATTTACAACATAATATATTCTATATTCGCAAAATATGAACGCATATAACTCAAAACATATAAAAATAATTACTGTTTTAGTTCCTACTTCAAAATTTTAAGCACATATTACTTAGATTTAAAATATGAGAAAACCAACAATATATATTATGAATTATAATTTGACGCGTTACACGTAGAAAACATAAAACAAAATAATAAAAATTAAAAGTAATACGTACATATTTTTTGTATTTGTAAAAACTTATTTAATTTTAATAATATGTATCCATGCTAACGAATATTTTTGACACCCAATAAACTTAAGTAAATTATTATGTTTTGTTCGCAACGTTACATAATTATTGTTTTACAATGCGTGCTTTACAGCAGTGTTACCCAATTCATGGTACGCCTACCCCAGGGTAGGTAGGGTTCCGTGAACGAGTAGGGTACATTCTTTACATTTAAAAATGAATTTAATGAATAATCTTTCTGCAAATTCGCATCTTTTTGACTGTGTAGTGGCGGTGTAAGAATATCCACTCTCCCACATAATAAAAAAAACTGCGATCTTCAACCCAGCCGTCATGTTTGGCAACTATGGCAACTATTCCCCTTATGAAGCGATCTATAGGGGAGGCCAATGTTCAGCAGTGGACTTTTGATACGCTGTAACGGCAACGGAATTTTCACAAATTGCATAAAATACATAAAATAAATGAACATACTGTCAAATTGAAGAGCTAATTCTTTTCTTGAATTCGGCAAAAAAGAAAAAAATAATTTTTATTTGTCCGTATTTTATGCGCTGCCATACCGTTCGCCAGATTGCGGTACAACTTTGTCAGCTTATTGCTTGCACTTGCGTAAAGTTATGATTATAGGCATAGTACAAATAACTTACAGTAGGTGGCGCGCGTACGTACCAACTTGAAAGATAAATATGATTCAACTTCAATGAATTTATTGTCATTCCTAATTAAACAACATAACTTTTCCAAATTTAAAACTATATTTCCATAATTATTTCTTCTGCAGCTGCAACGCGCCGGGTACCAGCTAGTAGATAATACGATTCGTCGCCATTAGCAATTCAAAACATACACCACGCATTAAAAACGTGTGGTTTTACATCAAAATGTCAAAACTTTCTTTTTTAAATATGTATTCGTTTGCATGAAATTCCCAAGACATTTATTTTCAATTCAATACCAATTTTAAGTAGTACCTACATTATAAGCTAAGAAGGCAGTTCCGAACAGGAAACCAGTAAGCGTGTCAATCTCTAATTTCTTAAGTTATTAACGAACAATAAATACATATTATGTATACACACGATTTAAATTGACTGTCATACAAAAGAGGCATCTGTGGAATGTGAAATTATATTGAATATGTTTTAACTTATAGGAGAACAAGTTGCAAAGGAAAATAAAGGTGATGACAAGACCACGGTTGGGTTGTCCTTATAAATAAATTAGTACATAGTGTTAACTATTCAAGCGTTGCTATACACAGGACGTTACTACTAAATCTTATTAAATAATTAAAATGTATTGATAAGCTTAGAATTTTTATAAGACTATAGTTTAGAACATGTTAATTTTAACAATGGTTTAGAGGAACAATGTTAACTTTTAAAAACATTACATTGAAATATATTATGTATTGTCGAACGCCTGTAATAAGTTTGAATGTTGCATGATTTAAATTTTAATTTATCCAAAATTATTTCTTATAAAGTTCACACTTAAAGAATGAAAAACCTATCAAAATCACAGATCATATATATCTATCGAGTGACCGTTGCCGATTTGTGAAAGCGATTTCTTGTCGAAAGAAGAGAGTATGGGAAGCGCAAGCCATCTCACTTAGGTCCGAAGTAAGACCAATCCACCTGCCAAGCTTCGCAAATCATCTTCATCTCATGTCTAGCAGTGGTCTTTCACAAGCTCATGACGATGATGATGATGAATTAATAAATAGCAGAATGATTTGAGCAGCCGTATACAGACAAAGTATAACTGTAATTATTAACGGTTATTCACGCCTCATTGCGAACTACAATCTTCTTTTCATTGATGTCAACAAACACATGAGCAGTCACGATAGCACCGACCAGCCGGCAGCACGGCAACATTCCGTTGTTCGGTTCAGTTTCACGACATATTTGACCACTCGAGTTGTCTATATAAAGAAGTCACTTCCCAAAATACGTACTACGTACTGCGTATACATTGCACGCACGATGGTTTAAACTGATCGATCTCATTCTCTCGCAGGTTCAATTCTATTTCAATTTTTTTATTGTTTGTCTCTTTTTAAACGACTTCAAAAAGGAGGAGGTTCTCAATTCGTGTGTGTGTGTTTTTTTTGTATGTAGTAAGAGTTTCATATAGTATCTTTGCAGATTGAGAACCGATTTTAACGATTCTTTTTTTATTAAATAGCTAATATAATATATTATATGTATATAATACTTCAATGGTGAAATTCATGGAATTTTTCATGTAAATTTGGAGAAAACATTTCTACAAAAACCCAAATAAATAACTTCTAGCAGATAAATAACTTCTTTTTTAACAATTTGAAGTAGGTTTTTACTTTTTGTTAAAAGTTATAATTATTAGTGTCGCTTTTTCGTTTTCAAGTTTTAAATCGCAACGAATCTGAAGAAGTCATCACATCAAAATGCGCCATGAAATCAAGCATAACTTCATGTGGCAGAAATATTTAACAATGGAAAATCAAGTAAAAACAATCTTCTATTGGGACAACCACCAACATCAAATGGAAAAACTTCAGGGTTACAGCGAAACAGCTCGCGTTCTGATAATTTCGTCACGTAATGCGTTCTACACACGCATTGAAAAAACCGGACAAGTGCGAGCCGAACTCGCACATGAAGGGTTCCGTACCATCGCACACGTTTCTTTTCTAGTAGGGGAGACCGCTTTAATTTTTAACTAATTTTTATTTTTATTATTTATTGTTATAGCGGCAACAGAAAAACACATATACACACAATTTCAACTGTCTATCTATAACGGATCATGAGATACAGCCATCTGACGGACGGACGGACGGGCAGCAGATGCTATAATATAATAGGGTCCCTATAATAGGTTACCCTTTGGGTACGAAACCCTAAAAAGGATTCAAGCTAAATGCAAGGTCATAACAATGTTTTTATTGTTATATATTTGATTTTTTTATCTGTTGGATGCCATTGCACCTTGGTAATAGGGTATACTTGTTTTAAAAGTTAAAGTTAGAGCCTATATACGTACACTGCTGGGCACAGCCCTCCTCTCATTTCCGAGAAGGTTTTACTTGTTTTATCCGGATAAATTGTATGCACACTTAGGATCAAAAGGAATATTATTGCTGTAGCTGTTAGGTTTTTACTCATCACCGTGTAAATGTTTGTAAGTATACATTTAATAGTTATTTATTTTGTTTTAATTTGTTATTAATTATTGTAGTGACCGCATATTTTTTAATTCAAAGTAAAATAAAATGATAATCCTAAAATGGCGGTACCCCGTGACCGAGAAGATAGTAAACCCAATCGTATTTGGGCGGTGCTCGGAAAAGTAGTTATAGTATACATATACATCCTACTCATGGGTATAGACCTCTCAATTTTAACAGGGTTTTAGGGCGAGGAAATGTCTACCGCGCTGGCCCATTGGGTATTGGCGGATTTCACATGTCATCGAAATACCTTTTTTTTAATTTATTTTTCTCAGACATGCAGACAAACTTATGTTTCTTTCACCACCGTGCACGTGGAAAATTAGCATTTAAAATTGCAATTACCAATTTCATTGGTGCCGACAGGGATCGAAACCGGATTACTCACGTAGGTAGGTACTGTAAACCTTAGACGCGCAGTTAGCCCTTGAGTCACCATGATAAGAGAGCCGTGGTGGTCTTCGTATTTACATATTTTTCAATAAAACAAATAAAGAATACAAATTCTAAAACAATGAAAATATTTTTCGTCGTCAAATTAAATTGTCGTTTGTCCATGAGCAAAAGCAGTGGCAGATATGATTCTTGTTGTTCATGCTCTTGATACGAATGACTGTACGGAGTTTGAGTGATAAATACAACTTATTTATGTAAGCCATTTTTATAAGCTATTTTATTTTATTTTCGTAATTAACTTTATATATGAGATGATCAATAAAATTGGAATGTACATACAGGGTTATTTTGGTAGTATGTTTTATTCGTAAAGTAATAAATACTGAGTATTATTGATACTCCAGGACTTGGTATCTATATTTATTGTCGATACTTCGATTTTTTTACGATTTTTTTTGTTCTTTTTTTTATCTTTTTGTTATTCACTATCATTCAACGCCACTCGAGTAGCTGAAACTAACTACACGGGCGGTTGTATACCTATAACTGCTCGAACGGGTACTGCTCGTGAGACCGCGTACGTTTCACCGTGAGCTGCCCGTGTAAAGCTGCCTTATGTAATAGCCCAAAATATACCCGAATGAGTGTCTATTATCCAGTCGTTTAGCTAAAACTCTAATCTTTCTAGTTCACGTGAATTAATAGAATAAAATTATTCACTTAAGAATTATCACTTTAAAATATATATTAACAAAATAGTACTGCATTTCCACATAAACATTTACAATTACAATTTTACACCACAAAAAGTTGATATAAGTAGCGGCACGAAAGTCTAGCGGTGACCGTTATTGGGCATAAGTCGCGCTGATTGGCTCGTGAATATCATTTGCACGCGCTGATTGGCTCTCCAGTTGTATTCGTACAATTCAATTCGTGCGCGCCTCATCCACGTTTTGTTCAGCGCTAGACTTACGTGCCCCGACTTGTATAATGTATATTGATAATTTAGGCGCAGCTTTTTCTGCAATTATTTAAGTTAGTTTTTCTTATGACTGAACAATGCATTTTTATTTCGAATGCAGTTTTTATTATAACTACAAACTGTTTTCGTTTGCATAAGCTATAAAATTGTACTGCAAGATACCTAGATAACTTTTAAATATATTTGTGATAAAATTAACTCTTTCTTTTCCTCTATCACATTATAATTTTATTTATATAAGATTAATCACAAAACCAATTATACAATCTGTCTATGCATCAACAAACTTATCAGAGTATAACGTTTCTTTCTTTACTTTAAAATAAATCTACGCAAACACTAAAGAAACATAGCGGAAAGAATAAAGTGGCTTGCTTGCTACAGAAATTAATACTTAAATAGATGTAATATAAAAAACTGTTAACTATATCTTTTTCCATATTGCAAGACTCGGCATTTTCACCTTATTTTCTGCCTTATATTTTTTTCAACAACTCGTCTCTCCTCTATCCTTGCGTCATACTGATAGACCTATGAACGCGAGGCCAACAGACATTCGCCTGCTCATGTCACCGCTTGCCGATACCAATCTCAAAAGCATGTAGGTAATCTAGGCTACGATACCAACTCGTCTAAGGCCTTGTCTCTATTGAACTCGTGTTTCGCCAACGCCGCCGACACTCTGCCTTCCGAGAAACCAAGGTCCATCAATTCGCCAAGAATCAGAAGACCCTCGATGATCTGAAATTAATTAAAATAATATTGTTTTAATAAAGTCAATGCAATATTGCTTATGTGTATATAACAGTTATTTTGTATTTATTATATTGACTGGCTGGTTGGTCCATTGGTCGCAAATGCAATTGCTGACCATGAGATCCTGGGTTCGAATCCTAGGTCGGGCCAAAATCTTTTATTGGGGTTTTCTGTCAAGAAATTCTCAGTAGCAGCCCAGAGTCAGGAAGTTGGCGGTACTTTCACACCCATGTCTCGGAAAACACGTGAAGCCGTTGGTTCTGCGCCCGATCTTTCTCCGGTCGCGTCGGATTATCGCCCCGTCGGACTATGAGAGTGAACCTGTGCTTGCGCATACACTCGTGCACTATAATCCTGTCCTGCGCAGACGACTAGACTCCATTGAGACTGTCCGCCGCGACTGATTTGTATTTATTAAGGCAAAGTTCTTTCTGGGGGAGAATATTTGTATTTATTAAGGCAAAGTTATACGAAGACAATTTCGCGGCGCCAGTATTACGCCGCCAGCGCTAACAAGAAATATAGCACCGTCTTAACACAGCGCGCCAATTTCTGGCATGCGAGTAGGGTTGCCAGCTCCCATTTCACGTTTTAGAAGATATGATAAGATTAAATAACATAGGATCAAAATAAAAGATAATATGATATGTTTTTGATAAAATGCTGTTATGGTATCAGTAACAACTTGTTACGCCAACTAACGTAGTTAATCTCTCTGATTTTTAAATTCTCAAACTCAACTAGCACCCCTTTGCTGTACGTTGAATAAAATAAAAATAAAAAAGATTTCAAATTAGGGGACAAGATTAAATTTTGGGTCTGGAATAGAGGACGTCTGACAACCCAATATTCGAGCGTTAGCACGGAATAGACCACGCGGCTATATTTTGGCGCCAGTGACTTCCACTCGCGTCTCTCACATCACTTGCGCCATTTTTTCGACTCGTGTAAATAAACTTGTCATGGCAATCGTTGGCGTGTAGAAGCGATGTAAGAATATCTACGACCCTAATTCATCTCGTATGTATCGTAAGAAGCGACAGAAGAAAATAAAACAGCAGATGAGCAACAGCCAGCAAATTAACAAAAATGCGATTGCCAACGCGCACGCGTGGTAATTATTCCCTCTAAGAGACAATTTGTGAGGGAGGTCTATGTTCAGCAGTGGATACCTGATAGTCTATAATGATGGAATGATGAATGAATATGATTTTTCTTTCGTCACCGACATCGCCCGCGTGGGAACAGAAACGCATAATGTACAATTTCACACTGACAAGACAATGCACAATATTTGACATAGTTGCTACGTTTGGCAGGCGAATTGACAACAGCCGATTTTCTTATTTTTAGTTTTTACTAGGGAAACGCTGCTGCCCATCTCCTGGTTTGCTTCCCTCTGTCGCTTTTACGACAACCACGAGATGATATGGGTTAGTGGATATTCATACACCATTACTAATGTCCTGTTAATCTTGAGGCTGAACCGATTTTCGATCACGGCAGCCAGCCTCCACGGAGATGCGTATGCGCAAGCACAGGTGTACTCTCTCTTCCTTTCAATAATCCAATGCGACGGTAAACTGACACGATCGGCGAGAGATAAGGCGCAGGACCAACGACTTTACGTGCTTTTCGAGGCACGAGATTGAGACACTACCAACTACTTCACTCCGCTCTCGCACTCACGGCTGCTGCAACCATTTCAACGTTCAGGGTCATTTGCCAAACAAATCACAACTCCCAAAAATAAAAAAGATATTTTTTATTTAAATATATAAGAATATGTATGGACCAACAAAATTATAAACACCACGAAATGCTTCAACATCATATTTTAACATTATAAATAACTGATTAAAAAAAATGTGTTCTTCCGAGGTCACAATACATTTAATAAAATCAGAGATGTGAACGACCCCACCTCAATAAAACCTAAGAGGTACAAGAAATTGTTTTCAAGGGCAGACAGTATTCTCCAAACCGTAATATAATTGGAGTTGTGAAAATAATAAATGCCTATTGAGCTATTAGCTTGTAATAGATAAGGCAAACTAATGTCTGCAATGTAAAAAATAAAATGTATGTAGTAGAGCCACTCTGCAGCTATATTGTAGCAGGAATGGATCAGCTCAACTAGGGAAGGACCACACTCTCACAGAATACCAGCGTAAAATAGCAAAATAAATCTGCCATGTTTCATATGGTGAGTGTTTAGGACCAGAGACTATTTTTAATGGAAACACGGCATTCCTTCTTAGTACTCAGGGGTGACTAGGCATCCGTATTTTCATTCTTAATCGGGGATAGATTTAGATGCCTATGGGCCACAGCATCTACTTACCATCTGGTGAATTGTATGCTCATTTGGCACCCTTATTCAATATAAAAAATCAAATGTGATGTAATGATTAGGACGATCCTGAACATGTTGCCATACTGCAGACTTCAACATTTTATTTCATCAAAACACAGTGATCATGCCTTTCTGGCATTTCCTGTAGATACAATAGCACCTAGTATATGAAATATATATGTATTCCTTTTTTTAATAACAGTAATAAAACTAATGAATCATAAATATGAAAATAGCCATGACTTTTTCTTGTGATTCATAACTGAACTAAAATATGTCGGGATCTATCGTCACACATCAATAATTGAATTATATCTATCAAGAAGGCGAAAGACGGTCATCCGAGGTTCTAGCTCCAGACAAAAATTTATCTAAGAATGGACAACAAATACTCCACCTGGCTGTAAATTTTCACTTTAGAGGATGACAAAATTGAACAAAAAAGAAATGGAGAACATAGACTCATCATATTATATATTTTCAATTTTCTACTATCAGATCCAACAGGAGTAGAAGGCTGGAAGGAACATCCTCTTCCGACCAAATCCTCTAAATGCCAATGTCACCACCAACTAGCCGATTCCCATTATGCTGACTATAAAACAAAGTATTGCCAAATGGATATCTGCAATCTGATAGTTAAGACAGCCAATTAATTAGATGGCTAGCCTGTTAGTAAAAAGTTGGCATTCAAGAATAGCTAGGATAAAGGAAGTAAACTGTTAGCTAGACTAAAGGACTGTCTAATTAAAATACCGTTTTGCTGACATGGTGTACAAAAAAAATTAAGAAATAATAATTGGTCATTTTAATGAACATGGTTCTAATAAAATATAATTTAAAAATTAAGTTTTAATGGATAGAATAGAATAGTATTCGTTTTCAAATTGATTATTTTCATAATATGAATATAAATCTAAGATATATTTATATTTTCAAGCCAAAATATTTAGACTAGTGACAGAGCATAATAAAAGTTATGAATATTTTGGTATTGTAGTCATAACCTAATACTGATATTATAGAAAATTAAAAAAATCAGATAAGGCATATTTAAAACAGTGGACAGTATATAGGCATAATAATATTTTGAAAGGTGATGCTAATGCAATAATTTAAAAGAAAACACTTTTAGCATTTTTAATTACCATAGGTTAAGATAAGTGTATTTCTTTCATTACTAAGTAGGAACTTTCATTTCTGCAGTTCTAACCTGCCTGCCATGTGTGAACATAGCCAAGTCAAAATAATTAATTCTAGCTCATTATTCTAATGAATTCTAAGCTTAAAATACACAATAGTGCTCAACATCTGGTACTGCCAATAGTGATGTTTAAGGCAAATCCTCCCCACAGAGTGAGAAACCAATATCCAGAAGTAGACTTCCTACTAATACAGATAAAGATGTTTATAAAACACAAGTTGATGAGATAAATAAAACAGACAATTTACCTTTTTATCACTATCCCCTACTAAACTGCACACTCTTGCTACCCTGTCCAATGGGAATCCCATTCCATGAATTTTCTGACAAGTATCTTTTAGTGGAGGAGGAAACTTATCATAAGGGTTCGGTAAGTGCTCACTCTTTCTTTTCTTTTTATCTTCTTTCTTATTACTA
Source organism: Parnassius mnemosyne (assembly GCA_963668995.1). Classification (NCBI taxonomy): domain Eukaryota; kingdom Metazoa; phylum Arthropoda; class Insecta; order Lepidoptera; family Papilionidae; genus Parnassius; species Parnassius mnemosyne. Next base: position 4,242,494 of record CAVLGL010000024.1, on the reverse strand, counting down.
CTTGAAGAAGAACAAGGAACAGATTTTGGTGCAGGACTTGCATTGCATGACCTTTCACTAGCTCTAAGCTTAGCAGAAGCCAGTTCCTCGTTCAACTCTCTAACAATGTCTGGTACACTTCGGGAACGGGATTTCATTGTATTTTGTGATGCTGTAGCAGTAACTTTTTCTTCCACGGGCCTCTCATACACTTCATTTGCATTATAACTTGTGTTTGCATTTGTATATTGCACAGGGGCTTGAGGATAATGAAAGTAATATGGGTGAGGAATGAATGTGGAATCATTTTGTGCTTGATCACTACTTGTTGTTGGTATTGGATTGCTGTAATAGAGATCAGGAGTAGGAACTGCTTGAGTGGGCACATAGTATTGATAATTTGGCATGTAGATATTTACATTTTCCGGGGCCATATTATCACAGGTATTTTCAGGGGTTACGTAATACCCATTAGAGACAGGGAAGTGCTGTGGAGAAGAGTATGCCACACTTGGACCTTGGATTGTTTGTTCCGCGTAAGCATTTGGCAAATATGTGACACCTTCAATCTGTGCCTGTGTTGCACAATTAGTATAAGAAGGGTAAGTCTGATCAGGTATGTACATATTCTGTACTGGACAGTTTGACATTGAATCCCTCTGCAACACCTGTGCTAGCAGTTCCATGTCATTTATTGTCTTCAATTCTACATTGTCAAAGGGACTTGATGTATCATTTTCAAAATCTCTAAATGTTAACATATCAACATTATGATTGTACTGAGGTATTTTGGGCATCTTTGCATTCAATTTTAGTTCTTGTAATGGGTCTGGGTCATCTAAGAGATTGTGCTGGTAACTGGTCTGCACCTGTACAGGTTGGAGGATATGCTGCTGTGACTCATGTGAATTACTTATATAGGGGTCCGTACAAACAGCTTTATCAACTTCAGCTACAGTATCTTCAGTTGGAGAGGTATCACAGCCTTTGTCCAATTTTTCATCTAAAGAAATTGCACTTATTTCATCAGTACTAGGATAAGATACTTCTGACACACTTAATTGCTTTAATTTCTCTTCAGCCTCCGCGGCGGCGATTGCGTCTAACTTCTTTTGCTTTGCCTCCTGTAATAGTTGCAAGCGGTGCCTTCTTTCATTTTTTTTAGTTTCCTTCGCGCTTCGCAGCTCTTTGAGTTTAGAAAGCACGGTACTTTCGAAAGTGGAACAATAATTTATGTTGTTGATAACATTTTTAGCTCTCTGTGGACATTCAATAACACTATATGGTAACTCGATTCTAGGTGGCCTCTTATACTTTTCTGAAATTTTAACGGGAACACCGTCCATGTAATCCCCGAAATGTGACATATCAATAAAGACTCCAGTGCGGAGATAGCTAAAAAATCAAACAATGAGACGACAAAGTTTGTTTCTGTACACTTTTTGCACTTTTATGGTTACATTATTTTCTTTAGACGTCATCACTTGATTTGTTTACTATACTACACCAAAGATAAGATGCCAATGTTTATTATATTTCCCATATCTACTGAATACAAATTTAAAACATAAACACTAATTAAATTTTCTAAGGTGATGATCATAAATGATTATTTTTTATAGAAATGACATTCAATGTCAATTGTCAACATTTTTGTACTTTGTGTTGACTGATGTTGCCTAATGCCAAATAACGTCATGTGATTACCCATTTTGTCTATTTGGTAAACATAGAATATATTATGCAATATTTTCTAATAGAGTTATAATACCTATTTTGCAAGAACATAATTTCTTAAATTGATATCGATTACTGGCATTTAATGGAACACAAAATTTGAACCAAAAAAAATTAGATTGTCACGTGTACACTGTGGCAAATGCCGTCAGATGTCGCCAGCGCTGCTTCCTTAAGTCATGGCGGAATAGTTCTAATAATTCAGCGATTTATCTTTAATTCGTGGGTAGATTATTTTTTATTTTAGGGTTTATTATTACCGGTGTCGTTATATTAAAAGCTCATTCTGTTCGCAAATTGGGAGCTCAACATTAAGCAAGGCCGACAACGACTCCATTAGACTGACATTACCCAAAGCTAAAGTCTGAATTTATAGGTTCAGTAAATACTCAAGAATTATTAAGATCGCCGACACAATATGATATTTATTACGCTTAGCATGACGCAATAGGCCAATAGGTAATAACGACGTCACAGTTGTAAGCGGTTGAGTTGCAGGTCGGTATTCTTAAAATTTCATTTTCTTAGTCACACTAGGGTTAGGGCTCATGCTTTTATATTTTTTTACCGTAGAAAGTGGATATGAACGAAGGAGCACCTATAATGTACCATGGAAACGGTTATGGGGGCGCAGTCTATATGGTACCTGGCCAAATTGACAGATCACGACAATATCCCTTAGAAGTACTTCAAGTATTAGGCGGTGCAGGGCGTGGTGGAGGAGATCCTAGTCATGGTGCTCCGCGGCGATGGCAGGCGCGTCGCGACCGCCAGCAAAGCAAAGACTACACCGCTTTTGGCTATGATTCTGACGATTCCAGCCTATCAAGTAATGCCTCTGGTTCCAACAAGTCCAGTGAAAAAGGTAAGCAATATTTAGTAACTGTTTTTAATAAATTTTTATAAATTTGAGTCCTCCATCCAATAAATTCACCACTTCTAATTTGTATCTACCCCCAAGAAAAAAGAAAACCTAATATAAAATGTTTTGTTTTAATAATAATAATATTTATTAATCCCAGAAACACTTTACTAAAACAAAACCTTATAAAATTTATATTGACGACTTAAATAAACTCAATATTATTATTAGGGTATCTTTAGCAACTGTGCTAGTTCACAGACCTTTGTTACAGCTGCTAAAATCTCCCCATTTAATACATTCCAAATATAATAACAAAATCATAAAAAACACGTCTTTAACAACAATTCATTAACAAAATAAAGTGGGTAGAAATAAAATAATTAGTTAAATAAAAATCCGATAAATGGCTCAATAACATTATGGCTATATGTACTAAAAGATTAGTTGTGTGGTACAAGAGCAAGGCAGGAGCAATATGTTATAAATATTTCACACACTGATATTCAAATATTATTGTAAACTTTTACAAGAACTTATTCTAGATTTGTAATGCCAAAGATTGTAATACCAAAAGACATCTATATCCATACATTGAAATCTTAAACTCAATAATAATTATTATATTATCTGTTATGTTCTGCATATGTAAAATCAGAAGTTCCTTTATGTTTATTTTTCTGCAATAACAGTTTACTTGGGCAGTTATTGACTGTATTAGTGTGATATTACTGTGAGGTGACACCACCATTTCTGCTATGAGACTGGTTTGTTATTTATTCATTTTTGATTATCATTGGATGATCAAGAAAATTATATCTTTGAAAACTTTTAATGTTATATTTCAAAAATCATGCCAATTTTCATGTAATATCAGACAATGTACACAAACAAACGATTATTGTTTTTAGTCATAATAACTATTGGTTCAAAGTGCTATAACTGGATTTGAATTCTAATGTCTATAGTCTTCTTGAGATTTATTAAATCTTTGTTTTAGTTAATATAAGTAGGTTTTTGTGGTGGCATAGGATAATTACAAGCACACCATGAGTGTCATAAGAGACAACGGAGATAAATGAAACAGGACATTATAAAACATCAGTTTCTCACCAAGTATCGCAATTGTAGCAAATATTAGCCCTATGAGATAATCTATTTAACATGATTATGATTAGCAGTGGATCGTGAAGGAAATATTTAAAAAAGTAATAGCAATAAACAAATGGTCCCCATTTGTTTATTCTTTAATATAACTCTATAAAAAATTAAAAGCTGTAGTAGCTTAGGGGCTAAATGCTCACTGTAAATTTGACAGCATAGTGATGTGGGCTTGATCCTTGCCAGTACCGTTGAAATTGTTATATTTTACACAATGTAATTGTGTAATTGTAACTGTAATTGCAGCAATAAAATGTGTGAATGATGCATATTGCTTGATCACTCTCACTTATAGATCTCATTTATTTATTTATTCTTTATTCTTAATGTATAGTAACAAAAGACTTTCCCAAACATGTAGTATAAGCGTTAAACGAGGGTTTTCCTTGCAAATGAAAATTAAGTTAAGCATATAAAAAAATATATTTTCAAAATATTTCCTGTCCATGTCTATTTATATCTCCATAATATATTGATATGAGTATGTAAAAGCATCACAAAATATGGTCAGTGAAAGGAAGACAACACAAAATATAGACAATGTAAAGAAAGTTGTTGGACCACTATGGTGATGTTGGCAAAAGAGAGTAAAAAAGAAGAGACTCCAAGACAGATGTGCCAACTAACTTTCTTTTGATTTCATTATTGTAATTTTAAGACAGCAATAAAGGCTATTATGGAGTATTTTTACTATGTAGCATATGAAAATTAATGTATACAATATAATGAGCACACAGTCCACCTGATGGTAAGTGGTTGCTGTGACCCATAGACCTCTACATTTATCCTCAATAAAGAATCAAAATGCAGATGCGTCGTTACCCATGAGGACTAAGATGGAATGCCTCTTTTCCAGTAAAAAGAGTCTCCGGTTCTCTACACTCACCATATAAAACACAGCAGTGTCAAGCTGCCATTTTACGCTGGTATTCTGTGAAGTTGTAGTCCTTCCCCGGTCGAGCCGACCCATTCGTGCTACAACTATACTACTAATATAGCTGCAGCATGGCTCTACCACGTACAAAAAGTTGAGAGTTATGTTGCTTAATTAGGAATGATAATACATTCATTGAAATTGAATGATATATAACTTTCAAATAAATCTGTCGATATAATATGGGCACCACCTACTCCTTCACTGTAAGTTAATTATACTATGCCTATCTTTCATGTTACAGCAACCACTTACCATCAGGTGGACTATGTGCTTGTTTATTACCTTTATTCTATAAAAAAAAATAACTTCCAAATTTAAAACAATATTTCCACTTATTTCCTCTGCGGCAGCAACACGCTAGCAGCTAGTATGTAATAAAATATAGTTAAATAAATAGACACAAGTCATGAAAAGGACACCAAACAACCATTAGTTTTAGGGGAAAGGGAAAGAAATAGGCAGACAATACAGATAGTTATATTTATGTCTAGGTGAAAGCAGTTCCCGCTCTGAGAATAGTACCGCGGCCTCGTCGGGATCGGCGCCCCCTGTCCAATTTCAGCAGAGAGAGTGGCGCGCCCGACCACGGAGAGAGCTTCGCCCCCGGAGGATTGCACCGGAGAGATTTCTCAATGCTTCCTACCCATTCCAAGTCAAATTCACACCTGATGATTTACTTAATGGTAATTAAATTGATATTTAAACTAGGCCTAGGTAGTATCGCGTTTTTTTAAAATCGTATCTATATCAGATTTTGAATCTCAATATCTGATATCAAAACTATATTCTCCTTATGCTTTTATGTTTTCTACTGTGATATGCTGTTGAAATCCAATACGAAGATCTTGTAGTTACTTTTCCCTATTCATTGCGAATCAGTATTATACATGTATAGATTAAATGTATATTATGTTATTTTTTGGAGCTAATGCAAATAGATAATCGTAGTTTAAACTTTCTTTTTTTAAAGTTTTGAAATCGATTTCAGTTAAGTCAATTTAGTGCGATTTTCTTTACCTACATGTATATCGATATTAATAAATTAAATAGCTAATTTCCGCGACTTTGTACGCGTGAAACCGATTTAAGAAGATATCGTTGGAATTTTTCAAAATCTTTTCTTTGAGTGGATCTACTTAAATACAAAATAGAGCGAACCTACCAATTTCAATAAAAGGAAGGCCCGTATGTATGTACATATTATGTATGTTTGCGATTTTCTGAATTCTAAAAAAAAACAATGAACCAATTCTGATTATATTTTATTAACTTAATCTTTATAAAGGTTGATGTCAGTTGGTTATTCTTTTTTGGAAATAATTTTCATATGATAACGATTAAACAGTTATAAATTGTTCAATTAAAATAGTAGACATTTACAGTGTCTTTATTATTTATTTATAACACAAAATATATTTAAAATAATAAAAAGCACAACATTCTCCTTCCACTACATTGATTCGGGCAAATTTAAAAGTCAATTGATATTTCTAAATAAAATAATATTATAATATGCACTCGATTTTATGAGTTAAAAAAGATTGATTTGAAATGTATCATTATTAAGCAACAGAAATTAAACTTTAATACCCATATCGCTCGCGCTCTGTCGCACACGGCGAATCTAGCCACCGACCGATGCGAAACGATATAGGCATCGCGGCGGTACGCAAATATCAGATTTTAGTAATACATAGTTTTCGAACAAACCAGTAAGTGTTTTTTTAGGTATTATACCAATATATAGATTTCGTATCAGTATACGGTTTGCATCATCCACCGCTAGTTTAAACCGTGTGTATAATATGAGCTCAGTTGAAACAAAATGGACTGTAGGTTTGATTTCCACACAAAATTTTTGCAGGGCCCATTAATAAGTATTCAGGTTCTAGACTGTTTTTCGTTCATAATATTGAAACGAAAAACAAACTTACAGTCCACCTGATGGCAAGTGCTGCTGCATTCCATGAACACCTGCAACCAGCGTCAAACAAAGAAGCTATAGGTGCATTGTGAGGATCATGATGGAATGCTTCACAGCCAGTGATAATATTATACTACACTCACTTTCATTATACAACAGTGCACAGCGCAATACTGCTGTTTGGAAATAGGTAAAACAACGTGGTGATGGATGGGCACATATATAGAAAAAGAATTCCTACCAATTAAAATTATTTACCTATACCTTTAACATAAACAAATTAATAATTGCAGATCTATTAATAAACTAATTCAATTGTTTCACTTTTATATTCAGTCAAAATAATTTAATGAATAACTTTTATCCGATGATTGTACAATTAACCCTAATAAAATACCTTCACAAAATAGAACAAATTTGTAGTAAATGTAGTGATTTTTTTTATTATATGTTTTTATATAATGGAAATGGAGTGGCAACCTGGTAAGACATGCAGGAAATAAATGGATGCAGGTGGCTCGGGACCGTGCTTTATAGCATTCCTTGGAGGACACCAAACACCAATGTTTCGCAGTGGACTTGTGATGGGCTGCCATGATGATGATGATGATGATGATGATATATATAGAATAAGGGTGAGAAACAAGCACACATCTACATTTATCCTCAATTACGAATTAAAATGCAGACACGTTGTCACCCCTGAGGATGAGATGCAATGCCTTATTACCAGTAAAAAGGTTCTTCGGTTCTCTACTCTCACTATACGAAATAGCAACATTAAGCTGCTATTTTACGCTGGTATTCTGTGAGAGTGTGGTCCATCCCCAGTCGACCCGACCCATTCGTTCTGCAACCACAATATAGCTCCAGCATAGCTCTACCATGTAAAAATTTATTAAGTTTTTTATATAATCATATCCAAGGGTATGTAAATGTAATATAAATTATTGAAAACTATATTTAATATAAGATTTAGAATCACTATTGAAGCAAAGAAACAAACTTCACGCAGATTTTAAGTTATAAGTTACATGTATACGTAAAGTATTGCTAGTGTTCCGAGAGGTTGTCAAAACATTTGAGATATATTTCATTTTATTTTACTATGTGTGTTTAGAACCGTGCAAAAGAGAAATCTTTGTCGTATCTGTAAAGTAATGTAATTCTTTTTAGGGTCAAAATGGGACACATTATCGCAGGAGGTTTGGGACAAATTTATCATTTCCCAGCAGACAGAGGACACGTTTAGAAAGAAGATGAATCTGTGGCGTTATCTTTACATAACTATCAAGGTATGAACCCCTACTTTAAATTTGTGTACATGTCATTTCTACAACTTGTCAAGATTGTTGTAATCAGTTAAAATTTCATTTCTGTTAAAAATTAGTATTGCTTTAATAATCAATGATTGTTCTTTATCATCCCATAACAGTTCACTGCTGAACAAGGGGGTGTAATAAGGCTCCCCACAATAAGGCTTCTCTAATGTAAATGTTCTTAGACATGGAGCCTTCCCTTGTTGAAAAGAATGGGGGAGGGAGGAGGGGGGGGGTAGCGATTCAGTAGGGCCGGTTACTGCATATTTTGCCTATTTGTATACTTATTGAGAACACAGCATAGAATACCAGCGTAAAATAGCAACTGAACACTGCTGTGTTTCTTATGGTGAGTGTAGAGAACCGAAGACCCTTTTTACTGGGAACGAGGCATTCCATCTTAGTCCTCAGGGGTCACAACCCATCTGCATTTTGATTCTTAACCGGTTCAGTGCGGATGGCACGCCAGGCGTGCCATTGGTCATTGCGCGTGGCGTATGACACGCGAGTCGTGTCTTTTTAAAAATCGTTATAACTCGCTCAAATTGCGTTTTTGGAAGATTTATCCAGAACAAAATATTCATTATTTTGCAAGTAGTTCATGCCTATAGCTTCGTTTCTGGATATTTTGAAAATTTGAAATTTTTAGGGGTTGACAACCTTTTTTTAACTTGTACATGGTACTCTTTTTACTTTGTGGGTTTTATCCTGTTGTGGAATTTCTGGAAAACAAGTCTCCTGTTAAAAAAAAAACAATGCGTTTGTCTTATTGTTTAATTTTAAAAAAGTTCGCTAATAAATAGTCTTTTGTCAATCGGCCGCCGTATAGCGTTTAGCGTTATTAGCGTATTAGCGTTTTTTTTCCTTTTCAAAACTTGTTTTGCTATTCTTACTAACTAGACGTATTCAGATAGACTTTACTTTTACATTTGTATAACATTAAACAATATTTAACATTTGTAAATATCAATGAATCATAAACCTTATTTTTTCCAAATTAAGGTCATAATTGTTTGATATTTACAAATCTTATTATTAGGTGAAAATTTATTTTAATAAAGACCAAGGTTTTCCAGGGTGATTTAGTTGTACTTACTTATGTAAAGGATATTTTTTTATAAAACAAAAAATAGTACAAAAGGTTTGTAATCTCTGCAAAAAAAAGTCACTTACTCTCAATTTCAAAGAAAACACGTAGAAAAACACGTAGTTACCCACTAAAAACAAGTATCCTTCAGTTTGTAACTGATGTTTGATGTGAACTAAACTTAATTAGGTCTAAACAAGTGAAAAAAAGCATAAAAAAGAAAATTATTTTTACACATGGCTGATGGCACAATTGACGTGTGTGGCGCTTAACACGCTCGGCGTGTCATGAATTATTTGTTCGCCGCCACAGCTAAAAGTTGTCGAAAATCGGTGCCGCAACGAATCGGTTAATTGTGTAATGTAGAAGCATTGAGTTATATGTACTACGTACTAGAGAATCCATTCCGAACATTGACTATGTTAAACTGAACTGTACTGCAATCCCTACAAACTAAATTTTGCGTAAATTAAAGATTTGTGAATTCCATAAAATAATTATTATTACATTTTATTTATATGTTTGTTTAGATTAAATTAAGATATTTTATATTAAATTCTTATATATTTTTCTTATAATTTATTTTATATTAATATCTTATTTTATATCAAATTAAAGTCTTCGCGCATGCGCGACTACTACTCCCGCGCATGCGCGAAGACATAGAGTAGGACACAATTTTTGTTTGGAATGGCTTCTCTAGTACGTAGTACATATAACTCAATGTGTAGAAGACTATGGGCCACAGCATCCACTAACCAGCAGGTGGACTGTGAGTTTGTTTATTAATAAGGATGACAAAAACAATTGGAAAAAAATCATACATATCCCCCAGCACAGTCCTCAGCCACCTGCATCCATCGACTTACTGCAACTTTTAGCAGCAGGTCTATTAGCTAATTGTGTCGACATCATAATAATAGTTACTTTACATTGCGTCGTATGTTTTATGAGCCATGATAACCTACATAAAAAAGCTATATAGGACAAGCAATGTACTACGAAATGACTATCATTTTGATATCAACAAAGTTAGCGAATTGACTGCAGGTCGTCACTATACCTAAGGGTCGCCATGCACTTCGCTTACCAGTACGAGGCTGCCACTCGAGAACCTTTCTTTCCCATCGATTGTTGGTTCTTCAAGCTGTATGGCTGGCCCATTGCTGCTACAACTTACTGATCCAACCTTTACAAAACAAACATTTCTAGGTAAACAATTTGGGCCTCTTCTATGTAAAAGTGAATAGGCATTTACTAGGTTAACGTGTTTACCATCTAGGACCCTATCAACAAAATATTAATTTAAAAAAAATCGACAGTCTATCTTCCCTCGCTACGGGCTTTACGTAGTGGGGTCCACGATGTCCGGCTTCGCGCTGGACAACTCGGACATGGATCTATGCCTGTACGTGCGCGCATTGTCCCACGTGGAGCCGCGTGCTCATGCGTTACTGCATCTCAACTATGTGCTGGGGTACATTCGCAGCTTTGATCCAGGTCAGTCTATTTACTTTACGATCATTATAAGAAAATGGTTTATATAAGATTGATGTTAGCTTCATGTCTCTCTAGCATGTTATATAAAACAATAATATAGCATTAAGTCCGCCCTTTTTATTTTTTTCATTGAATTTTTAATTGCGGCTAAAAAAAAATAAAGACAAATAAACTAAGCGTATATTTTTATACTTAAATACCATTTCATTATTACATTTTCTCTTGTATACAAATACATTAATCTAAATAAAATAAAACATTTGTTGTTTATGTTTATAGTGCCAATGTCAAACACATAATAGTCTGTGATCAAACTGTCACACAGAGTTGAGATCAAAGAGTATATAATCATTATGCGTACAGATTGTCGCCAGAGAATTCTTTAAATGTTGTGAACAATTAATTATTAAAATATTGGCTAAATGAGCTGTGAATTTTGTGTGATATCAACAGTTCCTTTTCAATAATCTGTGGACTGTATGTCGAAAAAAGCGTTTATTATATATTTTGTATATTGGATATCTTTGTTTTATATATTCATGTCCGGTTGAAAATGTAATACTGCAATAACAATAAATAAAAAATAATTCGAATTAGGACCACTAGGTGACCACTTGTACATATAAAATTGTTTGTAGGTGCGGAACTAATCCAAGCAAAGGTGCCCATACTGAAGTTCCGGGACGCGCGGAATGGGCTTCAAGTGGATCTCAACTGCAACAATGTGGTTGGCATTAGGAACACAAACCTGCTCAACTGTTTTTCTAGAAGTAAGATCTTTTATATTATTGACTATATTTTAACAATAATTGTAACTATAATTTTTTGTCCACTATCCAAAGACTTCTATGTACACTACTAGATGAGCTCTGCGGTATTAATACACTGTGCACTAAGGTAAGGTCATTTCTCCGTAGCTCCTTTAGTCAAATGCGAGCTGACAAGCAGACTAGTTCTTTGTTTTGTAAACCGCGAACGTCTTTTTCAATAATCTAACGCTGATTTTGTTTGATGTGACTAAGAAAACGCTGTCATTTTTTAATGTGAGCATTTTGTCATCGTGATTTGAAATTAACTTTTTTTCGTAGTAACTGTCGTAAATGAAAATGCAATTGCGTGGCATGTTTACCTCGCCAGCAACAGCAGCTACACAGTTTTAGTTCTGAGTTGCCGGTCTAATAGTTACATAGAAGCCTTTATCCCTTATATTTAGATTTGCTGAAGGTGAAATTTAGTCAAAGAGGAAATGGTTTAAGAATTAAATAACCAATTGTCAGCTCGTGTAAAAATTTTTGCATTTCTTTTAGTCATTTTCTGCACTTTTTATTGAGACAAGAAAAGTAAAAAATACATTAGTTTTGTTCAAACGATAACTTTGAATTGAAATAATTTTAATGCTTAAATAAAACTACTTTTAAACCCGGAGTACCTTCACCTTTTTAATTAAAAAGCTATAGTCGGGAATATAAAATAACTTAATTAAACGCGATAAAATCAGTAAAAGTAGTTTTATTCAATGTGTAGTGTTCGCGTAAATATAAGAAATCTGCTTAAATAATTTTCAAATTTGCTATTGTGCCGTTTTGTTTCCATGTTTACAATTAGACCTCAAAAGTTTTATCCTTATTCACTTCCCAAAAAAAAAGAAATATTATCATAATAATTTGTGTTCAGATTCTAATACTTAAGTTTTTAAGTTGTGGGTTGTGTTATTACTAATAACATACGTTAACTAATTTTGTCGTATAAGTGTTACATCGCACCTTATAAGCATATACTTGTTTTATTTGATTATTTTGTGCATGCGTTTGCCTTACACAATGTACTTCAAGTTGTGCCATGCAAAGGAAAATGTCAGTTTAACAGTCCTATTTGTATCATGCGCATGCAATTTCAGAAATTGTTATATTGTGTTGTTATATTTATTTTGATTGGAATATATTTTACAAATTTTATCATATTTTTTAATGTGAGCGAGGCCGGCGATCGTGGTGTAGTGGCAGTGTGAGAGTATCCACTACCCCATATCGTTTCGAGGGTGTCGTAAGAGACTATAGAGAAAAGCAACAGTTAAAAAAATGTGTTTGCCAAGCATTGCTATTATGGCACAATAACTCCCCTATGAGGAAATCTATGAAGAAGGCATATGTCCAGCAATGGATTTTGATATAGTGACAACGCATCTACATTTTGATTCTTAATGGCTGATGTAGGTGTCGATGAGCCACAGAATCTCTTTATTCATATAGAATAAGGATGACAAACGAACACACAGTCCACCTGATGGTGAGTGAATGCTGTGGCCCATAAACATGTATACATTTATCTTCAATTAAGAATCAAAATGTAGATGCGTTATCACCCCTGATTACTTATTTCATCATCAGGTGGATACTGACAATGTATCTACATTTTAAGTTTAATGGAGGATAGATCTCGGTGTTGATGGGCCATAGAATGCTTTATCCATCAGGTGGATTGTGTGTTCGTTTGTTACTTTATATTATAAAAAGAGTACTTTTTATGGCATACTAAGTAAGTTTGAGTCCGTGGGCTAGCAATGGGCGAATTAAAAAAAATATGTCGATATTTATTGTATCAGTAATTATCGTGTGATAAATGTCGGTATATGGTCATGTTTTGCATGATCTAGTAGGACGATAGGTGGGCTCTAGCATGTGTTGGAAAAATGAAGTGTGCTACTATTAGTAGATATTAGTAGTGATGTTTGCGTGTTGGTTGGCTCGCAGTGGACTGGCGCGTGCGGCCGCTGGTGGCGGTGACGAAGCTGTGGGCGCGCGCGCACCGCATCAACGACGCGCGCCGCCGCACGCTCTCCTCCTACGCGCTCACGCTCATGGTCATACACTTCCTGCAGTGTGAGTGTCCTGCTCTCCCACACTAAACACTACATACAACATACCACACACCATACTACACCATGTATGCTACACAATACACTACACATCACACCACACACTTCACACTACACATGATACACTGTACACTGCACACGCACAGCATACATCAGACGCAGCGAGCTCACGACGACGTCCTGTTTGCAGGCGGCACGAGCCCGGCGGTGCTGCCGCGCTCTGGCGTAGCGCTGGCGGCCGCGGGGGCGGGGGGTGCGGGGGCCGCAGCAGAGCGGCGCGCGCCCAACCGCGCCACGCTCGCCGAACTCTTTCTGCACATGCTCAAGTACTACGCGGACTTCCCGTGAGTACCTGCCACTGCGTACTACTTAACCTTGCACAACTACATATTAATAAATACGTCAAAGGAATGTACTTAAAAAGGACTGGAAATTTTCAAAACTTTGTCACACCAATATTTATATAAAAACCTTATATAGAGAAATCGACAAAACATGATAAGGTCTTGTAAAAACCACCTTGCTAATCCTACTTACAGCTCTACAGCTTTCACAGGTAGCTTTAAATATGCAGCTAATAGATGCTGCAATGACACTCCTCCGCCTTTATGTGAAATGAAATTTATTTAACATACATTACATTATAGTTACAGTTATTTTTGTGCTCTGAAGCCTGCGTTAGTTAAAACTGTGCTACAAGCCTCAGACTTCCCCATCTATTGTCAAAATATTATAATGTATACTAGTGTTATAAAGAAATAATAAAGATAATATAAAAAGTAATAACATGATACTAATTCTATTCTAAGGTCAAGTTGCGTGCGTGCGTGCGCGCACGCTCGCTAGCGTTTGTGTGTGTGTGTGTGTGTGTGTGTGCGTGTGTTATTAAGTGATCTTGGTGAACAATTCTTCAGGCGCATCGTAATTCAGGCCGTTAAGAGTTTGTTTTAGGATTTTCTTAAATTCGTGGTTATTAAGATTAATAACAGTTTTAACATTTCTGTTATTAACAGTTTTAACTTTGTTAAATAATTTATTATAGAGCATTGGTGCACAAAAGTTGTAGTTTTTTCTTGCAAACACGGTCCTAGGTACCCTAGGTACGGGTAATGTTGTTACTCGTTTGTTACTTTTAGGAAGACCAGGCACAAAAAGGCGGTGATATCTGCGAAGAAGTTGATATATAAATAATTTACGTACTGATAACATACCACACCGCGTGTACAGGTCATAGGTGTGGTATTTAAAGGCAACCGCAGCATAACTTTAAGGACGGTGCGTTGCGCTCGCTCTTGTAGAATGAGGTGTGTCTTTGCTGCGCACCCCCAGACGCAAATACAATATGAAATAATGCTCTCACACAGGGACCTATAGGTTAGCAAAAGAACATCATAACTAGCCACATCACATAAATTTTTAAATATGTAAACTAGCCTCCTTGTTTTACTCGCTAGAGCAGTTACTTGTGGGACCCAGCTAAGAATTTCATCAACAATAACTCCCAAATACTTTATGCTTGTCACACGTGACAAATAATCACAATTACACGTGGCACGTAACCGCAGTAGCCTGTTACACGGGTGTGTATGGATTTGAATCTGGAAGTTATTGCCAAGTCGAGAACTGGTTGATATACCAAAAAAACATACTTTGTTTTTGCAGTATTCAGAGTAGAAGGCTGTCTTCAAGCCAAGACGTTAGTTTTTATCCCCCTTTCAGCGAGACTCCTAACATTACTCCACGATGTGCCGTGAAACAAAAGTACTGTGTCATTTGCAAACATCACGATGTCGACACCCTTTATCTGCAACTTACATAGGTTATTTATGTAGGCGAGAAAGAGAGTTGGGCCTAGCGTACTGCCTTGAGGCACACCAAAATGTCAGATAGCGCTGTTGCTTACACGTTCCTTGATCCTGACTACTTGTGGCCTGTTACTTAAAGGATCTGAACCATTGCAGTGGCACACATCTAATACCCAGGTTTTCTAGCCTTGTCAATAGTATAGGGATCGACACAGTGTCAAATGCCTTTTGAAGATCGAGAAAGACACCTATACACCTTTCACCTTTGTCTAAGTAAGAGCTCACTGAGGACGAGAGATGGGGGCCAGCATCTTCAGTGGATTTGTTCTTCCTGAATCCATATTGTTTAGGGCTTAATAGGTCAAATTTTTCGAGGTAGCTAACCAGTCTACTGTTTACAATTTTTTCTAGGACTTTAGAGAGAGTTGGCAACAATGAAATAGGTCTGTAATTCGACGGTAGATTTTAATTTGATGTGAGTGTAGATGCCCTCCTTAAGTGTGGATTTTCATAATGCCATTCATGTAAATTCCTGCAATTTGTGATCCATTCCGAATGAATTTGGCTTCATCCATCCATAAAATAGTTTTTAAAAATTGTGGATCGTTTATAATATTTCTTTGAATCCACACACATAGAACGCATCTTAAACTATTGTCTACATTTTCATGCAAGTGCTGCACTCGCTGGTTATGTTATCGATCAGCAAACAAATCGTTTAAAACTGCCCCTTTTCTTGAACTGTCAATAATTACAGCTTGTTGTTAGATAAAAGTCCGATTGGTGAGGAGCATGAACGACGGTTTAATGAGCCTCAAGTGAATGAAGTAGCGATAGTAATGGTGGACAATGAAAGCAGTTATAGGGATATTGTAGTTCAACGAAGAAGTCATAAGTTAAAACGTATTGCGGAAACCTGTATGATGCCTCGCAATATCCTTTGATATTTTGGCAAGACGAAGATGGTTACCATTTCAATATTCAGCAAATTGATCCCCAAACGAATCAACCAACTAATAAAAAAGTTTCACCAAAGGAATTTTATTCATATCGCATAATGGAGAGAATGAATAAATATAATCATATACACAACTGTCAGCAATTATTTCTACAATTTATTGTCGATATGCAAGCAAAAATAGAAGCAGAAAGACTGTTATACATTCGCCTAAATCACAGCAAACAGCAACGGATGAATACATTCATCTGCGAGATGCGATAGCTAATGATGGAAACATTGATAGTTGGTAATTTAGCCTTCTTTGTTTACTGGTAGCCCCAGACATATGCAGTAATATGCACAAGATGCAATGACTTATTGTGAGAAAATCTGGTCGTCCTGATTTGTTTATTACGTTTACATGTAATCCATTGTGGAAAGAAATTCAAAATGAGTTACAATGAGGACAAAACTTACACGATAGACATGATTTAATTGCACGAGTGTTTAGACAATTACAAGTGAAATTTATTAATGCAATTGTCAAGAGTTGTTTTTGGAGATGTTATTAGTTGGATATACTCAAAAGAATGAAAACCCGCTACTGAATACTTACATAACAATAAATTCTTGTGTACTACATTTACTGTTTTTCAACGTGGTAGAGCCATGCTGCAACTATACTAGTAGTACAGTTGTAGCACGAATGGGTCGGCTCGACCGGGAAAGGACCACGCTCTCACAGAATACCAGCGTAAAATAGCAGCTTAACGCTGCTGTGTTTCGTTATGGTGAGTGTAGAGAACCTTAGTCCTCACGGGTGACAACGCATCTGCATTTTGATTCGTAATCGAAGATAAATGTAGATGTCTAAGGGCCACAGCAACCACTTACCATCAGGTGGACTGTGTGCTTGTTTGTCACCCTATTCCTAATAAAAAAAAACTGTCTTGTGTTCTGGTGCACACACGAATAATTTTTTTTCTGTCCATCGCGCGAAGAAGCTACATAGAGTTAACATGTGAAAAACAGGATTCTCCCAAATTCAATCCACAATATTGAAACTTTTTACCTTGTGCCTTATTATATAGCTATAAGCCAGTCGTAGATGAAACTGTATCCCTTTTAAACATAATGGTAAATCATTTGAAATTAATGTTATAAAAGCGGATTTTCCTTTTTCTCTGCCAGTTAGAATTACTGCTTCAATAATGTTGTTGAGAAGTTGTTTTATACATAATCTTGTACCGTTAAATAATTTTGACGAATTGAGTTTTCGTAATAATATGACTGCTGGTCCAAAATTTAGCTTCAATACATGCGGAGATGCATACCAGGCGGATTCAGTGAATTTAAAAACTCTGTTGGAAAGTTTACACTTTCGTCTTGATTCATCATTGTGTCTATTGATTTAAACAGTTTTTCATCTCCTGGCATCATATTCTGTATCCTTTCATTAATTTGGTGTAACTATATCATTTTTGTAGCTAAAATTGCTCACTCACACAACCATGTCCTATTTAGATAATTCTGTTCAATAGACAGATAAACTTTTTCAATAAGTTCTTTTTCTCTACTATCTACTACTTTACACAATTCTTCTAATAGAATAAGTATGCAGTGTGAATCTATAGGATAGGTGCCATTTCCAATTTTTAACAGATTTTCAACAAACTCTTGTGCTTTCGGATCTCCAGTTATTTTTGCTCGATAATTGTCAAAATGATAATTTGGCAATACGATCCTAGAACGTGGATCGTTTCAAACATGCGTTAATTTCATCAGCTGGAGTTGATTTTGGAATAACCGGGCAGCGTTTGTCGAAAATTTCCAGATAATAGTAATAAAATTCCTCCCATAAGCTTTTTATTTTTCCGATATCCTGTAATGTTCTATTTAACTCTTCAAGTGATTTTCTATGAGCCATTGTACATTCATCCCATATAATTGTAGATCGCATGAGAAGACCTGGCCACGCATTGAAGATCTTGAAATATTACATACTGAAAATTCTTGTTCGGCTATATTTAAAGGCAAACTTAATGCAGAATATGCCGTTTTTCCGCCTTCCATTAGTGTGGCGGCAGTTCCTGACGAAGCCAACGCTAGTGCAATTTTATTATCTGCTCGAATTTTACCTAAGATCAAATTAATAACGAAAGTTTTGCCTGTTCCTCCTGGTGCACCTAAAATAGTGATTCCCCAACCTTTTCAATAAGATTTATAATTGTGTCATATATCATCCGTTGTGCTTGCGTTAATTTTGGTTAATTTTTCTCGGTATAACACAATTATTTCACATTGTAATTAGTTTCTTTTGATAATTTAAAATTGGTCACATTTAAATTGCTTCTTATGGAAGATTGTATTCCAAGTTCCATCAAACTTTGATTACTTATTCCTAAGCATCGATCTACCAAAATTATCAGGGCTTCCATTATAAATATTTTCATTAAAAGTAATATCCATATCACCATTGTCTTTACGCAGTCTGGCCAAAATGTCGTCACTCATGTTATCGCGAAATTCCAGCCATAGGTTATTTGGGTTTAGAGGATTACACAAAGCAAAAGGTTCTCGTAGTTAGCTGTTGCCGTTTGTGCAGCTTCTCTCATTGTTAGCTTCCAATGGTTATCGTTCTCTAATAAACCACGACGTTGACATGCTTCACGATATTTTTCGCAAATATAACCGTCTACTGTACGAAGACTTTCAAACGATGTTCGTCTACGAACTTCATTAAATGGTAGACGAAAATAAAAACATTCTGCGTTTTTTGGATGAAACATCAAACAACAACAAAGTCGACCAATGGCATTATCTTTGAATACATCCGTAAATCCTTGTACCGGGATCCTTATTTTTCGTTGACAAAATACCCTTCCCGATGCATCCCATGTGAAATAACATATTTAATTGACTTTACACTGCACTATTCTACGTTTATGTGTGCTCGGAAGATTTTAAATAACAACGGATTATATGGTTACAACCCATTGATAATCAATTTCAAGTTTTTCACCTCTAATGTTGATTTTTTGCTGTAAATCCTTCCTCACTCGGCGGTTGACGTCTGTATTTAGGATATACATCGTCACCTGTGTGGGTTTTTCAAAAATGATCTTAGATATCTCTTCGAGCATTTGTTATTATTCATACAGGGAGATTGCATATTTAGTGTTCCACAGGGACCGTGTATCATATTTCTAACAATTATATCATACAAAACATGAATTCGATTTGAATTAATTTTTTCTTTGAGCCGAATCAAGTTATGTGAGTCTGTCAAACCTCTTTCACAGCTAGGCTATATATCTAAATTGGCAACCCCACATTCAACAATTAACAAGTAAATTGTCTTCATTTATATTTGCACCATTGAGTTATACAAGACTAGAGAAGCAAACCACATTACCGCGCGTCGAAAAAAGTGAAACCACTGTGAAACACACAGTGAAACCGCGAGGACGTAGCTTTGAAACCACTAAACCTTTTTAAGTAAACATATATCTGTCTCACTTACACAAGTCGCAAAAACAATACCGTCGCTAGATTAGATAAATTGTCGTGAAGCGACAATTAAGAACAAAAAGAATCTAACCTAAGAGCAACAAAACAACAAAAATACAACAAAAACAAATAATATATTTAAGATTCAAAAGATATTTACAATTTTATATAACAAAAATGGAGTATGAAGATGAGGATGGATGATGTGATTTACAAATTATTTAAAAAAGGTAATAAAAAAAGGAGGTTAGTGTCGAAGCTGAGTCTGAAGATCCAAAGTGTGCTCTCAGCGCCTGGAACAAGCACGCACGGCGTAGGTGAGAAGGCGTGGGCGTCTCTAGGCGACGACCTCAGGTGAATGCGGTGATTGCAGGATCCGGCGATTTCAGGCCAGACAGGGCTTGCAGGATCCTCAGCGACTTCAGACAGCACAGAGGCCTGCAGGATCCGGTGACTGCAGGCGGGACAGAGGTTTGCAGGTTCCGGTGACTTCAGGCGGAACAGAGGTTTGCAGGTTCCGGCGACTCCAGGTAGAGCAGAGGTTCGTAGAGTCCAGTGGCTTCAGGCAGGACAGAGGCTTGCAGGATCCCGGGGCAGTGCGGCCCCGGGATAAGGCCTTTAGGAGATGCTTCCAATTCGAGAACTGAAGCGAGACTGCCTTTCTTCACCGATTGTTCGGCTTTTATACCTTTCTAGAGAGAACGGAAAATTTATTTAAATTAAACGCAAATTTTTTGTAAATGGTCAAGAGAAAAGAGTATTTATGTGGAATTATCGAAATAGAAACAACAGACCGGTAGCAAATTTGAATATAATTGCCATAGAGACCAAATAAACAACAATGTCAAAACATGTCAAATTTTGGTTTTAGGCTTGTAATAAAAAAACGGCAAGATTTAAGTGAAAAATGAGATATTATTGATATAGGAAAAAAGGTAGCGCAACTGCACGCACAAAGCCCGAAATTGCAGAGTTACGGAAAACTAAATAAAAGATCGAAAAAAGGTAGACTCCATTGACACCAATTTAAAAGTGCTGATAATGTGAAAATACGAAGTAGAAATGATTTGTTATTGTGTTCTTATGGTTTAAAATCGTTACAGGATCCTATGGAAATAAAGGTGATGTAAAATATCCAGTTTTGAGGTGAATGCAGAAAATCGAAACAGAATGGAAAAATGAATTTAAAATAATGTAAAATGATAAGTAAGTAGCATAACACTACAAAATATGAAGATAAAGAGACACACAAAAATGCAATGGCCGGTTGGTATTGACTACTATATGAAATTTTACTAAAAATAAACAATAAAAAGGATTTTTTTTTAAGCTATTTAAAGCTATTTTTTTTTACAAATATTATTTGTTTTTTATTTTAAAAATGTATCTTTTCTTATCCGATGAATAGAAGTAAGCATAACTAATGAAATGAAAGATATTTTTTTTTCTAAGTATTTTTATTCTACTAATAAATCAACAAAAATAAATCAAGTAAAAAAAACAATTTTGGGTTTCTTAATCATCTGAGTTTGAAATTTGCATGAATTGTGAAAGCATCGGTAAGTCCTTGTCTCCTAAATTTGTTCTACATTCTACATTAGCTACAAAAACTGTGGTTATTAATAAATTTCGTTGATTTTTTTGTTTATAGAATTTTCATACTATTTAACAACTTTAATGAGTTTTTTTTTTGCAACTATTGTTTCACATTTTTTACATCACATTACTATTCTGAAGATAGTTAATTGATTTACGCTTGACTTTGCGGAAGTCCATTTTTAAGATAATACTAAATGGTGTTAATCTGTAGTACTAATCCGCTTAAATAAACACGGTCGCAATCGCTTTTTGGTCCTAGTTTGTCTTTATCCCAGAAGTGCTCAAAACTAATGAGAGTAGATTTCGAAGGCACCCAGTGAGTCTCCTTTCTTAGCAATCGTATTATTGCCACCCATTTCTTACGGTGTACTGCATCTTTAGGTACCCTGCAAAATTATTAATATAAAATAGGTAATAAAATATAATTAATAGACCATTCATGAATATTCTAAAATAAGAATAATTAATTCCTTTGTATAAAGCTTGAAACATAGTTTTTATTATAATTTCCAAAATATTTAAAATCAAGGGTAACAAGTTAACTTATTCTATAAATTATATAGTCGTAGTAGTATAATGTGGGAAAATTGCAAAGGCAGAAAAGTGCCGACATTGAACCTAAATTGCAATATTCGATATTTTATTTAATTTTTTTTGTGTTTTTTTACGTTAATATGAAAACATAAACTGAAATTTACGTGTGGAAAGTGATTCCGCTTGATTAATTAGCTTTTTGTGACCATGAATCGCATTCTTTCACTACGCATTTACTCATTTTTTGTCGCGGATCGTTCGGCTTAACTCGGTCGGCATCACATTGAACATTGAACCAACGTTATGCCGGGTTTCCACGCTTGCCAAGTCTCGGCAAGCATCCACAAGCACAAGTGTGTAAAGAGGGCGTTTGGCTTGGCTTGCGTGAGCTTGTGGACGCTTGTCCCCGATCCGGGCTAGTGTCGGTTTTTAGACACAGATCAAAGGGCGCTTGCGGCAAGCGCTTGCAACGCATTCACACGTTGGTGCGCGTTTAGTAACCATTGTGATTTTGCGACGAGCGCATGTTTAGTTCTTTGTTCTAGAAAGTTGCAAATGCTTGGAGTCGTCTTGCCGAGTTAACGGGAAAGCCAGTAAAAGAATTAAAAGTCAAAAAAATTCGTTGTTTTTGTATTTCAAATAAAAGTATGTTAAACCAAACTCAATAGCCGACACAAGTTCGGTGTCCGCCATGCTTGGATATACGTAGCACACTGACGCATTCACAAGCACACTTACATCTATTTACATTATTGAATGTTGTAAGTTCGTTATAAAAACATCCAAATTTATATGATCCTGTAAATTGTCAAAAGAAATAATCGAACTCAAAATAAATTGAATATTCAATTCTCAAAATAAAAATTATTTACATCAGGTTCCCATGCGAATGTAATTAAAATATATAATAATCTTCCAATTAATCTCAAAAACGGCGTGTCACTTGATGTATGATGTATTTCTTGTGGCATGCAAATTATATAAATAAATAAAATGATAGAGATTTGAAAATCTACTGGATAGATTTCAATTAGGTATTCTACGTTTTATTTCTTAGACACTTGGCCCTTATCTAAAAAAATATTGCGATATCTTCGTTTAATATAAAGTTGTTAAAGTTTTAAGAAACAACGATTTTATAAGCAAAGTATATTTTTGCTTGCGATCTTTTTGATGTTTTTTCTTTCGCACATACGAAAACTTTGTTAATATATCAAGCAACGCTGACGAATTCGCAGGTATCAGCTAGTTTATTATATAAATTTTTTATCGTAAAATTAGTCGGAAAGGAGATCAAAAAACTGTTTTTAGGCGCCATTTTTCCAATATGGCGACGCGAGCGGCAAAGATACGAGATGGCAAAGTAGAAATTCGATAAGAGCACATCAGAATCTATAAAATCACCAATAAAATTCGCGGAAAACTTTCTTGGAAACTTCTTTTTTCAACACCAAATAACTGTACTATATATTACTGACAACTTATATGGCTCTACGTCTGAAATAAAAACATTATTAATAATAATAACCGTAGCCTAACTCGAAATGATTGCAGTTACGATCAAATGGCAGTGTCGGTGCGGATGGGACGGCGAGTGCCGCTCGTCGAGTGCAGAGCACACGACCCACATCAGTGGAAGCTGCTTTGTGTTGAAGGTAATAGTGCAATATCACGTCACCTTTATTTTTATAGGATAAGGGTGACAAACGAGCACACAGTCTACCTGATGGCAAGTGGATGCTGTAACCCATAGACATTTACATTTATCCTCGGTTTAGAATCAAAATACAGATGCGTTGTCACCCCTGAGGACTATCTGACATTTCCAGTAAAAAGGATCTCCAGTTCTCTACACACATCTTTGGAAATACACCAGCATTAACCTGCTATTATATGTTGGGATTTTGTGATAATTGCGTTTTATTCTTATTTAAATATCTATATATAAAAATCAATTGCTGTCCGTTAGTCTTGCAAAAACTCGAAAATGGCTGGACCGATTTTGATGACATTTTTTATGTGTGTTTGAGTGGGTCCCTGGATGATCTAAACTATTCACAATTATACTCTATAGGTGGCGCTGTTGTCGCGATCCAGAAATCACAGGTGCGAAGCCGGGGCGGTTCGCTAGTATTTAGTAATACAGTGTGACATTATACCACAAGCTTCATACAACCGCGCTATTATAGATGCACTACTACAAGGTTGAGGCGCGTGTGTGCGTGAGCACTGGCGGCTCATCATGTACAGAGAGAAACTGCTTTAAACCGGCTTGGCCAGTGCTCAAACTCAGGGTTGTGTAAAAAAATAATAAGTGTCAAATTATGTTTTTAAAGAATAATTCATATCAAAAAAAATATAAAAAAAAGTGTAAATATGGTTTACGTAGATTTAAATCTTATCGAGGTTGCCGCAAGACATATCTCTATATAAAATTAATAATTTGATTGATTTCTTAAGCTCGAGTACACTGCAATCTCCTAATAAATAAATTAATAAAAAGTGGTAGGAAGAAAGACGTTACAAATAGCATGAATTTCGTTCACGGATTAGTGTCTATAAAATCTTTAATAAAATTTCTTGAAGAATTAAAATCAGAAGAAATTAAATTATATTTACGAGACGTCGCAATAAAGATTGTCTCGAAAATTTCTTTGGAAAAGTCACAGGCGGGTGGTAACTACCAAGAACCAACATTTCGTCTACTTAGTATTGCCGTCAATAAGATGTTTATAACCAACATCTTAGGGAAACTTCAAAATACTAATTGTGAATACGATTTCGATATGTTACTTATGAAAGCAGACGATTGTCGTATTTTAATACACCATCACCGCAACCTGACAATGTTACTGTCCCTGTGTTAACAGTAGGAACAATTGATTGTCTATTTGATGTACCAGAAAAAAAAATGGTTTAGTCTATGTGGCGGCGGGATATTTGTATAGAAAATGTTGTCTCGAACACCACAAATGTGAGAAAATAAAATTGTACGTTAATAGATCTGAACAACAAACTTAATTACAAGGATTTTTAACAAAGATAGTGTTCAAGTGAATAATAAATATTTTAAGGAATGAACTACTGCTGCTGCTAACTGCTACTGC
This sequence comes from Parnassius mnemosyne, assembly GCA_963668995.1. Taxonomy (NCBI): domain Eukaryota; kingdom Metazoa; phylum Arthropoda; class Insecta; order Lepidoptera; family Papilionidae; genus Parnassius; species Parnassius mnemosyne. Next base: position 4,217,618 of record CAVLGL010000024.1, on the reverse strand, counting down.
TGTTACCTGAAGTGGAAAAAGTGAGATTGCTTTATAACAGCTACTGCCACAGTACTATATTATATCCTAAGGATTATTGTGTGAGGATCAGCAACTGATATTCAAAATATATTAGTTCGAGAGAAAAGATGCTATTTACAATATTAGATCAAGGGACTCACTCAGAGACTATTATAAAGAAATTACTATTTTATATATTGCGTCCCTTTTTATTTTAGATAATAATAATACTTTACGAAACTATTTTAATATATTTGGCAAAATAAATGATGTTAATAATTTTAACACCGTACCACAGTACAGAATTCATAAAAGTAGCGGTTCATTTTTGGGTAGATGTAATATTAGTGATTTAGTATTAATTATATACTTTCGTATAATTTCAAAGCGTATGTGAAACGCTATTCTTATGAAGAAAGGATAATATTTATTTATTTAAAATCTTTATTGCACAATCGACGAATTTAATTAAACAATACTTTCTGACAATTTTACCGAGTTTTTTGAATAAACGAAATATGCTTAAACGAAAATTTCGCAAATATTTTGACGTCGGAATAAACATTATAGATATTGGTAGTGAAATATTAAAACGTGTGCAAGATTTTATATATGTTACGAAATGCGAGTGCTTTCCAATAGATTATTTAAAAAAAAAACTACATTAAATAAATTAAATATTACCTATTAAATAGCATCAAACAAATGTAAAAAAATGTTTCTTGCTGTATTTATTTTCCCAATAGGCTCCACAATACATATTATTCCGTGAGATTAATTGCCTTCAATTTTTGCTGCAAGAGACTTAAATATTGCACTAAACATATGGAACAAGTTGCGACAAGGTGTAGTTGATACCTCGTCCGTAAATATTTTTAAAAAGGTCTGTACAAATGATGCTAAGACAATTTAGTGTATGCTTAGGACTTAGACTATTATAAAACACCAACACAGATATAGCCATTACTACATAATAATAATTTATATTTGCATAGTTTTTGAATCCTATTTAATGGAGCAAGAACAGGAGCGTTAGTTTTTCTTGCTTAATTTAATATTTTTATTATACCTTCTATGGCAGATACCATCTAATCAAAAAGACCGTAAATGGGAGTTTTTCAAAAATTTCTCCTTTCCAGAACCATTTGACCTGACGAACACTGCACACTCTGTGTATGACCCAGAGACGTTTGAGAAAATAGTAAACACGTTCAAGGAGAGCTACAAGAGGCTGGCGGCGGGGCTTCGACTGGCGGACGCCTGGCCGGTGCCGGAGCGATGATACGCTCCAATCCACTCGGACTGATCTTCAATCCTACTGAAGATTTCGCCCGAGTGTTGTTTAAACCAAAGTTCTTTTGAGCGAAGTGTTATATTGTGACAGTTTCAAAGTATTAATAGGCTTCAAGCCACTGTTATATAAACAAACGAGCCTCATAGGTGAGTGTCACTTATTATGCTGGAAAATTGTGTGTAGTATTGAGCAAACGCTCACGTCTCAGATCAGATATTTCAAATTGGAAGTGTTTCTGGTGGTATGGTGTTAAGTAGTCAGGGCTATGACAAAATTCCTGTTGAACACAGGGTATGAAGTTGGTGTTGATGGCCAATATTCTGAAATAAATTTATAGACAAGCAGTATTTACGAAATATACCAAATATTAATGGAACATTTATTCCAAATAACATGGACTAGACATGGTAGATACTGCTTGAACTATGTTTTTGCGGAATATGTGAATGAAAACGTTTGAAATATGTATGTTTGCAATATCATTGAATATCACTTATTAAGGGTAGTCCTATTAGAGCCGAATATACATAATGTTGTTAACCTCACTGGCTGTGATAAGCGACTGAATTCCCTGTAAATATGTCCTAGATTAAGTGTTGTATTCATACTTATGTCTACAGGACAAAATGGTTTCATAAAATCTAGGTACTCTAACAAAAAACCTGATTTTAAATCCATTCATTGTATGTATACATACAATATGGTTACATCTCGTACAGAAACACAAGCCTACATAAGATTTTCAATGATAAACTTTGGGAGGAGATTTAGCTGTGTGGCAGGCAATGGGCCCTAGTCAAAGAAATTGTTGTTTGTAAGCACAGCTAAACAATTAGTTCCTAACGGTAAATTTTAAACTAACTCCACTATTCCAGCCACTGATAATCGAAATTGCGTTATATAGTTAAATATTTTATATTGTGTACATAGAACTAATGCCACTATGAAAATTATATGTTTGAATCCATAGTGACATATTGCTTAGATTTATCCATAATGGGTAAGACTGGTACTACTTGTGCATTTAATGGTTATTAACCCTTTGAATTCTTCAAAGCCACTATTAGTCGAATCTGAAACGAATGGATCATTTTGTCAACCAGTTTAAGACTGATCATATTTCTGAGCCATTTTTAATTGTCACTCCATTCGTTGAGTTTCCAGGAGAAACTTATTACATAAAATGCTTATTTAATTTTTCTATTTATGATCCTAAAAGTGTCCAGATCTGGAGGAGCTACTTGCTTTAAAATTGGATAAGATGACCTTAAATTCTGGTACCTTTAAGTTTAGCATTCTGCTAGTATTCATTAGAGAGGGAAAATTTATTATATTATGCAAAATTGGAATTATGGCAACATCATCTCATTGTGATCTGTTGCCTTAAAGAATTGTACAGAAACAATAATTTATCATTAAATTGTACTAAAGAACTTGGACTTAGGACAGGACAGGACAGGACCTAGGACTCATCTATATTATACTGAAGCCATCCATTCCATCTTAGATGAAGTTGTTGTGTATTTTCTCCACCAGTCAAAGGAAAAAGAAAAAGAACTTACACTTATCTGTTCCATTTTAAACCATGTAATAAACATTTTAATGGATTTGTTTACAGTTTACAAAGACTTAAATTTTAATTATGATTATATATGAAATTATTTTAAATTATTTTTAACGGTTTTTTTAGAAGAATTTAAAAGTACAAAGGCATCTTGCTCACATCTATCAGATCTCTTTGGGGTTGTCTAAAGGCATATAAATGGAGTTTTTAATAACTATAATCAAGCAAATTAAAAAACATCTCAGCTTGAAGTACAGTTTCCAGTGACTTAAATAGTTAAAAATAAATATATTGTAGTGGAATTCAGAAGTGGTGCTGCCTAGAAATGCGTCCTTTTGTTTTAATATTTATATCATATATTTGTAAGCTATTTAAACTTGTAAATAATAAGTACGGTGAGGAGAGAGCGAGAAATAAAGGAGTGTTTAAGGAATATATTGTAATGTTTTATGTAAATAGTATTTTTGTGATCCGTTAAAAAATGACAAAAAAATATTTAAAATATATATACAAAGAATGTTTTGAAGGTGTATGAAGGCTTGGCAGTGCAAGGGTAATAAGCTATTTTTTAAATAAAGTATTGTTGGGGGTTGAAAATATTGGAACGGTAGTAAAAACCCTAAAGTTGTTCTTTATATATTAAACAAAATTTACCATATGACATTATCACATCATTAATAACTAAAAGAAAATAAAGCAATAAATACATGATTTAATGGCAGGTCCTAGACCTCATATTGTACATCTAGCTCGCTTTTTAATGCCTTATTGTTAAGAGGTTTGTGCCACATTTCACATATATGCTGTTTTTAATAAGTGGTAATTTTCCTCTATATATATGTATATATAGTTACGCTAGATATTGCTATAATTAACTTAACTAATATAAAAATGGTGCTAAAATGTCTTTTACAATACATGTGCTTAGCGTTAACATTGTCTCAAGTTTACATTGCATTCTTAAATTCCACTGTTGCCATGAAACTGAATAAAAAAATTAATATCATTCAACCTTAGAGATTCTCAAATTATTGTTAAAATTAGTGTGTAGGGGATCTTGTCCATAAAAAGTAATTTTTATTTTTTATGGACAATGTCAATTTTGTTGGCATTTAAAAAGAATAATAGTTATTTAGTTTTTACTTAATTGGCTATTAAATTTTTTCCACTGTTTAAAGAGCGAATACATACTTAGTTTATCTTTAAACCCCGTACAAGCTTTGTTTACCTTTGCATTAAAAACATTTGCCTTGCTGTAATGTAAATGTTATATCATTTTTTAAGATTTTACATAAGAGGCACTGGCCCCATGCTGAATAAAAAGTACAATAAATAATTATGAATAATATATATAAGAAAACTGTTTAGACTAAATAGTGTCTCAAAAACTGTTTAAATTGCAAAAAAAAACTCAAGTCAATAAAAATGAAAAAAGTCTAAAAAAAATAAAAAAATGTTTAAAAAATACAAAAAAAATAATAAAAATCGTGAAAAACCAATACACTTTGATTATTTCAAAGTTAAATATGCGCATGTTAATATTTTGTTAAGTGAGAGCGTCTATCTGCTTCTCAGTTTTAAATGTTGAACTTTGATCTTTGTGATCAGTTGTCAACAAGAAGCTAAAGTAATCCCTAAACATCTCTGCTACAATATTAAATAGAGTATCTCTTTACTTTCAACAAGAGATGTAAACCCGATCCTATCCACCCTATGTAAAATGATAGCATTGTTATTTTACTTTCAATGCTTGCAACCAAAACAAACCTCTTAAAGCTTGCCTGAAATGCATGTAATCACAGCTGCTTTAAAATAAACAAGTTTCCTGTGTCAAGAACAATAGCGTTTATACCATAATAATATATAATCACATGTTAATGCATTTTGATCTTTTTAGTTTGCAAAAACTATGTATTTATTGTGGTTATTAAAAAAAAATTATTCAATGAACACTGCATGTTACTTCAGCACAGTTATAGGTACTTTGTAAGCAATGTGTAAATTAACTGCAAATTGTTACTATGAACATATGTTAAAAAAATGTTTTTTTTTACATAATGTTCATAATATATTTTTTTTAAAGTTTTAAACATTATGTTTAAAACTTTAAATTATTTTATTTGCTAATTGTTTTGTTATGGGTCTTGAATATGGCAATAATACATTTTAATAACTATATATTTATTACTTGACCCATAACATTACAACACATAGCTAACAGTCAATTGTTAGTGATGCTGCAAATTCAAAAGATCAAAATGCATGCCACATGCCTTAATTTGTTGTCACTGCCAAAATGATCTGGTTTATGATAAACATGCAGTTTGTTTGAAATAGGAATAAATTTTTATTTTCAAAATTGTCTATAGCTTAAAAGTCATTACATTTGTAAAAAATTTATTATATTTTCCTTTTGTTTTTATTTGTTAAATTTACAAAGTACATTAATATTAATATTGTCTCTATCCACAGAATAATGTTGTTCAAAAAAATAAAATGCAGTTGTTACATACTTTTTTTCATATGAATTTCTTTCCACAAATCTAAAAGCAATAATTACCTATGTAAAATATAGAATGCTCAAATTTCCTATTATATCAGACATATATAATATAAATGTAGTTGATTTCTATTGCATTTTATTTTATTGAACACGAGCATAATATACAAGTTATTGTTGTACAAATAAATTATTGTGAAAATATTCTATAATACTACATAAATCTACAAACTGCCAAATGGGTTTATTATTTTATTTATTACTAGCGACCCCTTCCACTTGGCCAGGAAAGTATCTGTTAATGTGGCATTATTTAGATTTAAAATGATCTATGACCATTTATTTTAAAAAAATGGATAAAATACACCCTAGATTAGAATTATTCTAAAACTCCTAGAATTGTTCTTTATTTGTTCTTAAAGTTACATCACAATTTGCCATCTCGAAGATCCGCTCAGACAAGACAGACAGACTTAAATTTTTAAAACGGTTATTTATGTATTAATACTAGGCTGGTACAACTTCCCTATAAAAAATTATAAGTACACAATGGGAGCTAAATTTAATGACGGTTATATCTACTTTCTAGTTAATGGAGGATCTATGACTTTCTACTTTACGTAATGTGTATTTATTTTAATTATGCAGATTGCTTTTAATTTTGCCAAAGGAGCCGTCTGTCTTTTATAGAATTGTTAAAAAAAATCAAATATCCATTATAAAACTTACAATAAGATGGTGTTAGAAGTAAACATAATAATAACAAGGAAGGCTTTTTATCCATAGCAAAAGTTGAGAGCCTGGTAAATACATGATGAAAGGTACATGGTACATGGTGATTCATCTTTAATTCTAACATAATATTTAACACGAATACATTTTTGGACCTTTATTTGTAGCAATGCTCTCTAAACCGAATTTTGATCACGGACACCAGTATCACCAGAGACTGACTAGCCATCTACTTAGGACAGGTTGTCATAGTGTACGATTATGTGTGTAAATACAAACAAACTCTATTTCCTAACTGATAGTTCGATGGGATGGCAATAGAAACCATCGGAGTGAGATCAGGTGCAGGACCACTAGTGTTATGTGCTTTCCGAGGCACGGGGTGTAACATCACTAACTTTCTGACTATAGTATAAGGGTAACAAACAAGCGCACAGTCCACCTGATGGTAAATGGATACTGTGGTCCATATACATCTAAATTTATCATCAATTAAGAATCAAAATGCAGATATGTTGTTACCCTTGAAAACTAAGATGGAATGCCTCGTTTCCAGTAAAAAGGGTCTCCGGTTCTCTACACTCGTCATATTTGAAACACATCAGCATTAAGTTGCTATTTTACGCTGGTATTCTGTGAAACCGTGGTCCTACACTGGTTTAGTCAACCCATTTCTGCCACAACCAAAATGATGCGGATTTTTTTAATTGTAATTGTAAAAAACTTGAGCGAGTACATAACAACAAAATATCTTGGAATAATTTCTGACCAACATCTTTCATGGAGTAATCAAATAGAATACGTAAATGACAGAATTCGTAAGCTTATTTGGATATTTAAAAAACTGCGTTACGTTATGACTAAATTGACAAATCAAATTTACACATCTTTAGCTCAGTCAGTTCTAGGATATTGCACTACGTATTGCAGTACGGGAAGGAGCGGCAAAAACTAACTTACCGAACATAGAAAGAGGACAACGATACCTTCTTAATGTTATGTATTTTAAGCCTATTACGGTGCGTACTAATAAAACATTGTTATATAACATGTTTCAGTAATGTTGTGACTGAATGTTATATAACTAGAGTATTTTTCTCTAGTCAATAAACTAGGACGAACCCAGTATATATGTTTTTTTCTTTTGTTATTTAAAAGTACAAGGGTGGCTGCAGCAGCTAGCAAAACGTCCTCTTGTGTAGGTAGACATTGTGAATAGCACTGCATTTTCTATGCTCAAAGCTACAGAACGACAATCGACAATGTCATATAACATTGTTATAATGTAAAAATTTTAACGGTGGTAGAGCCACGCAGCGGCTTTTGCTGTTGCACGAATGGGCTGGCTCGAGCCGGTTTAGTACCACGACCTCACAGAATACCGGCGTGAAGTGGAAGCTCTTCTTCCGCGTTTCGTCTGGTGAGCCAGCACCCCTGGAGAATCCCTCGCTGAGCATCCACGGCCATGCTATTCCACTCCTGAGCGTAGGTGCTCAGGCTGCCCCGCGTATTCTGGGGGGGGGGGGGGCAAAATTCCGCTCAATACAATAACTGCTCGGGGCAAACTGAGCAACATGACCAAGGCGACCCCTGCCACGCTATCCGTGAATTTCTGCAACATCAGGGGACTTCACTTCACACAAATTTGAGCACTCCTTTGTGCCTCGGGCTGGATTTTGCGTATACGTCAGAGAGGACATCTGTTCTCGACGCCTCGGCAGTCTTGAAGGTTCGGACCTGTCCATCCTTTGGCTACGCGTAGACAGCGGCGACCATCCGCGCGTCTACGGGTGCCTCTATAGGTCCCATAGCGGTAATGCCGAAACAGACCGACTCATCGACCACGTCCAAATGGCTACAGATTCCTTGCTACAACAGGTCCCATCCACAGAGATCGTGATCCTTGGCGATTTTAACGCCCACCACGCCGAATGGATCGGTTCACGTTTAACCGATCATGCGGGGAGATCTGTTCATGACTTTGCTTTGGCATATAGTCTGACACAACTGGTTACATCGCCTACGCGGACTCCAGATGTTGAGGATCATACACCTTCCCTGTTGGACCTTCTGCTGACCTCTCATCCGGATGGATATCAGGTTTCCGTCGATGCCCCTCTCGGCTCTTCGGACCATTGTCTGATCAGGAGTGTGGTGCCACTCACGCTCCCCTCGCGGTTGCGTTCTGCAGGTTGCCGCCGTGTTTGGCATTACAGGTCGGCGGATTGGGACGGAATGCGGTCTTTCTTTGCATCCTACCTATGGGGGCTTGTTTGCTTCTCGCCGGATGATCCCAGCGCTGTTGCTGACTCTGTCACTGATGTGGTGCTACAGGGAATGGAACCATTTATTCCATCATCATACCCATCGGAGGCAGATCTCAGCCTTGGTTTGGTCGCTCCTGTAAGACTGCATTACGCAGTAAGCAGGAGTGTTATCAAGCCTGGGCTGCGGCTTCGGTGACTCGGGATGTAAACACCAGCATACTTAAAAAGAAGTATAACTTCGCCTCCAGGTCCTTCAAAAGAGTTATTGGCAAGGCAAAGTCAGAGCACATAGGCAGAATTGGCGAGAAACTAGTTCGCCTTCCTTCGGGAACTCGTGCATTTTGGTCTCCGGATGTGCGGTTCTCAAAGCGCTCGGTTCGCAGAGCACTCCTCTCCCTGGACATCCACAAGTCGAGTGGGCCTGACGGAAACCACCCAATTGTGCTGAGGACGTGTGCTCCGGAGTTAGCACCGGTTCTAACGCGTCTTTTCCGGTACTCCTACTCCCTAGGCGTAGTCCCGGATTCATGGAAGACAGCTTTTGTCCACCCGATCCCTAAAAAAGGCGACCGCTCAGACCCGTCCAACTACAGGCCTATCGCCATCACCCCCTTGTTCTCCAAAATAATGGAATCCGTTATAAACTGCCAGCTCATGCGGTACCTTAAGGATCACCAGCTGATTAGTGACCGCCAATACGGTTTTCGTCGGGATCGATCAGCTGGTGATCTTCTGGTCTACTTAACTCATAGATGGGCGGAGGCAGTAGAGTCCAAGGGGGAGGCATTGGCCGTTAGTTTGGACATTGCGAAGGCCTTCGATCGGGTTTGGCACAAAACGCTTCTTTCGAAGCTCCCTTCCTATGGGCTTCCCGAGAAATTATGCAATTGGATCACTAGCTTTCTTGCAGATCGGAGCATCAAGGTCGTTGTAGACGGTGCATGCTCCGACTACAAGCCTATTAACGCTGGTATTCCACAAGGCTGTGTGCTATCACCAACGCTGTTTCTTCTGCATATCAATGATATGTTGCAAACCGGTAGCATTCATTGTTATGCGGATGACAGCACTGGTGATGCTCTATACACCGGCCGTGCCAATATTTCTCGGGAAAACGTCGCCGAGTACCGGAACAAACTTGTGTCTGAAGTCGAGTCTTTGCTGGACAAAGTCTCAGATTGGGGGCGACTAAATCTAGTCCAGTTTAATCCTCAGAAGACACAAGTTTGCGCGTTCACCGCTAAAAGGAACCCCTTTGTCGTATCTCCTCAGTTTCAAGGTACACCCCTTGTTGCCTCAGCCAGTATCGCAATCCTCGGTGTCGACATATCGAGTGACGTGCAGTTTCGTGGTCACTTGGAAGAGAAGGTCAAATTAGCCTCTAAAAAGATTGGCGTGCTCTGCAGAGCGGGACAGTATTTCATGCCGGCACAACGCCTGCATCTTTACAAGGCGCAGGTTCGGCCTCACATGGAATACTGTTCCCTTCTCTGGGCAGGGGCTCCCCAGTGCCAACTCCTTCCACTTGACCGCATCCAGCGCAGAGCGGCTCGAATCGTCGACGACCGAGTCCTTTGCGATCGGCTCGACTCATTGGCGCTGCGAAGAGATGTTGCAGCTCTTTGCATTTTCTTTCGCATTTACCACGGGGGAGTGCTCTGAGGAATTGTTCGGATTAATCCTAGCCGCCAAATTTCACGAACGCACATCGCGGCAGAACTCCCGATACCATCCACACCATCTGGATGATTGGCGGTCCACCACTGTGAGATTTGAAAATGTTTTCTTCCTCGCACGACTTCCTTGTGGAATCGATTACCATCAGAGATTTTTCCGGACCGATACGACTTAGGGACCTTCAAGAAAAGAGCCTACTCCTTTTTAAAAGGCCGGCAACGCATCTGCAATTCCCCTGGTGTTGCGGTTGTTCATGGGCGGCGGTAGTCACTTACCATCAGGTGAGCCGCATGCTCGTATGCCCCCTCTCCTATAAAAAAATGCATTATTCTAATGTGTACAGTACTGTTATATGTTGCAATGTTGAAAAACAATGTAACATTATGTGGACGTGTTATAAAACAAAAGTTACACAACATGTTACTTAATCTGTACGCACCCTTAGATTTAATACTGAATAACTGTATAATATAATATGTGAGATTCTTACGGTTAGGCAACTATATATCTTACAGACAATTTTAAAAACACAATAACTCGCCATAAGATCCAAAAAACATCTATACGGGGGTATCATAACGTCATTAAACAAAGGAGAAGGAGACGCCTCCATACATTCTTGGGCCCAAGTGTTAACAAGATGACAGTAGAACCATTTGAAATTTGAAAGCGTATATTTAAACAATTCATAGGTGAAAACCTACCAGATGGAAGTTAGCGTAGAACATTATTTTTCTTAACTAAACTGTATGCCAATTAATTGCTCCATAAATGCTCCAGCAGAATCTGAAATTGCTCCACCTCTATTGTTATTAGTTAATTTAAAATTAATTTTTAAAAAATTTAAGTATCGAAAATTTAATTTTGCTATAAAATATAAAATATCTAATTTTTAAAATTAAACTGTATGCCAATTAATTGCTCGTTAAATGCTCCAACAGAATCCGAAATTGCTCCACCTCTATTGTTATCAGTTAATTTATAATTAATTTAAAAAAAAATTAAGTATCGAAAATTTAATTTTGCTATAAAATATAAAATATTTACTTTTTAAAATTAAACTATATGTCAATTCATTGATCCTTAAATGCTTCAGCAGAATCTGGAATTGCTCCATCTCTATTGTTATTAGTTAATTTATAATTAAATTTTAAAAAATTTAAGTATCCAAAATTTAATTTTGCTATAAAATATTAAATATCTACTTTATAAAATTAAACTGTATGTCAATTAATTGCTCCTTAAATGCTCCAGTAGAATCCGTAATTTTTCTGTCTATTGCTATTAGTTAATTTATAATTAATTTTGATTTTTGATTGATTTCTACTCAAATAGGATCACTCTATCTCAAAATTAATTATAAATTAACTAATAGCAATAGAAAAAATTTACGGATCCTACTGGAGCATTTAAGGAGCAATAAATTGTCATACAGTTTAATTTTAAAAAGTACATATTTTATGTTTTATAGCAAAATTAAATTTTCGACAATTACTTTCTTTTAAAATTAGTTATAAATTAACTAATAGCAATAGAGGTGGAGCAATTTCGAATTCTGCTGGAGCATTTAAGGACCTATTAATTGGCACACAGTTTAATTTTAAAAAGTAAGTATTTTATTTTTCATAGCAAAATTAAATTTTCGATACTTAAACTTTTTAAAAATTAATTTTAAATTAACTAATACCAATAGACGTGGAGCAATTTCAGATTCTGCTGGAGCATTTAAGGAGCAATTAATTAGCATACAGTTTAATTTTAAAAAGCAGATATTTTATATTTTATAGCAAAATAAAACTTTCGATACTTAAATTTAAAAAAAATAGTTATAAATTAACTAATAACAATAGAGGTGGAGCAATTTCAGATTCTGCTGGAGCATTTAAGGAGCAATTAATTGTCATACAGTTTAATTTTAAAAAGCAGATATTTTATATTTTATAGCAAAATTAAATTTTCGATACTTAAATTTTTTAAAAATTAATTATTAATTAACTCATAACAATAGAGGTGGAGCAATTTCAGATTCTGCTGGAGCATTTATGGAGCAATTACTTGGCATACAGTTTAGTTAAAAAATAGAATGTTCTACGCTAACTTCCATCTGGTTGAAAACCTGGCAAGATTTGTCAATCTAGGAGCTGAGTTATTGCAGAATAAGTAAAAGTGAGATTATCTATTACCTACACTGTAACAGGATATTGGTCACTATAATTACTTAAAGATATATAAGCCGTGTAGTGGCGGTTAAGAATATCCACTACCCCATATCTTCCCGTGGGTGTCGTAAAAGGCGACAAAAGGAAACAGGCAGGAGATGGGCGGCAGCATCTTCCTGGTAACGGCAAAAAATACAATAAAAACTGCGGTTGCCAACCCGCTCGCCAAGCGTGGCAACTATGGCAATATACCCCCCATAATGAAAGCTACGAAGAGACGGGCCCCAGTCCCCGGCGGCCGCGCTATTCCTGGCTACGGTGGCGACCATGGTAACGGCGGGGCAGGGGGTGCTAAGAATCTCCGGTGAAGGTTCGGTTGCCACCTACGACGACTCGACCTGGCAACTTATAACGCACGCACCCTGAGGACTGACGAGAAGATCCTGGACAAGTTGCGCTGGAATATCATAGGATTATCCGATGTCCGATACAGAGGGAGAGGACACGGTAATCCTCGAATCCGGCAACTTGTTCTATCACCGGGAGGGCGACCATCTGTCCCAAGGAGGTGTCGGATTTATCATCCACAAGTCTCTCGTTAACAACGTTGTAAAGATTGGGAGTGTGTCGATGAGGGTTGCGTACCTTATACTCAGAATCACCAAACGGTATTCGCTGATGGTTATACAGGTTTACGCACCAACCTCGGCACACACCGATGAGGAGGTGGAGGAAATGTATGAGGATATCTCTAGATCCATGCATTCCTCCAAAACCCACTATACGGTGTTAATGGGAGACTTCAACGCAAAACTAGACACAAGAGAGAACGGTGAGCTGAAAGTAGGGAATTTCGGAATAGGGCAACGGAACCCAAGGGGCCAGCAGCTGGCCGACTTCATGGAGAAAGAGGGACTCTTTATGATGAACTCTTTCTTCCAGAAGCGGCCCCACAGGAAGTGGACCTGGTCGAGCCCCGACGGTTCGACAAAAAATGAGATTGACTTCATTATGACGACCAGACGACAATTGTTCAGTGATGTCTCCGTGATCGCGAGGGTGAAAAGCGGCAGCGATCACCGAATGGTGAGAGGCACACTGAACCTAAACGTTAAGTTGGAGAGGTCACGTCTAATGATGTCAACGCTCCGTCCCCCTCGTGCTCTAATCCAAAGTCCCGAAACCTTTCAGCTCGAGCTAAGAAACCGTTTTCACTGCCTAGAAGATTGCAATGCAGTGGACGATATGAATGACAAGCTCGTGGAAACTGTTCATGCGGTCAGAGCTAAGTTTTGCAAGACCCGCCTCAGGAAAACACAAAAACTCTCCGATCACACTCTTAATCTCATGGCTGTTAGACGGGATATGAAGCTGCAGTCTTCAGTAGATTTGATAGCATACAGGCAATTGAACAGACAGATCTCCAAATGCATGCGGCGGGACTTACGCAACTTCAATACTGCTCGTATTGAAGAAGCGATCGAGCGGAACCAGGGCTCCAAGGTCTTTGCTAGAGATCTGTCTGCCAGAAAGAGCCAACTGTCGAAGCTGAAGACCGAGTGTGGCAGCGTCATTTCCGGGACACCTGAGATTTTGAGTGAGATTGAGAGGTTCTATGGGCAGCTGTACACATCATCGTTGGAGCCACACGCAAGTGTGAGTAACGATCCAAAAGCGAGTCTTATCCGACATTATTCCGATGATATCCTGGACGTCAGTCTGAGCGAGATTAGAATGGCTCTCCAGCACCTTAAAAACGGTAAGGCCCCAGGGGAGGATGGAATTACAGTGGAGCTTCTGAAAGCGGGTGGAAAACCAGTACTTGAATTCCTTCAGAAGCTCGTTAATTCCGTCCTCCATGGTGGCACTAAACTGGAGGCGTGGAGCAGAAGTGCGGTGGTCTTGTTCTTCAAGAAAGGCGACAACGCTCTCTTGAAGAACTACAGACCGATTTCCCTTCTGAGCCGCGTCTACGTGCTGTTTTCGAGAGTCATTACGAATCATCTCGCGCGCAGACTTGACGACTTCCAGCCTCCCGAACAAGCTGGTTTCCGAAAAGGCTTTAGCACCATAGACCACATACATACCCTTCGACAAATTGTACAGAAGAAGTCCGAGGAGTACAATTTGCTACTATGTCTGGCGTATGTGGACTATGAGAAAGCCTTTGATTCCGTCGAAATTTAGGCGGTGCTGCAGTCCCTTCAGCGGTGCCAAGTTGACTGTCGGTATATCGAAGTGTTGAAGTGCTTGTACAGTGAGGCTACGATGGCTATCCGAGTACAGAACCAGAGTACGAAACCTATCCAATTGCAGAGAGGTGTAAGACAGGGTGACGTCATATCCCCGAAACTCTTCACCGCTGCATTGGAAGACGTTTTCAAGCTTCTGGACTGGAAAGGATACGGTATCAACATCAATGGCGAGTACATCACTCACCTTCGATTTATCGACGATATAGTTCTTATGGCAGAATCGCTGGAGGATCTAAGCATTATGCTCAATGACCTCAATAGTGTCTCCCAACGGATAGGTTTTAAGATGAACATGGACAAAACAAAGATCATGTTTAATGTCCATGTCACACCTATGCCGGTAGTTGTTGAGAGCACTAAGCTCGAAGTTGTTGACGAGTATGTTTACCTGGGACAAATAGTCTGACTAGGTAAGTCCAACTTCGACCGAGAGGTCAATCGACGGATTCAACTCGGTTGGGCAGCGTTCGGGAAATTACGGCACATCTTCTCGTCAGGTATACCTCAAAACTTGAAAACGAGACTATACAACGAGTGCGTGTTGCCAGTGATGACATATGGAACTTAAACGTGGTCCTTCACTGCTGGCAGGATAAGAAAGCTCAAGGTCGCTCAGCGAGCTATGGAGAGGGCTATGCTCGGATTTCTCTGCGTGATAAACTTAGAAATGAGGATATCCGCAGTAGAACCCGAATGACCGACATAGCCCAACGGATTAGTAAGCTGAAGTGGCAATGGGCCGGCCATATAGCTCGAAGAACCGACAACCGATGGGGAAAAAAGGTTTTCGAGTGGCAGCCTCGTATCGGCAGGCGAAGTGTAGGGCGTCCCCCCACTAGATGGAGTGACGACCTGGTAAGATAATATGCAGGAAGTCGATGGATGCAGGTGGCTCAGGACCGTACTTTGTGGCATTCCTTGGGGGAGGCCTATGTTCAGCAGTGGACTTGTAAAGGGCTGTAATGATAATGATGATGGTGATGATAAAATCGGGATCAGTATAAAATCAAAAGTACTCTGTGAAAATCACCAAAAAAGCTGCGGTTAGAAATGAAACGAAATGGTGAAACGAAAATTAAAACAACAACAGCTAAGTGAAGTGAATATTAAGGATATCGATCTGAGATCGATTACTTGGATTGTTGTAATTGTTACTTGTTGGAATTTAGATATTTTGTATTTTTTATTATTATTTTGTAGATATGTACGCAATTTTTTTTATCTCCCTAGTTAACACGGAAAAATTATGGAAAATATATATTAAAATGCTTAATTTAATCGAGAATCGATTATATTGCGCTCGTTTCATATCGAATCGAAAATCTGTCTTTCTTTTAAGCTATGGAGTGTAGAGTAGAAGGAGGACCATCTCTGTATTTGAAAAGTGTCCCTAAAAACGCGTCCAATAAGGGTGACGCTGCAGTAGCATAGCATAAATTAAAAAAGCGCCAAAATTAATTAGAATAAGATGGAGAAATAAACAAGGACCGACCGATCTGCTTGGTTTTGTACTACGTAAATAGTTGAGGTTTTGTAAACTGGCATTTTACTAACTAGATGAATTTTTTTAAATATTTGAATTCAGCTGACTTCACTTCGTCTACAACAGCTATATTCATATCGTAGTTTTTCAGACGCCAGCGCTATTGTGGTAGGTTTTGGAACCTCTATTTTCAGTATAATTGTGGGACAATTTTTCAACTTTCGCACCTCGTAAGATGGTTCTCCTTCTACTCTACACTCCATATTTTAACCTCTCAGACCTTGACATTTTATTGGACAAAGTCAGAACCACAGTCTATAAATCCATACAGTCGTCCGACGAAGACGTCTAGACTGGGCAATCGTGCGGGGTGTGAGGAGTGAGACGTGGGAAGGACGAGCCCGAGCTGCTCATGCCAATCGTATAGAGAGTAATTGTGTTCTGTGTAGTGTGTATTAGTAGCTCGGGACACGACTTCCAGGGTTAACGCGCGTTTGCTTTTATAATTTTTTAATTTAGTGTTGTTACTTATTATTAAAATGGTTCATACGACGTGTGCTGTGAGAGATTGCAAGTCGTCATCTCGCATAAATAAAGATCTGCGATTTCACCAAATCCCGCACACGGAAGAAAGGTAAATAAATATTGTTATTATTTTTACATTATGCATATTTAGTCATGTCATGCCAAATTACCAACGTAAAAAAATCGCGGACGAAAGAAATAGGTGCTAGTCGCTGGGCATTACTGTTTCGAAGTTTGATTTTTTTTCTTCATCTAAATCATGTGATAGGACAGGCTAAGATTTTAGACCATAATATAGTGCCTCGTCTTCGGTCTTTCGAAGTTTTTTATAAAAGAGTTAGGGGTCAATTTTTAGGTTTGTCGGGATGCAAATTACGAAAATAGCATTTATTTTTAAATCCAAGATGGCGGTCATTTTTTAATATATGTATGATATGGATGTCAATTTCAAGGTTTATTGGGGTGATGATTACGAAAATGGCATCCATTTTTATATTCAAGATGGCGGACATTTTTTTAATAATATGATATGGGTATCAATTTCGAGGTTTCTTGTGGTGCTGATTACTAGATGGAATTCATTTTTAAATCCAAGATGGTGGACATAATTTTTTAATGTTATAGATGTCAATTTCGAGGTTTCTTAGGGTGGCAATTACGAAAACGGCATCAATTTTTATATCCAAGATCGTGGATTTTTTTAATAATACAATATGGATGGCAATTTTAAAGTTTCTGGGTGTGATAATTATAATAATTTATTAATAAATATTGTATTTAAAAATTTCAGATGCAAATTATGGATGGAAGTTATTGGAAGACCTGATATAGATGGAAGACTTTCGAAAGCCTAAAGAATCGATTATAAAATAAACTAATAATTCAATGTCTGTAGTCATTGTAACGTTAATAATAATATGGATTTGATGTCTGGCTAAGAGTAAAAGAACGATTTTATGTAGCGAAATTGAGGTATGGCCACATAACGAGAGTAAAGCACTCTCTCATGTTGTGAGGCGTGCAATGAAGGTTTTGAGTATTTTCAGGAAAAATTTAAGAACAAATTGTTACTTATTTTTTATATTAGTAATCATACTGTTGATGACGATGTAGATCTAAAATAAATAATTAGTAAAAGTTGTTAATTTGTGACAACCCTAACCTCCATACGCTGTCTAGACGTTGTCGGCATTTACCACGAGATCAAAGGCGTCGTCCTACTGATGTTTCATACTGTTTTACGTAGTGATTATATTCTCTTTGCTGTTTTATACTGTGGTCAGAACTTTGGTCAAGCCAAAGAGTATAGTAGGTCAGACTAAAAACATTTTTTTTAATGATGGTAAATATAATGGCTCCAGTACACGTTGGCCGAGTGCGCTTGGCGAGCGCGCTCGGCAGATTTTCGTGGTGCCGTTCACACGTTGGCGTGTTTCATTCTGCGTTGGTAGCTAGATGATGATGGACGTTAGGGCAATCGCGGCCGCTGTCATATACTTATACAGCGCTTCACTCTTCTCAGAGTGAACAAGAAAAAAAACTACACATACAACAATAATCCCAGTGTGTCCTTTTTAGGGTTCCGACCTCAAAAGGAAAAAAGAAACCTTTATAGGATTTACTAGCTACTCGTGCCCGCTTCGCTGGGGGTTTTTTCAAAATAAAAGATAGCCCAAAAGAAGCCCCTAAGCTACATTATCCCTGAACAACATAAACGCAGAGATAATTATTTATAATAATATTTATCATTAGGTAGGTACTCTGAAATCGCAACTAAACATGTATTATTTAATGCAGTTAGGCAAGTTCCTCTGGTTTTATTTTTATGTTGCTCATGTTTGGGGTTCCATATAACTGATTCATTGTGAGGATCAATCAATGAACAATGAATCAATATTTAATCCATAATTATTAAATCGTAATGTGTTGGTATGCATATAAGTAACATTAAAAATATATTATATTGAATTATATATTTTTTCATAATATATGATATTTATTTATACATATACATGCGTATATATATATATGTGTGTGTGTGTGTATGTATATGTATATATTTGTATTGTATATGTATATTTATGTAAGTGCACACTTTGACTACCTCTATTTCCTTCAACTATCCTTCAATATGCCTGCTGGAAGAAATTTCATCGTGGAATAGGCAGTGCCTTTGTACATAATTATGTTTTTACCATTTTCCTATCGAATTATGTGTGTACATAAATTGTTAAATAAATAAATAAATATTTCCTCATTAGTCCATGTCGCCATGTTGAAACAATTTTATCAAGCCGACACTACAGTTTACTCCGACGCGTAACTATGAACTGAACACTCGGCCAACGTGTGAACACTGCTTGCGGCTTGCGCCAAATTCCTTTGATTTGTGCACGGAAAACCGACACTATACGGCTCGTCGGCGAGCGTTGGCCGCAAACGCCAAATATATACAAAACGGCCCAGTACACGTTGGCCGAGTGCACTCGGCGAGCGCGCTCGGCCAACGTGTACTGGAGCCATAACATATCGAATTATTTGTACGAAGGTCAAGTGAGCGCTAAAGTAATGACGATTCAAGACGATTTGTCGATAAATGAAATGTTTTGAAAAATCATCAATTACCGTGTAGAGGCGTAGTTAATTATGTTTGGTTAAATCAGTGACAGGAGTAACGGAGAAAATAGTACGGTGGCGGCGCGAAGGAATAACGTTATTTTGGAATTTTTTCACCCTGATGTTATTTATCACTCATGTCGAGAGGCGACAGAGGGAAATAAATCAGGCGATGGGCAGCAGCGTCTTCCTAATAACGACTAAAAATAAAAAACTGTGGTTGCCAATCCCTTGCCAAGCGTGGCAACTATGACAAATATACCCTCTATGCGGCATATAGTGGTGGCCTATGTTTAGCGGGGGTTTATATATGCTGTGTTACGAGCTTGAGGTTCGAGATAATTAAAAACTGCCGAGTGAATTACCAAAATTGACTATTTAATTACACAACACTAATTACAACTTAAAATCACATTAATAATAAAACACAATCACTTTAGTTCGCAGTTATTTCGCTTCGAAGTATTCTCTTGTATCGCCAATTCAATACTGCCCCGGTCGTGGTCTATACCGGTCTTATATAGGGCTACAGATAGTTTCCAGAACCTTCTACTGTAGCGACATCTAGAATGTTCGAGTACATATCGGTCCCGAAATTTCTGGAAGGATCTCGACTCTCCTAGTTCTGCTACTCGACACTAGAGGGCGCTAGTGTGACTAGTGTTGCCATGTACAAGACATTAATAGTGGCGCGCAATACTTTCATTTACTCGACACTAGGGGGCGCTAGTGTAACTAGTGTTGCCATGTACAAGACATTAATAGTGGCGCGTAACACTGCCCCCTCCTAAGACATGCTCGTCCCGAGCATTATTGGCCCCATAATAACGCGCCAGTCGATCCACATGGACAATCTTAGGAGTACCTCTGGCACCTTTCTGTATCCGGTAGGTTACATCATTGATCCTTGTCACAATCCGGTACGGTCCGTCCCATTTAGCTTGAAGCTTAGGAGATTTCCCTTTGCTGCGAACTGGATTGTGTAACCACACTAGTGAACCTTCATCAAAGCCCTTGTTGTTCATTTTGCGGTCATACCGTGTTTTCATCTTCTCAGACGTTTGCTGGCCCGTCTGTCTGACGTGCTCATAAATGTCATTCATTTTGTTCCGCAAGTCATTTGCATAATCGGTTATACTGCGTGGGGCATCAGGTGGTATTCCGGTGATCAGGTCTGCAGGCAGCCGCAATTCTCTCCCAAAGTTTGCGAAAGCTGGTGTCACTGATGTACTTTCGTGAACAGCGCTTCGATATGACAACAAAAACGGTTGTATGTGCCTGTCTCAGTCTCGTTGCCGTTTTTCCACAACTTTTGCTAGGTACCTCTCCAATGTCTGATTAAATCTTTCTACCATTCCATCAGATTGTGGGTGGTAAGAAGTTGTTCGTGTTTTCTGAGTACCCATAACTCGGCAAGTTTCCTGGAATATTTGAGACTCAAAATTCCTTCCTTGATCGCTGTGAATCTCTAAGGGTACTCCAAAACGACAGAAGACTTCATGAACTAGTTTATCTGCAACTGTTGAAGCTTCTTGATTTGGAATGGCGAAGACTTCTGGCCACTTAGTGAAGTAATCCATCACTACCATGAAATACTTGTTACCACTTTCAGTTTCTGGAAACGGCCCCGCAACGTCAATGGCTATCCTCTCCCATGGTGCACCAACATTGTACAATTTCAATGCGCCTCTACTACGAATTTGAGGTCCCTTTACAGCCGCACAACTTGTACATTTGCGGCACCAGTCCTCGACATCGTCACGACAGTGAACCCAGTAAAACCGTTCTCGGATCTTCAGGAGAGTTCGTTTAACTCCCAGGTGGCCTCCTGAACAACCACTATGGTACAGCTGTAGAATACCCGGCACTTTAGCCTTAGGGACAACCATTTGCAAATGACACCTGTCTCCCCGACCATTTTCCCATTTACGGCACAGGACTCCATCCTGAATCAGCAAGCTGTCCCATTGGGCCCAATAGCTTTTCGTGGTCCAACTCATTGCTGAGACGTCGCTCCACTTGGGCTTAGGAGCACTGGCCTTCATCCATTCCAGAATCGGCTTAATGTCCGAATCTTCCTGCTGTGCATGTTGTAGGCTGTCCTTCCACTCATTGCTGAGCTGGTCTGTCCTGAGCATTCTCACAGATACCACTTCCTTACCCTCTTGCCTAGTACAATGCTTGCAATCTTCAGGGCAAGGTCTTCTTGACAATGCATCTGCATTGCCATGAGATTTCCCGCTGCGATGTTCGATCACAAAGTCGTATTCCTGCAGTAGTTCTATCCATCTCGCAACTTGTCCTTCCGGATTTTTGAACTGCAATAGCCATTTCAGTGCAGCATGGTCAGTTCGTAAGTGGAATTTCCGCCCTAGAAGATATTTGCTAAAATGCTGCAAGGACTTTACCACAGCAAGCAATTCCCGTCTTGTGACACAATAGTTCCTTTCCGGCTTTGACAACGACTTGCTGAAGTACGCTATCACAATCTCTTGATCACCATTCCGTTGAGACAACACACCGCCAAGTCCTATATCACTTGCGTCTGTGTCAACTATGAATTCCTTGCCCGCATCAGGATACCCCAAAATAGGTGTTTTGCACAGACGGTTCTTGAGCTCCTGGAATGCAATATCGCAACTTTCATCCCAGCAGAATTGTCGCTTCTCCTCGGTTAGCTTGTGCAGAGGTTTGGCTATATCTGCAAAGTTCTTCACAAATCGCCGATAATAAGAGCACAAACCCAAAAATGCTCTAACCTGTGTCTTGTCTTTTGGGACCGGCCACTCCTTGACAGCAGCAATTTTCTCTGGATCCGTGCGGATACCTTCTTCCGACACTACATACCCCAAAAAACTAACTTGCCGTTTGAATAGTGAGCACTTCTTTGGACACAACTTGAGGTTGGCACTCTGGATCTTCATGAGCACGCGTTCCAGGTTTTGAAGGTGTTCCTCAAACGTACGGCCTACGATGATGATGTCATCCAAATAGACGAGACAGGCATCTCCAATTAGCCCGGTAAGTACAAGCTCCATCAACCTTTCAAACGTTGCTGGAGCATTGCACAATCCAAACGGCATGACTTTAAATTGCCACAGACCCTTTCCTGTGGAAAATGCAGTTTTCTCCTTGTCCTTAGGGTCAATTTCAACCTGCCAGTAGCCACTTTTCAGGTCCAGTGTACTAAACCACTTTACGCCTGTGAGCATGTCCAGCGTGTCATCAATTCTAGGCAAGGGATAGCTGTCCTTCTTCGTAACGTCGTTCAGGCGGCGGTAGTCAACACAAAACCGCATGCTGCCGTCCTTCTTCTTTACCAGCACCACAGGTGAACACCATGGACTAGATGAAGGTTCAATAACACCATCCTTCACCATTCCCTCAATCATGGTTTCCACTTCCTTTTCACGTGCTACAGGCAATCTTCTTGGCCGCTGACGAATAGGCAATTCTTGTCCTGTGTTTATTTTGTGTTGAACTAAGCCAGTCTTTCCTATGTCAGCTTCGTTTGACGAGAAAACATTGGCGTACTTGAGTAACAACTTCTTCGCCTTGACCATTTCATTCGGGGAGAGAACGCTGCGACAGTCTTCTAAAAGTGTGGTCACTCTCGTTTGTCCATCCTTGCTAGGGGTCCCGGTCGATAGATATTCGCACCGACGCAACCAATCCACTTCCTCACTAGTACCAACCAATGTGCCTTTTTCTATAATCTGTTCCTGATCACAAAGGTTCAACACACGTACTCCTGAGATGTCGGTGGTTTTGACCAAGGTTCGAGCCACTTTCCATGGAAGGTCATTGTCTACCCTTTCCACGAGTACACAACGATGAGCTTGCCCAGGACTCCGAGGAAGACTAAGCGGCACAATCGTTTCCGATCTCGGCGGAAGAACAATCTTCTTAAGGCTGTACACATTCCCTGGCAACGCCCCTTCCATGAAAAGTTCTTCTTGTCCACATTTCAAAACACCTTGCTTAACGTCGATCTCACAACAATTCTTCCTCATAAAGTCTAGGCCCAGGATGCAGTCGTCCATTATATCAGCCACGATGACATTATGCAGGTAGATCATGTTGCCTAGCTTCAACTCCATCTCCTTCTCTCCACGGACGGGTATGCGCTGACCAGTGGCTGTCACCAAATTAATGCGTTCTCGGTTGTATGCGGAGTCACCAAGGAACCGACTTATAAGTTGGGAACTGACAACCGTGCGAGAGGCTCCAGTGTCTATGGTCAGTTTACATGGCGTTCCGTTGACTTCGCCCTTGATGATTAGGCTGTTCCCATCATGAGTTTGTGAGATCGAAATCCTTGGGGCTCTTTTAACATCAGCCAGCACCCGCCAGTTTCCCTGCTGCAGCTGGGCGGTGCTATTATCCGCACTACCCTCTCGAGATCGATCACCTTCCCTTTTTACAGTTCGCTTAGGGCAGCTGGATCGAAGATGGCCCCTTTCTCCACAGCCGTAGCACCTAGGGCTGTAGCTTTTATTGCGGTCCTGAACTTTAGCTGCTGCAACCTCCCTGACGCGGTGGGAACGATGATCCTGCCGCACGGCTTCCACCTCCAGTGCATGGGTCAAGGCGTCCTTAAGCGTCTCGTGGTGCCCGAGCCTCACAGCAGCTCTGACTTCAAGGTCGCGGATGCCGTCGATGAATGTCTGCACCAGGTTCCCTACAATAAGCGCAGGTACAGACTGGTACGCTTTTCGAACCAGCTTCTCCACCTCAAGGGCCCACTGCTGCAGGTTTTCGTTACTGCGTTGCACGCGATCTTTGAGCTGCGCACGAAAGACGTGTTCCAGGTGAGCGTCGCCATATCTCGCCTCCAATGCCTCAAGGAGCTGCTCGTAAGTCACTTCCTTACCGAGAGCTTCCAGAACAGTTAATGCCTGGTCGCGCAGGCCTAGGGTGAGAGCAGTCATGGCCTGACTTTTATTCCAGCCGTTCGCTTTCATGACAGCCTCGAACTGGATTTTATAGGCCGACCAGGAAGAAGTCCCGTCGAACGGTGGCACTTTGAATCCACGTAGCGAAGGTGTTGTAGCTACCACGGGAGCTGTAACTCCATCCCCAAGTTTGAGGTCGTCCAGCGTTTTCTTCACATCAGCCATTACGTTGTCAACCCGATTGTTCACTTGGTCGATTCGGGTTTCAGCTTCCGACAGGCGGTTGTCATGTTGAGCAACCCTATCCTTCACCTCCTTTATCTCTTTCCCGAAGGTAGCGTGAAGGTCCTTCCTGAGGAGCATCTGTTCTTCCATACCGCGCTGCAGCTGCTTTTCCAGCCGACGGGTCTGTTCCTCCTGTCGGCGGGCCTGTTCCTCCTGTCGGCGGGCCTGTTCCTCCTGTCGGCGAGCCAGATCCTGCAGCATCATCATCAGAGCACCTAAGTCAGGTGCTGCAGATGCAGGAGCTGCTGACGGGCCAGCCTCCGTGGTTAGCAACTGGCCCTCCGACGTTTGCGGCGTTGCATTACCAAATCGTCTCTGGTCCGTCTCCTGTTGGCGTTGACTTCGGGTACGGATACCCTCCGTGTCGTCTTTAGGTAAAATCGGCATATTTGATCCCACTTCTGACACCAATTGTTACGAGCTTGCGGTTCGAGATAATTAAAAACTGCCGAGTGAATTACCAAAATTGACTATTTAATTACACAACACTAATTACAACTTAAAATCACATTAATAATAAAACACAATCACTTTAGTTCGCAGTTATTTCGCTTCGAAGTATTCTCTTGTATCGCCAATTCAATACTGCCCCGGTCGTGGTCTATACCGGTCTTATATAGGGCTACAGATAGTTTCCAGAACCTTCTACTGTAGCGATATCTAGAATGTTCGAGTACATATCGGTCCCGAAATTTCTGGAAGGATCTCGACTCTCCTAGTTCTGCTACTCGACACTAGAGGGCGCTAGTGTGACTAGTGTTGCCATGTACAAGACATTAATAGTGGCGCGCAATACTTTCATTTACTCGACACTAGGGGGCGCTAGTGTAACTAGTGTTGCCATGTACAAGACATTAATAGTGGCGCGTAACAGCTGTAACTTTTTGAGTTTGTTGTAACAGACAACAAAAACAGACGAATATCTTATATACATATAATAAATCTGTAGAAAAGTCGTGTCTGTAATTCTAATATATTCTTGAAAAAACAAGTCCAGGGGACTAAATAAAGGGTTCTGAACCCAAATCAGTGGTTTTTAGAATTTTTGTCTGTCTGTCTGTCTGTGTATTCCGGATTCACGCAAAAACTACTAGACCGATTTACATTAAATTTTGTATATAGGTAGTTAGTAACCCGGGGCAACTTATAGGCTACTTTTTATCCGATTACGGAACTTCAAAAAAGAAGGTTAAGTATTTTTCCTTCCTTTGGATGTTGATTTTCTATTATACTTAGTTATAGATGGGATGACGAGTGTTTTTCAAATAAATACCATATTTATAAATAAAGTATAAAATATAGTTATAAACTTGGTAAAATAATTTGAAATTACACCGATTTAGTTATGAAAACAGCGCCATCTATCATCAAATGGAAAAAGTAGTATATTTTGCCTTCAGTTACTAATAAATTAAATAATATAAGTAACTTGCATTTATATGTTTAAATAATAAGATAATAAGATTTTTAAAATAATTTAAAAACTGTAACGTTTAGTTTTTTTAGTATTTTTGTTATTTTATTTTAAAAGTAGTAATTTCAATAGAAGGTCAATCAAAAATATGAAAATTGATAAGGTTTTTATTTCAATTACTAATCTATATGTAAACTGATCAAAACTGGTCTGTCTGCAATTATTGCAAAATTTTCATTATCATTATAGTTTTATTAAAGAGATTTTTATATACGTCGTGACACCAAAATATTGCATTATGTTTTTGTTCAGGCGTTACTCTAAAAAAATACAAAAGCCTATTTATCTACAAAATTCGTAAATGCATGTAACTAAATGACGATACAATAGTTATAGGATGTATCTAAGTGACCTTTATCCGAACGTTAAATGTGAATAGCGTTTATTGGTTTCGGTGCGAGAAGTTATCGAATCCGAGTCGATTTCGCTTTCCGAGACGATTGTGAATAGCCCGGCAGATCGTAGAATAGATCATATAAAATAGTCTATCATTTCGTGAAATGGTGTGGTCATTTCATGATATTTAACACTGTTTGTTGACCATCTCATGATATACCTTGACCAAATCAATGAATAGAAATCGTTTGAAGATATTACTAACTAGAAACGTTGCTATTTCATGATATGGTCATATGACGATATCATTAAATCGTTTTTCACCGCTACCGGCGCTGATAGCGTATATTTTAACAGAAACAGAACTTTTAACAGAATTGTCATCACTTTATACCTTATTGATAACATAAATAAATGTTCACTTCTGTTGCTGATATTATTACATAATATAGTTTTGGCTTTCATTATTTAATCTAATAATAGCGCCATCTACTTATCACTAAACAAACTAAAATGGTAAGTATCTGATATAATTAAATAATAGAATGCTACTGAATATACGATGTAAATAATTGAAAATTCGTTCGTGGCAACGTTGGATGTGTAATTACTAGGTAGATGTGGTCAACAATCATGCAAAAACTTAGTTTCAGTTTTAATGAATTGTATTTAAACAAATATGAGGGCCGTGTAGCTCTCGCCGTGAGATTTCATCATGGCACGGGAGCAAAGCGTGTACGAGAATAATTCTATAATAGAAAACTTTACGTGCTGACTTAACACGTGTCCGTTAAAGTGGTGAAGAATAACTTCATGGGGAAACCTAGATGTCTGAGTAGTTAAAATAGTCGTGGAGATGTGAAAACCGTTAACATGTATTAAAACATTGCAGCGTACTCTATTTTTTGCCCACAAAACACTATAGGTAAAGAGGAGTCCTGTGTACAGTAGTGAGACGTATATTAGCTGCTTCTTTACTTTATGCGGCCATTGCCCAGTAGTAACGTGTATTTGAACTGCTACTTTTTACTTTTCATGGGGCAATATATGCATTTTTTATTGTATTCATATTTTCGGGTATATTACTTTTTGTTTTCATTCTAAAAAAAAGTCCACTGAAATAAACATAGGCCTCCCGCATAAATTGTCAAGTAGCTGAATATTTGCAATAGTTGCCACGCTTGGTAGGCGTGTTGGCAACCGCCGCTATTATTATTTTGATCTTTTATCAGGAAGATGATGCTGCCCTATGTCATGTCATGCCCTAGCTCCTATGTCACCTCTTACGACGGTGCGATATGAGGTGGCGGATTCTCTTTCACCGCCACAACAAGACGAACATTTTTCTACTCCCGTTCATGGGAGTAGTGCTTCCCAGGTTCACTGTGAATAAAATTTATAAGGAATAAAACTAATTTTAAGGATCTTGTCGCGTTTAATTTTAACTTTTTTAATTCCCGATGTTTTGGGCACTTTACAGCACCCATGGTCATGGTAGGACTGAGGTTTTTGACGACCTGATGTCATAGTTAGAATGGAATAGAATAAGAATAGAATAGAATATAATAGTAATAGAATAAATGCAGGAGTATGCTTGGGTTTGAATTTTATTTTATTAACTATGGCGCCCTTAACAAATCTTACCACTCAGCCATCTTCCCTATTAAAATTAGGATGTGTTTTTTTTTTAATTTCAATAGCCCCGCGAATCATCATTGGTAGGAATCGGTGTTCTATTACAAGGATTTGTATATCAGATCCGATATAATAGTTGGGACGATACTAAACATGTTGATATACTTTAGACTTCTCAGTGTTTCACATCAACTATATGTTCTTTTACGCGGGTTTTTATGGAACTTTCATCCAAAGATGCGTAAAAAAACCTAACGTAAAAAAGTTAAAATCCGTAACATTAGTTTTATTCCATGTGTAGTCTCAACAATTTCCCATTAAAAGGTAATACACTGTTCTTAAGAAAAATCAAAAAGAACATTTAAAAATTTCAATTCGGAAAAGTATAGTTTATGAGTAATGGGTTTTTGTAAAATCACAACCGCACATTTTTTACACAGGAATATTGACCCAAAGTTACTTCTACAACGGCTTCGGCGCAGGAGGGGGAGTACAGCCCCTTCGCCGTTGCGTAGCGTAACCTTGCCGGGCAGACAAGACTACGTGGTGTCGGGGCGTGCTAATTTAATTTTAATACAGATTCGATCAGATCAGATATCTTATCTATAAAGCCAGGTTCCCTTCGCTCCCGCCACATACTTCTAACCTATTACAAATAAAAGTATATCTGGGTGTTCAAGTATTTCTTGGCAGTTTTAAACAATTCAGAAATAAAACAGTACAATATTATAATTATTTCTTATTTGACACCATTTGACACTTGACAGAGAGTATAGACAGTAGAATAATGTGACACTAGTCTTATGTCCTTGTCGTACTTACACAAAATTCTGTATGCTATCCAGCTTTCACAGTAATATTGCATACGTTTTTCCATGTTTTACGCCTTTTAGATTCTAATAGTTTTTATTTATTTATTCGATAACGGAGCATTACCTTTTAATGTGAGTGGTATTATTATAATCGGGGACCAAACCTCTATCAAATAAAACACCTTACCCCCCAAATTCCTGCCAAACTATTCTAAATTCAACCCTACATAAATATAGAGACAGATTTTAATACATTATAAAATTGTAGTACATTAAAGACAAAAAAAAAATCTTGAGATTATCCTCTTAAAGCCATTATGAACCCAATTAAGTATCTATTTATCAACCAAAATAAATGTATAACCTTACTTAACCAACCGCACAGCCTCACGGTCATACTAGTAGAATATTCATAGCATCACGCTATTTTCCCCAAGGGGTAGAGCGGAGCTTCGGAACTTCGCATTATATTCCTGTTGCGCGCCGCTATTAATGTCTTGTACATGGCAACATTAGTTACCACTAGCGCCCTCTAATATCGAGTAGCAGAACCAGGAGAGTCAAGATCCTTCTAGAAATTTCAAGACCGATATGTACTCGAACATTCTAGATGTATCTACAGTAGAAGTTTCTGGAAACTATTTGAGGCCCTACATAAGGCCGGTATAGACCACGACCGAGTCAGGATTGAATTGGCGATACAAGCGAATACTTCAAAGCGATAAACTGCGAACTAAAGTGATCTGTAGTACAATTGTGTTTTGTAATTAGTGTGGTCTTAAGTTGTAATTAGTATTCTTTAATTAAAGTGTCAATTTTGGTAATTCACTCGGCACTTTTTAATGGTCTCGAACCCCAAGCTCGTAACATTCCCAAGTCACAATGATAAAACTTTTCATGTAGTTAGGTATAGATATTTAGTAATGCTCCTGAAGCGCTACTAGACGACCGCGCATGAGACATAATAGTATAAATTCCATAGTATTTGATACTCACAACGGTCGATGCCCGATTCATGCTTGTTGGCCGACGACATTGAGCCGAGGGCTTAAATAGCTTGGTTCATCGCCTACAGCGTTAGTCGTATAGATCTGCGAGATTAAGTTGCACTTGCCGCGGTTAGTCCATGAATGGGTGACCATTTTCTTAACATACACACATAGACACTTAGTGCACTTTACTGTGTTAAAATCACTACGTTTTTAAAATAAATGCAGCTAAAATGATAAATTTATTATTACTTTATACTTTTCAGGGACAGATGAAAGAATATAAACATGAAGCATAATGAAGCCACATAAACATATTGGCCTTTAAACAGGGCAATCTTATTTAACTGATTCCTACAAGTTTCCTTCCTTAAATTATTAAGTTTACATTTATAGTTAAGTGGAATGTTAAAATAAACTTCTATAATGTATTTAATTATTAAATGTTTATAATTATCACAAGTAATACTTATACGAAAAATAAAGCAGCCATTATGTACTCTATGTCCCCGTTTTTATTTCCCCATCAAAACATTTTATAAAATATATAATTTATAAATAAGTGTATACTTAGTTAAGTATCTAACTATTTATATTAACAATATATTAAAAAAGAAATTTCGAGGAAACTGCCCACGGCAGTAAATATTTTTCTCCAAAGATCATACATAGCTCGAAAATACAACTTTCCGATCTGATTATTGGGGAGTTTTTTTAAGTTTATCGGTAAAGTCACCTAGGATTTTATACATTTTAATTGAAATCCAACAAAATGCAGGTAGGTTCAGCTTATTTCCAGGAAAAATTAATCTAAATATTAATAGATATAATAATAAATAGATATTAATGACCCTAATAATTTGACAATAATGAATAAACCAAACAGCTATACTAGTAATGAAAAATCACTATCTAACTCAATGTTTGTTAAGCCCATGACAGAAGAAGAGGTTAAAAAAGAAATCCTATCTCTTAATAACACTAACTCGGAAGGATATGACGGTATTAATACGAAAATAATTAAGAAGTCTGTAAATTAATTAGTCTCTATTTTGACATATTTAATTAACTTGTCATTTTCATGTGGTACTTTTCCAGAAACATTAAAATTGTCGATTGTAAAGCCATTATTTAAAAAGGGTAAGAGAAATGATATTACCAATTATCGTCCAATTACATTAATACCAATATTGTCAAAAATACTAGAAAAATGTATGTACAAAAGATTACTAGATTTTTGCGAGAAATTCAATTTAATAAAGAATGACCAATATGGCTTTCAGAAACAAAAATCTACAACAATAGCCACATTTAAGCTCATTAGTTCAATTTTAACAAAAATAAATAACAATTTTTAACGACAGCATTGTTTCTTGATTTATCGAAAGCCTTTGATCTCGTTGCTCACAGCATACTATTACGAAAAATGGAAATGGTCGGTGTCAGAGGACTTCCACTAAAATGGATATCTTCCTATTTAGCTAACCGTAGACAATGTGTTGTAATAAAAAAGATTGTAGGAGAGGAAATGCTGTTCTTCTCATCTTCTTATAAAGAGAACAAACATGGCATTCCTCAAGGTAGCGTGCTGGGTCCAATATTGTTTCTTCTTTATTTAAATGATATAACTCTAATCACCAGTCATAAATGTATTTTATTCGCGGACGATATTTCAATAATTATAAGCACTGATAAGAAGCAAAATAATTCAATACGTATTCATGAAATCGACATTAACAACACAATTGATAGAATTATTAAATGGTTAGACAGAAACAATTTAAAAATTAATCTTAATAAATCAACTTATATTCAATTTAATAAATCTAAACACACAAAATACAATTTTAATCTTAATATCGACAAATTAAACGAAGTAACACAAACTAAATTCCTAGGAATAATAATCGATCAAGATTTAAGCTGGAAAGGTCACATACATCACCTATGCAGTAGAATTAACCAATTTCTTTATGCACTTAATAAACTAAAAAATGTTACAGACAAAAAAACTGCTGTTCTAACGTATCACGCTTACATAGAATCTTTACTACGTTATGGTGTTGTAATATGGGGCAATGGTACAGATAAACAGAGATTATTTACTGCACAAAAGAAATGCATTAGAGCTATTGCTGGAATCGCACCGGATAAATCCTGCAAACCAATATTTAGGAGCCTGGGTTTATTGCCACTACCATCTCTGTATATCTACGAAGTTTGTAATTTCGTACATAAATATAATACTCTGTTTACAAAGGCATATGATATGAATATAAGACTAAAAAGAAATGCAAATAGACTTGTATTAGATGATGTACCGCGATCAAACAAATATAGTAAAAGCTGTTTAAACATGTGTATTCGAATTTATAATAAAATACCAAATGAAATCAAATCGAATAATAATAATTTATTTTAAAAAAAAATATTGACTTATCACAATGAAAATCAATTTTATGACATCAGAGACCTATTTGTTAAATGTAAATGATATATATATTTTTTAATGAATTGATAATCTTTGTTTGTTTATGATTTTATATGTTTTAGTCTAATTGTTTTGTATTATGATTAGAAAATTTCATTTGTATATGTGCTATTTATGTAAATTTGCATGTTATCACAATCACATAGCAAAACATGTTGTGCTTTAAGAATTGTACCATCCTTATCTGTCCATGTTTTATGCAAATATATGAAATAAATAAATAAATAAAATATTTTTTAATTATTTCAGAATTATCATGGTAAAATTCAGTTAATTTTTGAAGTTATTCAATTTAATGCACTAAACAGTTTTATTTAATCTTTTACCGCTTCCTTAACAATCATTTTCGATAGTCCTTGTAAGTAAAATATACATCACTAGCTAACGCACACAATAACAAATCAAAATTGGTCACGCGTTTTCGGGCTGTCAAGTGGTCTATCATCATCATCATCATCATCATTACAGCCTTTCACTAGTCCACTGATGAACATAGGCCTCCCCCAAGGAATGCCACAAAGCACGGTCCTGAGCCACCTGCATCCATCGACTTCCTGCATGTCTTACTAGGTCGTCATTCTATCTCGTGGGGGGGTCGCCCTACACTTCGCCTACAAGTACGAGGCTGCCACTCGAGAACCTTTCTTCACCATTGGTTGTCGGTTCTTCAAGCCATATGGCCGGCCCACTGCCACTTCAGCTTACTAATCCGTTGGGCTATGTCGGTTACTCTGGTTCTACTGCGGATATCCTCATTTCTAAGTTTATCACGCAGAGAAACCCCGAGCATAGCTCTCTCCATAGCTCGCTGAGTGACCTTGAGCTTCCTCATACGGCCAGCAGTGAAGGACCACGTCTCAGATCCGTAAGTCATCACTGGCAACACGCACTGGTTGTACAATTTCGTTTTAAGGTTTTGAGGTATGTCTAACGAGAAGATGTGTCGTAGTTTCCTGAACGCTGCCCAGTCGAGTTGAATCCGTCGATTGACCTCTCGGTCGAAGTTGGACTTACCTAGTCGGACTATTTCTCCCAGGTAAACATACTCGTCAACAACTTCGAGCTTAGTGCTCTCAACAACTACCGGCATAGGTGTGTCATGGACGTTAAACATGATTTTTGTTTTGTCCATGTTCATCTTAAGACCTATCCGTTGGGAGACACTATTGAGGTCATTCAGCATAGTGCTTAGATCCTCCAGCAATTGTGCCATAAGGACTATATCGTTGGCAAATCGAAGGTGAGTGATGTACTCGCCATTGATGTTAATACCGCATCCTTTCCAGTCCAGCAGCTTGAAAACATCTTCCAATGCAGCGGTGAAGAGTTTCGGGGATATAACGTCACCCTGTCTTACACCTCTCTGCAGTTGGATAGGTTTCGTACTCTGATTCTGTACTCGGACAGCCATCGTAGCTCTACTGTACAAACACTTCAGCACTTCGATATACCGACAGTCAACTTGGCACCGCTGAAGGGATTGCAGCACCGCCCAAATTTCGACGGAATAAAAGGCTTTCTCATAGTCCACATACGCCAGACGTAATGGCAAATTGTACTCCTCGGACTTCTATACAATTTGCCGAAGGGTATGTATGTGATCTATGGCGCTAAAGCCTTTTCGGATACCGCCTTGTTCGGGAGGCTGAAAGTCGTCGAGTCTGCATGCGAGACGATTCGTAATGACTCTCGAAAACAGCACGTAGATGCGGCTCAGAAGGGAAATCGGTCTGTAGTTCTTCAAGAGGACGTTGTCGCCTTTCTTGAAGAACAAGATCACCGTACTTCTGCTCCACACCTCCGGAGTAGTGCCACCATGGAGGACGGAATTAAAGAGCTTCTGAAGGACTTCAAGTACCGGTTTTCCACCCGCTTACAAAAGCTCCGCTGTAATTCCATCCTCGCCCGGGGACTTTCCGTTTTTAAGGTGCTTTTTTTTATAGGATAGGGTGACAAGCGAGCATACAGTCCACCTGATGGTAAGTGGTTGCTGTGGCCCATAGACATCTACATTTATCCTCGTTTGCGAATCAAAATTCAGATGCGTTGTCACCCGTGAGGACTAAGATAGAATGCCTCTTTTCCAGTAAAAAGGGTCTCCGGTTCTCTACACTCACCATACGAAACACAGCAGCATAAAGCTGCTATTTGACGCTGGTATTCTGTGAGAGCGTGGTCCTTCTCCGGTCGAGCCGACCCATTCGTGCTACAACTATACTACTAATATAGCTGCAGCATGGCTTAAAAAATGGCTGGAGAGCCATTCTAATCTCGCTCAGACTGACGTCCGGGATATCTTCGGAATAGTGTCGGATTAGACTCAGGTGGTCTATACGCCAGTATATTCTAAGTCTATGGATTATTTCTATTATTAGCTGGCTACTTATTTATCTATGTCTATTATTGACGCCACAGTCACTCACCGAACAATTACTTAGCCACCTTGGAAAACAATTACTTCATAAAAAAACAATCCTATACTATAATAATTTAAAATTAAAAATTTTGTACAGCCGACTTCAATATAAGTTATTTAAGAATAACTTAAAAACTATTGGTCTGACCTTGATCAAATTCATATGGGACCACACGAGAAGTACCAGCTTTCAAATAAAAAAAGAATCATCGAAATCGGTTCACCCAGAAAAAAGTTCTGAGGTAACACACATAAAAAAAAAAAAAAAAAACGAAAAAAAAAAACATACAGTCGAATTGAGTACCGGCTCCTTTTTGGAAGTCGGCAGAAAAATTCCAAAATATCTATGAGCTTATTTCCTGCTTGCTGACTTGTACCAAATCTTATGCCATACCATACCAAATCTCATGACTCAGTAACCGATTTTGAATGACAGGTCGGCACAAGTCGGCACGCACGAAATAAGCTCCTAGATATTATGTAAATTTTTAGATTATAATACTTAGTACTGTTTGTACTATCTATAAAATATGTCCTTAAATTTAGTGGATGTAGCTCTGCACTCCTAGCTAGGTTACAGAATAACCTGTATTAAGTGACTTAACTATATCATAATTAATGTCTAATATCTTGAATATTTGTAATGAATCGATAGACTTGCCCACACAACAAGGAGAGGAATGAAAATAAATGCTCAATTTACGTGTTATTTTATTTTGCCGTTTGTCAAATAGATCAATAGAATAAAAAAATTGATAAGGTTAATTGGGCAGGTTGGTTGGAATCCAAAGAAGAACTTTACAATTTTCAGCAAACATCTTCTTAAAAAATTTAAAAGAAAAAGCAAAATGAAATCATTTTTATTAAAAGGAGCCATTCCTATATTATGTGTAAGTATAATATCGTTACAGTGAGACCTCCATGGTGGCATTACACCGGAGGCATGGAGCAGAAGTGCGGTGGTCTTGTTCTTCAAGAAAGGCGACAACGCTCTCTTGAAGAACTACAGACCGATTTCCCTTCTGAGCCGCGTCTACGTGCTGTTTTCGAGAGTCATTACGAATCGTCTCGCGCGCAGACTTGACGACTTCCAGTCTCCCGAACAAGCCGGTTTCCGAAAAGGCTTTAGCACCATAGACCACATACATACCCTTCGGCAAATTGTACAGAAGGCCGAGGAGTACAATTTGCCACTATGTCTGGCGTATGTGGACTATGAGAAAGCCTTCGATTCCGTCGAAATTTGGGCGGTGCTGCAGTCCCTTCAGCGATGCCAAGTTGACTGGCGGTATATCGAAGTGTTGAAGTGCTTGTACAGTAGGGCTACGATGGCTATCCGAGTACAGAACCAGAGTACGAAACCTATCCAATTGCAGAGAGGTGTAAGACAGGGTGACGTCATATCCCCGAAACTCTTTACCGCTGCATTGGAAGATGTTTTCAAGCTTCTGGACTGGCAAGGATACGGTATCAACATCAATGACGAGTACATCACTCACCTTCGATTTGCCGACGATATAGTCCTTATGGCAGAATCGCTGGAGGACCTAAGCACTATGCTCAATGATCTTAATAGTGTTTCCCAACGGATAGGTCTTAAGATGAACATGGACAAAACAAAGATCATGTTTAATGTCCATGTCACACCTATGCCGGTAGTTGATGGGAACACTAAGCTCGAAGTTGTTGACGAGTATGTTTACCTGGGACAAATAGTCCGACTAGGTAAGTCCAACTTCGACGGATTCAACTCGGTTGGGCAGCGTTCGGGAAATTACGGCACATCTTCTCGTCAGGTATACCTCAAAACTTGAAAACGAGACTGTACACCCAGTGCGTGATGATATACGGAACTGAGACGTGGTCCTTTACTGCTGGCCGGATGAGGAAGCTCAAGGTCGCTCAGCGAGCTATGAAGAGGGCTATGCTCGGAGTTTCTTTGCGTGATAAACTCAGAAATTAGGATATCCGCAGTAGAACTAGAGTGACGGACATAGCCCAACGGATTAGTAAGCTGAAGTGGCAATGGGCCGGCCATATAGCTCGAAGAACCGACAACCGATGGGGAAGAAAGGTTCTCGAGTGGCAGCCTCGTACCGGCAGGCGAAGTGTAGGGCGTCCCCCCACTAGATGGAGTGACGACCTGGTAAGATATGCAGGAAGTCGATGGATGCAGGTGGCTCAGGACCGTGCTTTGTGGCATTCTTTGGGGGAGGCCTATGTTCAGCAGTGGACTTGTGAAGGGCTGTAATGATGAGACTTCAAAAACTTTAGATAAAAATAAAGATATATTTTTTAATTATAAAACTGTAGTATATTTAAAATAAAAATCTTTTTAAATTATGAACCTAACTGAGTATCTATTTATCAACTAAAATAATGTATACAAACCTCATCTCACAGTCACACTAGTACAATATTTATAGCATAACGCTATTTTGATGCAGCAACAACGGCATCCTAAGAGTAATTGCTGCCAGGCCCGACTGCCCCATACTGCACCACTGTATGACAGTAGCTATTGGGCGAAAAAAATAATTTGTACATAATTCACATTAACTAACAATACTAACTTACAAGTTAAGGAAAAATTGTTACTAACATACTAACAATCTATGGATGTTCCTTACGTCTGAAAAAAACACTTATTATTATTATTATGTGGTATCTATAAAGTTTTCTCATCTGGTTGGGAAATATAAATATATAATTGTAAATAATTATGGTAAACGTACATAAATATCAATAAAATAAAATAAATACATAAAAAATACATAAATATATAAAAACCCAACCAGATGGAAGCCCTCGGCAGGGGAGACCAAACGGCCGAGGGTTAGGGGGAAAGGGAAAGAAACCGGCGGAAGATGCGGGCGGTATCAAGGAGCACCGCCTTCTGAATTTGAGCTTGGAGCGGTCCGTCACGGAGTCCCAGTCGCCTCAGATGACCCGAGAGGCTGATTGGAATTAACCCATTCGCAGAGACGACTACAGGTATAATTTCGACCGGCAGTCCACCCCACATGTCGGTCACCTCGTGAGCCAGGTCCAGATATTTTGTCAGCTTATCTCTTTCGGCTTTCACGAGGTTCTCGTCATAAGGAATGGTAATGTCGACCAAAAATATCCTTGACTGTGCCCGGTCCATCAGCACAATATCAGGCTTATTCGCAAGAATAGTCCTGTCTGTGATGATGGCCCGGTCCCAGTAGAGCCTGGCGCGGTCATTTTCGAGTACGGCTTCCGGCAAGTACTTATAATACGGCAGTTTCCGATCCACGATACCGTATTTCAGAGCGAGCTCCTGGTGTAGAATCCTGGCTACTAAGTTGTGTCTGTGCAAATACTCAAAGTTAGAAAGCGCCTAACAACGTTAAAGCCGAAAAACGTTATTATTATTATTATTTTCCCCAAGGGGTTGAGCGGAGCTTCGGATTACATTCCCAAGGCACAATGATAAAACTTTCAGATTAGTTAGGTATATATATTTAGTAATGCTATTGAAGAGCCACTAGATGCCCGCGTATGAGACGCGTGGTTTAGTGTGCCAAGATAGTATAAATTCCATAGTAATATACTTACAACGCCCGATGCCCGATTTATGCTTCATGCCCGACGACAGTGTGCCGAGGGCTTGATAGCGTGTTTCATCACCTATAGTTTTAGTGGTAGAGAAGAGGAACTCGTGGATGATTAAGCACTACGCGGATCAATAGATCTGCGAGATTAAGCTCCACTTGTCACAGTCAGTCCATGGATGGGTGACTTAATAAATAAAATAATTTTTTTTAATTATTCAGTTTTGTTCACTAAACCATGTTTTTGTTACCGCTTCTTTAACAATAATTTTTCGCAAATCCTTGTAATTAAAATGTATATCTCGCGCTAACGCACACAACGTCAAATCAAAATTGGTTACACACACTGACCTCTATATATGGACTGCCGTGACGTAATGAGGCGATTTGATTTTCGCCATTTTGCCGCTGACAGCAGA
This sequence comes from Parnassius mnemosyne, assembly GCA_963668995.1. Taxonomy (NCBI): domain Eukaryota; kingdom Metazoa; phylum Arthropoda; class Insecta; order Lepidoptera; family Papilionidae; genus Parnassius; species Parnassius mnemosyne. The sequence continues at coordinate 4,179,216 of CAVLGL010000024.1, read as the reverse complement.
AGTGAACGTCAACGGAACTAATAATAGAGATAAGACAGTGTGAAAAAATATATCGATAATAATTCTATACTCAGGTCTACCCATAAGATCCATTCTATTCATGTGTCATATTAATTTAATGCCATACAATAAATGTATGAATTAATACCTAGGCCTTTGACGCAAGCTTTATTCTTCATATAAAACAAGAATCGACGCTGCGTTGATCTATCAACGTTTCTATTTTTAACTACAGAACGGATTTTGTTCCGGGTTTCAAATGAGAAAATGCCTACGCATACCTGCATTGCGGGGGCAAGCACGGATTATGTCGAACTTGCACCTACTAAAACTCCATGATGACCTTCACCACACATTGACAGGGTCACGGAAACGTTTTCAAGCAAATCCGCGGCCCCACCAGCGAGGAACCCTCCTTAGTTGAGAACTTCCCTCAGCGACTTCCCGAGCCCAATATGTGGAGGCCATGGAGCCAAGAAAAAACGAGCACTCAGAAGCACCAAGTGGTACAGTCCCGTAAAAGTCGCGCAGGATAGTCGAGTGGCGCATTACAGTACCCACAATCCTCTTCCCTTCCAACACCATCTCGACTGCAGCGATATAGAGAGAGGACTCTCCTCTAGCCGCAGCTCACTAACACACATCCAAGGGCTTCACAAGCCCACTCAGAGTAGCCACCTTGGGCCAACTCTTAATTTCGGGCCAGCCATGTGAGTTGCCCTACGTTTACCATGGGTAACCAAGTCACGGCTATTAACCTCCCCCACCCTCTTCCCACCATGACAAGGCGGGAATCCGTTCAGGGTGGAATTATTCCTCACCTAAACTCACGCAAACTCACTAAGGACATTAATAATTTTGCAGTTCCAATATAAATTTATTCCCTTGATACAATAAATTGGTCATAATAATTATAAAGATTTAACAATCTTACGCCTTGTAAACACAAAGTCATCATCAGGCGATTTTCTACACTTGGCTATGACCCTTGAGTCTGGGGGAAAATAAGGAGAGAAGAAATAAAAAAAACATTCGAAATAATAACCTAATACTTTTATACTTATTGGTACTGGTCAAAGTCGTCTTATTATTATCTTTGTTCTAAACACTTCGTTTAGAACAAAGATAATAATTTTGTCTCGGACGCTGATTCACAATTTTTGTTCGTTGTGAACAGAGATGGGTAGAAAAGAACATCGATAAGTATTATAGACAAGGAACTCAACAACCCTATTGAATTTTCAGTAATATAAAGACAATAATGCTGGTAATTACGATATTAAGATTAGTAACAAATTTTTTAGTACCTATATTATCAAATAGTTTTAATTTCTTTAATATTAGCTACAAATTCACTTACTTGTGGAATATTATCCCGCTTTCCTTTTGGTAAGGAATTTTACAAATTACGCGCACTCATTATTACTAAAAATAATTCTTATTATGTAACTAAAATGAAACATAATCAAACCACGTAAAATACTTTCATTTTTAGTTTAAAAATTCAAAATAGAGAGAATAATACAACAGACTTTGACATATTATGTCAATTTTAGTTCCCATTACCGACAATGATGGCGCTTGAAATCGGCATAAGCATTTTATATGGCATAGCCAGTCCAGCATACTTGTATAATGTATATATAGAGGTCAGTAGTTACACATTGTCCCCCGAATATAGGCATACGGCTAATCGTCTTCAACGAAAACTCCGTTCGCACCTTTATGAATTTCGAGAGCTCCAAAGGAGTGAACTCATGGAGAATATATCTCCCTCACATACAGCGTACTATCAGATGGCTAGAGCCCTCCGTATAGACGCTATAACTCACACTCCCCCTCTCTCCCGTCCCGACGGTACGGTTGCCTTCGAGGACGACGAGAAGGCTGAGTGCTTTGCAGACAGCATTGCCGCACAATGCTCTCCTAGCTCTCAACCTGTCGACCCCTCACATATTCAGGAAGTGGAGGATGAGGTCCGCCGCCGGAACTCACCCCCCACAACCTCTGACCCTATCACTGTGTCCAATGATGAGATCTCGTCCCTCATCAAAGGGCTTAAGCCCAAAAAATCTCCGGGCGCGGATGGCATATCCAACCAAGCCCTTAAATACTTTCCAGAGCAGGTGTTAACCCTCTTAGCTATTATCTTTAACGCCTGTTTTAATCTTAGTTACTTTCCCACTTCTTGGAAAGAGGCAATTGTCATTGGTATTCCCAAGCCAGGCAAGCCTCTTAACCTCCCCTCCAGTCATCGTCCCATTAGCCTCCTAAAGGCCATGGGCAAACTCTTTGAAAGAGTCATTCAAAATCGAATGAGGCGCCATCTGTTTCCCACAGACGGTGACCCCATTGTCATCCCACACCAATTTGGTTTCCGCGCAAAACACTCGTGTCCACAACAGGTACACCGCATTGTGGAATATATCCTCAGCGGTTTTTATCCACGTCGACTAAAGACAATCGCGGTCTTTTTCGACATTGCCAAAGCCTTCGACCGAGTCTGGCATGAAGGCCTTATTTTCAAATTATATAGGATAGGACTCTCCGATCGTCTAGTACGTCTCGTAGCCTCTTATTTACAACATCGTACCTTTCGTTTTAGACACGAAGGCACGTTATCCTCTCAGCGCCCCATTAAAGCTGGTGTTCCTCAAGGATCAGTACTAGCTCCCCTCCTGTACATCTTGTACACCAACGACATTCCTATCCCGTCGAATGGTGTACAGCTCTCACTCTTCGCAGATGACACTGCACTATACTTCAAAAGTCCTAGAATATCTTCAGCAAGGAACAAGATCCAAAAGTCAGTCGATGACCTAGGAGACTGGTTCCAAAAATGGCGTATCGATGTGAACCCGGAGAAGAGCTCCGCAGTTCAATTCGATATTAAAAGACGCCGTAATAAAAACAAGAAAAATACTCCACCTATACGAATGCTAGGGACCCCTGTCCCATGGCACATGTCAGCAAAATATTTAGGCGTCACCCTTGACTATAGGCTTACTTTTGAGTCTCATGTCAAAAGAGTAACGCGTCTAGCACGTTTCTATTTAGGTCGGCTTAACAGTATGTTAGGCAGACATAGCAAAATGTCATTACGAAATAAGCGAACCCTCTATAAGGTTTGTATACGACCGGTTATGACTTACTCGGCTCCTATTTTTGCACACGCTAACGATAAAATTATTAACGAACTCCAAGTAGTTCAAAACCTCTTCTGTCGTCGAGCTACGAACGCACCTTGGTACGTCCGTAATGCCGACCTTCACCGGGATTTAGAAATCCCAACAATCCAGCAATGTCTTAAAAAATTCTCTGAAAACTTCTTTAAAGTATCAGAGTCGCATACTAACACACTTATTCGTGAGGCAGTTACTTATACCGCCCCACTCCCTTCTCGCTATAGCGTCCGCAGGCCGAGAAACACTCTCTTGGACCCGCCAAATAAGTTGTCAAACGACCTGAACTGCCTCCTGGCGGCTCAGGCCAATCCTAATTAAATTAAAAAGTAGTTAAAATTAATAATATGCCTTCGTAGGCAGTCCCTAAACGGCACTTAGCCGTCTGCGCCCTCTTTTCCCAAAAGAGGGTCGCTTTAGATACGGCATATGCAGCTTTAATAGAGCTAGTTGCCAGTCCCCAAAGGCGGTTTTTAGTGGGTATCACTTAGGTCCCCCGGTAGGCAGTGAGTCCCACATAACCAGGACAGACCGGCTGTCGTGGTATGCATAATGCATTTTCCGCCTCCCTCAGTGGTAGCCCTTTTCCAATTGCTTCGGGCGCAAAAAAAAAAAAAAAATACACATTGTCGGGTTGTCAGGTCGTCTATACGCCCAAAAGAAGTTACATACTGTCATTTATTTGAGAAGTTGCAATTAAAATGGAGGGTATCGTTTTTAGAGTATTATGTAAATAAAAAAAAAACAATTCTTCAGTGGTTTTTTAAATCTTTTACTATCCGTAATTGGTTACTTTATTTCTGATATAATTTTTTTTTCATAGAACAAGGGTGACTAACGAGCACAGACACTCATAGCTTGCCTGATGGTAAGTGGATGTTTCCTGTATAGGACAGTTACTATATTCTTCGATGCTTAGGCCCATAGACGTCTACATTTGTCCTTGATTAAGTTTCAAAATGCAGATGCGTCATCACTCCTGAGGACTAAGATGGAATGCCTGGTTTTCAATAAAAAGGGTCTCCGGTTCTCTACACTCATTATACGAAACACAACAGCATTAAGCTCCCATTTTACGCTGATATTTTGTGAGAGCTTGGTTACACCATAGTCGAGGCGACCCATCGTGCTACAACCAAAATATAACTGCAGCGTGGCTTCACAACGTTAAAATATAAGTAATAATACAGAAAGAAATAATAACCAATACATTTTCCCAACAAGTAAACTACCCCTCCATATTGTCATATTTCACCCCATAATCACGATGATGATGGCAGAAAAAAAAAGTGGATGCCCTCATTGATAATGTTAAGTAGCCTCTGTTTACTGTCGACCAACTCCTCGTTTTTGTCGGTAAGATTACTTACTATAATTTGTGTCTGTCATTGTAATGATTCGAAATGAAGTCGAGCTAATAATAATAATTAATATTTAATAATCATTCTTTATAATTTATAATCACGCACTAGGTATTACAGATGAGACGTATTTACGCTACGAAGTTTTAAAATCTTTTAAAAGTACGGCACCCAGGTACGAGCAAAAAATACTTGCAAGTATGAAAGTATGTGTTGTAAGTCAGTTGCTCGGGGCGCAGGGATCGGGTTGTCGAGCCTGAGTATTTGCGACGATTCGACGAAGACTGAATGCTTGAACCGAAATCTGCGTAGGTACTTAATGCACGTGCCATCTGATCGGGTCGGATACTTGTTAATCAAAAAAGCTAACTTATACGAAACAAATTAAGGAGCATAAATTGCGTAAACATGCTATTCATAAAATTTCTTTTCACTATTTCACACCATTCACCCTTATATCTAATTCAAAAGAGACATTATTGCGTGTATTTTATTTATTTGTAAGTAATAAGAATTATGTTTATATTCGAAAAAGTAAGGTTTCTTTAGATTTTTGTAAATTCAGTTGTTATTATGATCTGATTACGTAACCTACTGACCGTGACCTAAAACCTTTTTAAATAGTTTTTTCGCGTATATATAGAATTTAGAGACAATTTTAAAACTTTAGTAATTTGTAGTCCTAAGCCTGTGATTTAAAAAGTAAAAGAAAAAATTAAAAAAGCTTTCAATCAAAATTGTGGCCCGACTTCGATTATTTTTAAAACCTGGTTTTTGACCCTAGTATTTTTCCATACTCGTACTTAGAAGCCCTGGTATTAAATTTTCCAAGTATGTCGCATCTCTACTCTACTAGGTATAGGCCATGGTGTAGGCATAGGGGGGCATAGGTACTAGAGTAAAGTGAAGGAAAAGTAAGCGCCATATTAATTTTATCAAAGACAAAACGCCGGTTGTTTTATTGAGTGAAGAGTGAGCGCCATATTAAATTTATCAAAGACAAAACGCCGGTCTTTTTATTTCCTCTTTTCCGCCTTGAAGTGTTCGTATTTGTTTCTACGCGGAGAATTGGTAAATGATGGCAGCAAATAATTATTTTGGGTTCACTCATGGAGGAACCCAATACGGGTGAGTAAATAGCCACTTATAAATGTTAAATATCGATTCGAAGTGCGTAGGCAAACGTGTAGGTTCGATACGCAGCCTTGTGCTCATGTTTCTAATCAAAATGGCGCCTATTGTGTATTGATCGTGAATAAAGGGTAGAAAATTGTGAACTTTGGTGATAAAACTAGTGTTTCGTGGTTTTAGCGCGGCGACAGCGTCGGCAGCTTATGGCGGTCAGACTGGGTACGCTGTAGCGCCAGCAGCGACAGCCGCGACGTACGGCACCCAGCGAGCTGCTGCCACGGGCTACGACACAGCCTACCAAGCCGCAGCTGCAACACAAGGTATTATACCTACATTATATTTTCATGTCAAATTTCAAAATAAACATTATTATTTGATCACCCTTTAGCTGTTACTTGTTATTAAGGTTATTCTTTCTAGCTTTGCTAAAATCATACCTACTTTTGATAGCTGATAGCCGCACGTTCTACGTTTACTTGTAACTTGTATGTAAATTTCTCAATAATATTTTGTCATAGGTTTCAAAATCGAAGCAATAATTTATTAGAAGCACTATACAGTTTCGAAGTAGGTAATTGAATATGACATAGTTAAGATCTTGATATTGAAGCATCTCGTGGAGATGCCTACAATATGAAAAGTATAACCCTTCAGAACAAAATTAAGGTAGGTACATAATATATAAATTGTAATCAAAGATAATTGATGCTTAATTTTAAAATAATCGTTTCTCATTAAATTCTATCAATGAATCTGCAGGTGTGAAGGATTACCTAAACCAACTTTTTTTTAGTGCATTCAGATAACTGATGATCAAACCAGGGACTTAAAACGTTATAAATAACAGAATGTATAACGTTATAATGGTATCGTTACCTTAGCAAGCATAGCGTTTTCAATATTTAGTATAATGTTTTAAGAGTAACAGAACAAAATTGTGACAGGCAATTTAACGTTATTATAACGATAAAGACGCGACGTTGCCAAACATATTCATTTTCAAAAGTGTGCGAATCCGCGCGACTTACGAGATGGGTGGGGCTTGGGATCCAATTGGTCTACTAGATAGCGTGGACGGACGAGGAATTCTTTGCACCGCACGCACTCCAGAAGTGAACTGGCAACATTGTAAAGTGAATGAACATTTGATAATATCAACCGCTTGCGAATTGCGATTTGCGACATATTAATAATTATACCTAGATAAATTTATTTATTTATTCTTTATTGCACCAAATATTTGTACAAAAGGTGAGCTTGATGCTATATGGCATTCTCTACCAGCTAACTATAAATATCATATTACTTATATTTATTTATTTTTTAAAGTTGATTGGAACTACACTTGTTTACAAATATTGAAAATAGATTGTATAAATTAATAAATCTTATAGATATTTTAATCTTGATCAATAGTAAGACTTTAAAATGTTTAATTGCTGGATACGAAAAAGGTCGAAGGTAAGTTAAGCAAAAATCTTAGAAAACGTGTAGAAGAATGCGCCTTTTTCAATCAGTTTTCATTAAGAAAAATATTGTATTTATATATGTACAGGGTCTCCTAGAAAACAGGATACCAACCTATTTTACCTTCTGTTAGAGCAAGGTCCTTCCCCGGTCGAGCCGACCCATTCGTACTACAACTATAGTACTAATATAGCTGCAGCCTGCAGCATAGCTCTAAAACATCATACCTTGTCATATTTACCTGTTAGATAGGTACCTATTCCCATTAGATATAAATTGGCTTGGCAATCGCACTAAACAATCTAATTTAATATTATATGTATTACTTGAGAGATACATTGTGTTTTCATGCTATAGCCAAGTCAATCTATTTATTTAAAATATAAAACATCTTTAGTATTGATGTGGTCACTATAAGATGTTGTTAGGTTAGCTAATTACTTAATAACTTGAGACTGAAGAACCCTTAAGTATGGACTGAATAAATTAACCGACTTGGTATTACATGGATCTCACAACTTTTTACGGTAGAAGATCTGAGTTGCGAGACTTGGTTTTTTACAAGTTATGTTTTTGACGGCATACTTTTTTAGATTTACGCAAATATTTGACATTTTTAATAAAACTATCAATATTATTTTAGCCAATATCATAAACACTAGTCAACCGATTTTGATGAAATCGATATTATTCCCTAAGTTGAAATAAATGTAAGCAAATAATTCCTAAGTTGAAATAAATAAAAAACAAATGATCACGATCTGACTAGTTTCGGAGAAATGCGTGGACAAACATACATACTTATATAGACGTATAAAATTTTGTATATTTGCTTGGAAGCTCTGATAGATAATTATATGTGAATATTTTGCAGTTCCAATAATATTACATACATTCGTGTCGAATTGATAACCATCTTTTCTGTTAAAAATTGAAACCGACTTTACACTTAGAACATATCTTGAAAACTACTGAAGCGATTTTTATGAAAATTGCACTGTTCTTTAAGGGGCTACTCCATGCGAACGACCTTGAGCATTTGACCGGCGCGCCGTTCGCTACAATATTAATACGAGTATATTGTAGCGAGCGGCTCGCCGGAAGAAATATGTAAGGCGCCACCTATTGTACAAAAGTAGTATTATTTTTTCAACATCAATAAACTGTTTTATGGAAATACACATAGCGTACAAAGATAAATGTATTTTAATTTTTTTATTCTGTATATATTAGTTGCATTATATTAGAATTATGTATTTTCATATATTATCTAATTATGAAATTTTATAATTAATTATATAAACGGAAGCTTTGAAAATTGTGAGTTTAAAAGATACCTATTCACTATAGGTAAATAAATAGATAACTCGGCTTTTGTACAAATATTTGGTGCAATAAAAAATATATAAATACAAAAATCAACAAGAAGTATAAGGGTTCAATCTTTCAATTTCAGTTGTAAAAAAACATTACACCCACACTAGGATTTTCTCCTGTGTCGTGGAGGCAGTTTACAAACATAAATTGCACAAAGACAAACATCCAGACCCGGAACAATTATTTGTAGGCCATACAAATCATGTTCCATGCGGGATTCGAACCCGCGGCCCCCAGCGCAACAACTGATTGCTAAGCCACTGCGCCACCATGAAGCTAATACAAAGACTAACTTTGTATTTGCTTCATGGTCGCCGGGTTATAGCTAAAGTGACCATACGTCCCGTTTTGAACGGGACTGTCCCTTTTCTCGGTCTCCTGTCCCATTGTCCCCAAACAAAGCACCGGGACACAAAATTGTCCCGTAACTCGTTGGATGGAAGTATTCAAAGTCAACAATCTTCAACATAATTTTTTTTAATCGAATATATTTTATGTCTACCTGGTACGAATGCTCCGGTAGAAAGAGTATTTTTTTATTTTGCATAAATTGTGGACGTCTGAAAGAAACACTTACGGTTCCAGAGTTCTAAAGGCGATGTTGTTAACAAAGATAACAATAAAAAACTTGAGCAGAATTTTATTCTTATTTAAAATCATCACCAACTTTATTAAAGCAAATTTAATCCACTGACAAATGTAATTAATAATTAAAAAAAATATGTTGCATTTAATAATTACCGTCTATACCGAATATAATTTTATAGTGAACACTAATTGTATAAAGTTATAGTTTTTAGAGTATAAATAAACCCATGTCCTGTTATGAGTTAAAAAATAAATGGTCAGCTTAGTCTTTTTAGTTAAATTTAGTTTTAAAATTTTTTAGTTTATAGTAAAAAGTAGGTATATTAGTACTTTTTACCGAGATATAAGTATAGAACACCTTATGTACTCAATTATTTTTTGAAAAAGAAGAAAAAACAAGCAATAAATAATATACTATATTTTAGCAAAAAACTATAACTTAGTAATACTAATTATAACTTAGAACATAAATGAAAAACTCATAACTGACTTTTTGGCCCAACCCAGGATTCGAACCCGGGACCTCATGATCAGCAGTCGCACTACTACAACCACTAGACCAACGAGGCAGTAGTATACCTGATAAGATATTGTGGTTGGGTGATAATATTGAATTAGCCTTTTATAGTGTAAATTATAATATTTGTCGACATTTTAATTATGGATTCGAACCTTACATGCTAATGGTGCTTCATTTTTTTATTTGCATTTACTTCAAAGAAAATACACGCAAAAATCTTCATCGCGCAGTAAAAAACACAACAAATATATGTATAACTAATACGAAAAATTATACCCAAAACAAACAAATAATACTACCTATAAATAACCTAATAAGTAATAATATTATCGACTCATATGACGTGGCGTATGCGTCGGTCGACGCTCTAACGACACGGGCTTCCCGTCGAAGAGCTCAGCGCTCACTGACTTCATCAAGCCCGTGAGCAGTATATACGCCCAGATTTTAAAATAATTTCTTAATAAAATCAAATTTTGGTCTTTTGAAAAAAATTTTACTATAGAAATGTTCATTAATAAATTGCCTATCCATTGGTGTAAATCGCAAAACAAAATAATACTTACTTTACGAGGAGATGCATGTTATCAATAATAATTTCACATTTATGTGGTTTCGTTGTAAGGAGATTATATTAATATGTATTCCTTTAAAAAAAAATTGGATATAGCTTTTATGGAATCAAGATTATGTAGAAATATAATGTGTTTTTTATTTGTTGATATATCTTTTAAATAAAAAGTAGATAGCTCCTAAAAACCGCCCAAATAACGACTAGCTCGACATTTTGGTCAACCTGCGCCTTAAGTTGAAAAATGCTAAATGTAATAAAAAAGTGTGTGTGTACTTATATACGTACGTAGGAATTTACACTTTTTTAGCATAACAAACCAAAAATAACTAAAAATTATATAGAATCCTGGTGACAATTAATTGACGGCTCCGTGTCGCAGTGGCTTAACAATGAGTTGCAGCGCTAAGGGCCGCGGGTTCGATTCCCGAACGGAATAAATATTTGTATGGCCTACAAATAATTGTTCTAGGTCTAGATGTTTATCCTTGTGAAATCTATGTATGTAAACATCCCCTGCGATACAGGAGAAAATCTAATTATAAAAGTAAAATTTGTGGAGATAACGTTTTTAAACCTTATTATTCTAAATTTTTGCTCTTAATATTGTTTCACAAAATATCACGTATACATCAATCACATCTTTTGATGGGTAAATTTAACCTATTTTATCTTTAAGGCCTTAACAGTGGTTGAAATGCCTTAATCTAGGATATTTAAGTAAAAAAATCTCAATAACTGTTCATTTAATCCACAAAGAAAAAATACAAGGTAACAGAAGAAGATTTGGTAAATGTTTTTAATTTAACAAAATTGTATTTTTGTCAACCCCTTATTAGAAAAAAAATCCCCAAAGAGTACCTATCTTTGTCATATTTTGCAAAATTTCTCCAAAACGGCACAAGCTTTTTAAATAGTTCTTACACTAAAAAAAAGGTCTTAAAAATATTAATATTTTTAATTGAGAGTTTTATTTTTATTACCCGTTTTATAAGAGAATATATCATTTTTCCCTGAAATTGAATATATTTACGCGAGCGCGCATGCTCCGTCGCCATGTAAGCTCTGTCACAGTCCGTTTTCGGACATCGTCGAGGGTGGACCGCACGTCGGTGTGGGAGCGACTTCGTTCAAATATATATTAGTTTTTTAAAAGTTTATACTCAATTATAAATATTTTTATGACTAGAAATACTTAATTTAGTTTATATCTGTACACTGGTACCTGTAAATATTATTTTCTAAATAAATGAATTTTTAAAGTGCCCAAAGAAGAAGAAATTTTTGCGGCGACGTTGATTAGTGAAATTGAAAAATGCATTTTTATATAATTTAGATGTGGAACGACGAACATGCTCTCGTTACTTAGATTTCGATAGTTTTTAATACCCATGTAATTTTATTGTTGCATATTTTTATTAATTATTTGATAATGAATTTTATAATTATGTATTACAATAAAACGCTGTTTTTATAAGTATGACTTTATAAAATATTATTGGGGAGAGAAATAAAGATACAGAAACTTACATTTAGGTACACTGTTATCAAATTAAATCAAGCAATTTAAATAAACAAAAGAATGGTGCTTACCTAAGTATAAATAACTATATAATGATATTCTTGGGTTTATGGTTTTTTTTTTATGTTAGACAAACTATCATCTAAAAAATGTAAAAATTTTAAATTGGAGAGAGGTTTTTCTACGTGATAAAGTTAGAAATGAAGGTATTTGCATTAGAATCAGAGTAACTGACATAGCTCAACGGAATATTATAGTGAAATGGCAATGGGCTAGCTATATAACTTGGAAAACATATAAAAAATAGGAAGAAAGGTCCTCGAGTGGCAACCTCGTACAGATAAGCGAATTAGTACTCAACCTTTATTCCTCTTCACGTATTCTCATACACTTTTCTTCACACACACACACACACACACACACACACACACACACACACACACACGCACATGCGCGCAAGCACGCACGCGCACGCACACACACACACACACACACACACACACACACACAAATAGGTCGCAAATAATACTTACCTAGTACTATTAGGCAAGAGTGAATAGGTTTTTGTTAAGTCAGTGCAATTCACCATCTTAGACTACATTGGTTATGTAGTCTAAGATGGTGAATTACCGATGGGATTGTAGTTGCTTTACTACTTGCTGGGTAAAAATAGTAAAAAAAATTACCCTGTGAAAGTTTGCATTTAGATATAATTTTCTAACCAACCATAAAAATATGATGAGAATAATATGTATATAAGTATAAAGGTTGCCTCACACGGAACAGTAATAATATAATATTATATCTTCCATTATCTCTGAAATCCGAGGTATGTTCATATTAAGAGGCTGAATAGAGCCACATTGAAATGCATGGGGATCGTTTTGTAATTTCACGTCATTATCGAAAAAAAATTGTACGTATTTTAGGTGGCGGTTTGCAAAACACGATTCCACAAAAATTAACTCAATAAAAAATAATTGCAAAGTTGCTTCTAAAAATACTTAAATTTTCAACGTCAATTTTTTTTACGTGGTTGCTACAGCTATATTTATTAGGTATAGTTGTAGCACGAATGGGTCGGCTCGATCGGGGAAGGGCCACGCTCTCACGGAATAACATGTAAAATAGCAGTTTAACCCTGCTGTGTTTCGTATGGTGAGTGTAGAGAACCGGAGAACCTTTTTACTGGAAACGAGGCATTACATCTTAGTCCTCACGGGTGACAACGCATCTATATTTTGATACGTAATCGAAGTATTGTAAGCACTCGTACAATTATGTCTCATGTTAATAAAGCTATTGGGCTATTTTGATTTGTAATAAAGTGATTTTACTTTATAGGTTAAATAATTTATTTACCTTTCTATATCAAGAACCGTTTTTCTGTCACTCCTATTGAATTTGACAGTGCTTGCTTAAATTTAGCATCTATAGATGGATCAGAATCGCCCGCTGATCCGGCTGTTAGATATTGCAAAAATAATCGAAAATATTTATTTTTACTTTTATGCCCAAGACTACCTTGTTTTATTTTATTACGGTCAAATAATATTTATTAGGTTATAAAGCAAGTATTTTTGTAAATGTTTTGTATGTAAATGTAAATGTTTTCATTATTTTGTTATTCTATTGTTTACAGTTATTATCACGTCTTAGCTTGACACCAAGAATTACATTAGAAATTCTTGATGGGATGCGATGTAACGCACATACATTAATTACATCAAGAACTATAATATATATTTTTTATATATATTCGTTTTGTTTTACCAGTAGAGTTTCAACAAAATCTTAAAAAAGTTCAATGAATTAAAAAAATGCTAATAATTATATAACTTCAAGTCAGTGTTTTACATTTAAAGATCAGTTATAAAGAGCCAATGTTATTATTTTCATTTTGATTAATTTAATTCAAGACTAAAATAAATGTGAAAGGGCTTTTATCTGCAATAATAATTTTCATCAAAAATAACATAGACTTATAAAAGTCATATACACGGTCAATCATACTGAAGATTATCAATTGTACTACAAAATATTTAAAAGACTATTTCCAGTATAATGACATATCATCATTAATGTTTGACTGGCACACTTAAAAGTTTTATCACATGGCTAAATGATTGACTTTTATATTATGATAAGGTCATGCTTTTCTATAAAAAGTTCCAAGAAATTTTAATTCCCGGCCCTATTGGTTTGTTTTACTTTTTACTTAATTAGTGAAAAACAAAATGGACTGATCTAAAAGTTTACTTTCTTGTGTAAAAAGTGCTATTTAGAATTTTATGCAAATGATAATTAAAGTTTCTATGTAAATAAGTGTAACATAGCGGGTATTATATTCAATGGTAGCGGCCATCCGTATTGGCAAAGCCAGCATCATTTTCTGTACAGAAACCGGCAAAGTGTTGCTGAAGGCACTATAAACAAAGCAGCTGATAAAATGTTACACTCATAACTGTTAACAAAAACTGTTTTCGCAAATGGTCTTATAAATAATAATAACTATTCCGCCGTGTTAGGTGCAGGAGCTATTATTAGAAGGAGAAGAGGTAAAATTTTGTTTTAGAAATGCGCAATCAATATTGTTTTGTCTGCAATTGAGCATAAAATATAAAATAACTTCAGCCAAAGAGCATAACTGGCATTATACTCAGGCCCATCAATTGGTATGGAAAAAAATAATTTTACCAGGTCTCAAAAAATCAATCAAAATTCAAAAAACATAAATATTAAAATCAAAAAATGTATATATGTATGTCTATACATACATGGGTTGACTGGTAGAGAATGCCACAAGGCATTAAGTCCGCCCTTTGTATTCTTTTAAATTACGGAATGCAATAAAGAATAAATAAATAAATAAATAAATAAATAAATACATATAATGATTTATGGCCGCTTAGTAACTTACGGTGACTCACTATAACATCCTACAGTCACGCCGAAACTAAGAGGTGAGAATCACTGTAGAAAAGGTAATAATTTATTGCGGAAATTTTGTGATAAAATTAAAAAAAAATATAAACTTATCCAAGTTAATCTAACTTAGTCTAACTTATCCTTATGCGTTACAAAAAAAAACAAATAATAAAATAGTGAGATGGCGTCAGTTTTTAAGAACATATAACAAAAATAAACAAAAAAAATAAATTTCAAAAAAGTTCAGTATTTAATTGATTATATACCGCTGAGACTTAATCACGCTTTTAGAAACCACGTTAGGTTGTAAACAATACTTGTGTGAAAAGACAAAATCTTCTTTTCAAATTTCCGCCGAGTTGTAAGTAGAAGGCCAAATAGGTCACGTGTCAATTTTAATTAAATATATTTTATATGAAGTGATCTTGACTACGTTTCATCAATTAACCATTGGTAAAAATTAAAACAGGAATTTTACGATTGTGTTTACAAAAAACATTATTAGTTGAACCTTGCAGCTTGTTCATTATTTTTATTATAAATACCTATAAATGTATATATTATTAATAAACAGTTCCCATAATATATTGGATTATTTTTTATTTTGCTCTATCTGCAATGTTCTACGCTCTATAGAAAATGTGGCGTATGACATGACTGACAATCTTTCGAACGTTTTATCTAGGTACAAAGATGTTTTACGTTTTCGTCGCCTCCACATGATATTTTTGTCAGCATAAGGTACCCTTCTATATCTGAAACGAATATAAATATTGCTACAAAGTAAAGTAATAGGCTATACAAGTCCCTCTACTGGGCACAGGACTCTTTTTTTATTTCTGAGAGGGTTTTAGGGCAAAGAAATGCCCGCCGTGCTTCCCCAATGCGTGTTGACGAAAATTGCAATTACAAATTTCATTCGTGCTGTCAGGGATCAAACCCGGGAAAATTTACAGCGAACGCTTTGACGACATATATTTAATACGACACAAATAAATACGATTTAACATATATAATAAAAATTCTTACGTACTTGAAACTTGAACACTTGATAGCTCGTGATGCCTACCGGACAAAGCTACAGCCCCACACCGTGCAATGTAATTGAAGATGCGTAACCGCGACATAATTCTCAGTGATGCGCAAGCATAACAGGCAGTATGTCACTTATATAATTGTCATCTCTGCAGTCTATTAATCTTTGCACTTTTATAAGTAATACAGAACGTAGTTGCTAGACGGTGTTGACATCGGCTAAAATCTCTGCGATCGCCGTTTTGTCAAGGTCATTCAGGCTAGTTAAAGCCTTAAGGATATAAATAAATATATTAACGATTTTACATCATTATGCTGAGAAGCTCAGAATGCCAAACTGTGGTAATGTCTCCACACTTAAGTTTGTTTTGTTTAGCAAAACTCTTCCTCTCTATTCACATTTAATATATTGCAAAACTATGTTCTTTTCTTATGTGCATGGAAAGAAAATCACTTAATACTAATATACTTTGAAGTGGCAGAGAATTTGTATATATATATATATATATATATATATATATATATATATATATATATATATATATATATATATATATATATATATATATAATGTTGAATTCCTTTAGATCGAGAGCTGTGGTAGCTCAGATGGTTAGCACCCGCTGTAAGCTTCACAGTACTCGAGCAACCCGGGTTCGATCCCCACCGGCACCAATGAAATTGTTAATTGCAATTTTAAGTGCTGATTTACCACGTGCTCGGCGGTGAAGGAAAACATCGTGAGGAAACCTGCATGTCTGAGAAATAAGAAAAAAAAATATTTCGAAGACATGTGAAGTTCACCAACACGCATTGGGGCAGTGCGGCAGACATTTCCTTGACCTAAAACCCTCTCAGAAATGAGAGGAGGCCTGTGCCCAGCAGTGGGACGTAAATAGGCTGCAACTTTACTTTTCTTTCCTTTAAATCTATCCTATACTTTCTTTTGAGCATGTCCATTTTTTAACTCTTTTCTTTGTCTATTATTCTTCTCTTTAATTTAGATATTTTTTTTAACATTATCGTCTTCCTTGGTGTCACTTCAATACTACTGATTGATGTAGTATAAGCAGATAAGCTAAGTAGAGTTTCAACAATGTATTGATATGTGGATAGGTTCATAGAGAGTTTCAACTATGTATTGATATGTAGAACCTGGAATTCAAACAAATTAAATAGACAAGGCAGACTTATTGGGACGAAGTTCCTTATGGACGGTACGAATTTGGCGGATGGGGGCTAGGCGAGAAAAAATGTAAGATTTTTCCATCACGACCCCTTCTGGCGTATAAAAAAGCGAGATGGAATAATATCCATCTCCCTCGCACTTTTTCTTATCTTGCCATGAAAGAAATATTATTTTATTTTAAATGACGCTTAATTTTAATAGACGCTAGTAATTCATTGTATTTGTTAATCAATAATATAACACGTTTATAAATAATAATAATATAATATACTACAAAATGTACTTCGTTTCAACCGAGTGTTCCACGACACACATGTTTTTTTAACATTACTTATGAAATACAAGGGCAATCTAACATACTTATAATCTAGTTTAACAATAATATAGAAGAATATTTCAACTTCTATACAATTATTTTGTCTACACAATCCTTAATGTATGCGGTAAGATATTAAGAACATCATTTTATTATGAATGTAATACAAAGTTTATGAACTATTTATTTTGAAACACCCATATTCCGAGTTGTATGTAGGTACTACTACAGTTGATAATTCAATTGCTCCGCTAACGACCACAAAACATATTTTTAGCCTATAATTTTAGAGCACTGCATTCGATAGATCATACGAGTAAAAGAGATGGCATAGACCAATAAATAATAACATTATGATTTTGTGATAACAATATTTTAGAAACGTTTATTTGACAAATTTATTGTAATGTAATTATAACGTTATATACATGCAAAGCTTTGCATAATATTGTTTTGACATATCGTTTCTCTTAAACATAACGTTATCTCGCACTTGTGCAAATAACGTTACTGTATTTTAACGGTATTTAAGTCCCTGGATCAAACCAACATTTCACTAACTGGTGGTGGGGTATAGTATTACTTCGCTTTATTACTTGCTACATGTTCTTAAAGTTTTTAATAAAAATCCATTATGTTAAGTTTGAATCCAAGCAATTATAATGCATTTCATTAAAGGTTTGTCAACAAGTGGTAAAATTAAAAAAAATTACTACCAACTTCTTTATAAATAAAATGAGAACATCATCAATGTAGTCGAAGTCAAATATGCATTATTAAGGATAACTCCAAAATTACTGGTCAGATCTTGATCAAATTTATATGGGACCACATGAGAAGCACCAGCTTTCAAATAAATAAAAAAGAAACATCAGAATCGGGTCACCTAGAAAAATGTTCTAGAGGTAACACACATAAAAATTCAGTCAAACTGTGAACCTGATTTTTTGGAATCTGTTGACAAAATTTCGTTAAGTTGTTGTGCTATCTCTATCACTTTAAGTCAGTGACTGACACCAAAAGAGTTACATCTTAAAATTGAGTAGTGTTTGAGTAATTGGCCATAATTCATGTCATTTTCTAAGATTTAACATGAAAAGAGTATTGTTACTACAATACGGCTGAGCTAAGTTTGGACTTGGTACAGATGACATAACACGAACAAATCCAAAAACTAAAGAAATGGGAGATGAAAATTATGCATATCGGTAACTAAGATGCAAACATTACTGATGGTACTGCGTACTGATGCGACTGTATTAACAGGGTATTGAGAGCAGAGAAACAGAAGGTTCTCACATTGCAGTGACCTGCAAACTTAGCTTAACCGAGTTGTATATTGTTAATGAAGATGGGAACATTTTAAGGGTGAAAGAAGATTGTGGTTAGTGATGATTGTATTTTTGTCTATTGAGGCCACTATTTATTTATTTTTTGTAAAGAATAAAAACATTACTTCCTGCATTAGAATTCTCTTTTGTATAGTGAACACAGTTGTATACATAAATTGCATAAGAACAATTCTTTAACTAAAAACTTCATAAAGAAGGAGGTACTCAATTTGACGGTATGTTCTTCTTTTTTTTTTAAGTGTGTTACCTCGATAACTTTTTTCTGGGTGAACCGATTTCAATGATTTTTTTTTATTTGGAACACTGGTGCTTCTCATGTAGTCCCATATAACTTTAATCAAGGTTTGACCAATATTGACTTATTCTTAATAATTTATATTAAAGTTGGTCGCACAGTTTTTTTTTTAATTTTAAATTGTTACCTAAGTATTCATCTGGGTTTGGTACCACCCTCTCATCTATTTTTGTCATAAAATTGTGCTTACATTGCTGTCTTCTAGTCACTAGAAATATATAGACGTGTCATTTATTTTTCTAGTGACCTGATCCTTCAAGTATTATATTGATTCGTTTTACGAACTGGGTAAGTTGGGTCAATCATTCAAATGTATCATTTCGAGTTTCAGTAGTCTGTGATCTGTGAGACCCACTCAATAATTACGGTTGTCGGACATTAAACTCTTTGGTTGCAGGTTCCATTAATTGTTTGATCTGGAATGTTTCAAAAATGTAATTGCAATCGTTAATATTTTGTGCAACCCGTATCAAATGAACGAATCATTCATGATCGACACATGTCTATCTGAAAAGTATAGAGAGCCAGTATAATTACAGGCTGTTAGGGAAACTCGTCTTATTCTTCAGAGGTGACCATGTATCTGAAGTCTTCTTTGCTTGAAGTTGGCTGCAGGTGACCATGAACTGCAATAGTGACATACCATCAGATTTTTGTTAAATAAAATAAACTGGGTAATAGAGAGAGCCTGTGTATTTTTTGTGGGACTTTGTTGGCAGTGATGTGTTGGTATGTGGTGCAGTGTGTGTGTAAGGCGGTTTTGTGTGCAGCGGCGGCGCACGCGCACGCGCAGGCGGCGGCGGCGGCCGCGTCGGCGTACGACGCCAGCAAGAGCGCGTACTACCAGCAGGCCTACCCCGCGCCGCCGCAGCAGCCCGCCTACGACGCGGCAGCCAAGCCCGCCTACACCACGCCCGCCACATACGCCCAGGTATTGTTTTTTAACACGCTTTTATTAGCATCGTGTGTATCTATCTATCTATGTAATGGGAGTCCTTTAATGTAATTTTCACAAATTTGTAGAAGTTTGATTGACTTTAAACTTTGCTTGTATCACGGACCTGTAACAATACGATAATTTAATATCTAGCCTAGTATCTTGATAGGGATCACTAGGATTATTCACTCTAGAATCATCACAGCTCATGCTCAATACACGTTTTTTATATATTTAATTAATATTTAATATAATAATATTAAAATTGAGAAAACTCCTCAGTTTTAATATTATCTTTATATATAAAAATTACATGTCACATTGTTTGTCCGCGATGAACTCTTTAAATTACTGAACTGATTTCAATGAAATTTTGCACACTCTGTGCAGTTTGGTCCAACCTGAGTGATAGGATAGTTTATATCCCTATAAGTGACCCTCAATATTTGTTATTACGAATTTAAGAATTTTTATAGGACACAGGGTCGTCAGAGAGGGCAGAACAATGTCTGCCTGGTCACCTAGTTATTATATAGAATAATAGTGCCAAACAAGCACACAGTAATGAGTTTATGCATGGTAGACATACTGCCACTTTATTGTAGTTGTAGCATGAATGGGTTAGCTCATCAATCAGGGAATAACCAAATAGAATTTTTTATGTGGTAGAGTAATGCTGCAGCTATATTACTGGTATAGTTGTAGCACGAATGGGTCGGCTCAACCGGGGAAGGACCATGCTCTCACAGAATACCTACGTTAAATAGCAGCTTAATGCTGCTGTATTTCATATGGTGAGTGTAGAGAACCAGAGACCCTTTTTACTGGAAACTAAGCATTCCCATCTTAGTCCTCACGGGTGACAACGCATCTACATTTTCATTCGTAAATCTTAAATAAACTATTACAGTATTGTATGTCTTCTGAAAATAAGTAAGCTGAAGTGGCAACGGGTCGGCCATATAGCTCAAAGAACTGACAACCACTGGGAAAGAATGGTTTTTAATGGCCTCCTTGTATCAAATTTCAGAGAATTCAATATTTGAATTAATATTTATTAATTTCTATTTGGAAATTAATAATTGTGAGTAGCCAAAATCATTCTATGCACAAATATTTATAATAAATTATATTTACACAAACAAGAAAAATATATATTGTTACTTTCAGCTCTCTTCTTTATGCAATAATCAAGTGTACTCAAGCGTGCCATAAATAAAATAAATGAGGCATGGTGAGAAAAACACCCAGTGATTGATGTTACATGGGGAAGGTCAAAACCCTTTTGGGCTGTTGCCAACTTTCATAATAATGGTCTATATAAGTAGTGAAAGGAAAACTAATGAACAAATTATTCTTATTACTTCCTCTTTTATTTAAAATCACATTATTTATTTTTTGTTGACACAATTATGTTGATTATCGTGTAATATACATAATGTATTAACCTCGTAACAGTGCCTAGGGTAAGCAGTATAGGGCAAGTCAAAAATTTTGATGCTTATATGCCTACTCGAATGACTAAAAATACTTTGGCATTTGGCTTCTTTTATGCCTGTTAAAATAACTGAACAAAAGAGTTTACATGCTGCTTCATTGTAGTTTTTTTAATATTAGAGTTAGCAAATAAAATTTTGTAGGCAATGCTACATGTAAACTAATTCTACTCAGTACTGACATATACTTATCATCAGTGTTCGGTTATTGGATAATATTAGACTTGAAACGAATAGTATACCAAATAGCCGAATATTAGGCAAAAGTATTCGGCCAGGAAGTAAGTAGTGTTTATTCTTCAGAGCGTCTATTCTCTGAGGCTGGGATTGTCTACGAAAGAAAAGGAGATAACTGCACCATTATCTTCCACTTTAATTACGATAATACGAGTGCAGAGACATTTATCTGATAGTTATTTTTAATTTTTATAATATGGAAGTTGAATATGTATCTATGACTATGAACTTTAATGATTACAAGACAAAAAAATTATTCTAAAATAAATATTTTCATTTTACTTTCTTATCTTATATGACTACAATAAAACCTCCTTAAGTTAAGTATTCGGTATTCGACCGAATAGGATAAAAGTAGCCGAATAGGCTGAATACAGAATAATAGACGAATATTTGTTGCAACTCTAGTTAATATTTATTAGATAAACCTGGTAGAAACCTCATTTGCCACTTCATAGGTGCTGCAAATTACTCATCTTAATTAAGATATAATAATTGGAAGTAGTAACTCTTGTTCTAAGGAGATATATTTAATGAACCAAATTTTATTAAAATATAATAATTATACACAAAACAGGAAAAGATGATAGTATTTGTTTAAAATCATTGAATCATTTGCAAAGTGTATGTTCACGCAATTTTTAACAAAACTCCAAGACTTGACCTATGTGAAGTACTGCTACTGTTTATGTGCTTTTATAATACAGGTATCCTACACCTGAAGAAACTTCGATAGATTCAATTATGTTTTTGTAAAAACTTTCAATTAAATGTTGCATTTACCTCAAAACTTAACATTTCCAGTGAATATTCTACAATATTACACATTTTTGTCGATCTACACCTTCCGAGATACAGTAATTTTGAAGAAACTGTTTGAATCAATTACCATGTTGAATAGATCACTGATTAAGATTTGTAGGGTGACTAATTTAAACTAGTTTTCAGAGCCACTCTTCATAATAATGTCCCCTAGACTGAATTCAGGTCACGGTAGCCAGTCTCAACAGAGATTAGTATTCTGAGGTTCAAAGTCAAACATCGCAAACTTCCTGGCTCCGGGGCTCTGGCCTTAAAATTTCTTAAGAAACGAAACCAATCATTTATTTTCGCCTGACTCAGGATTTGAACCTGATACCTAAGAATAGAATAGAATAAAATTATTTTTATTCAATATAGATCACAAGAATATTATTAAAAGTCATTTAAGCTTTAATAAAATAACTAAAATAAAACACATGTAAGGTTTCTTATGTGTTTTACAGAATATGCTGCAGAAATGTTGTTTAGCTTAGATACATGAGAGCCCCATTGAAGCTGCTCGTCAACTGTAATTCCGAAAAGAAACAGTAGATTCAATAAGATTGTGCTTTTCCCTTTAAAATGCACACTGGTATTTACCTGTTTAACACTTGTTGTAAATTTTATACATTTAGTTTTATAACCGTTTAAAATCAAATTAATGATATTATACCAGTGTACTACTTTTATATACTTTTATATTTTATAGATATAGGTAGCATTATTTATTCACTTCGTCATGATTAAATAATTGCCGTTTAAGTTGGAATAATGATCAGCAATCCCGTTTACAACCACAAGACCAGGTAGTAGGTAGTAATAATGCACTTAATCACTCGTATTAGTGGGGGCTTAGAGTTATACTATTAGTGGTTATCTGTTGAGATTGTAGGTTCATGTACACAGACATGACACACAGTAATGTAAGCGTTGTGCAGGGCGGCGCTCGCGGCGGCGGCGGTGCGAAGGCGTACGGCGGCGTGTACACGGCCACCACGGCCGCCACCTCCTACCCCACGCAGGCCTACACCGCGCCCGCGCCGCAGCCCGCCAAGCGTACGTATCATCTGCACTACACCACACTACACACTACACACGAAGGCGTACGGCGGCGTGTACACGGCCACCACGGCCGCCACCTCCTACCCCACGCAGGCCTACACCGCGCCCGCGCCGCAGCCCGCCAAGCGTACGTATCATCTGCACTACACCACACTACACACTACACACGAAGGCGTACGGCGGCGTGTACACGGCCACCACGGCCGCCACCTCCTACCCCACGCAGGCCTACACCGCGCCCGCGCCGCAGCCCGCCAAGCGTACGTATCATCTGCACTACACCACACTACACACTACACACGAAGGCGTACGGCGGCGTGTACACGGCCACCACGGCCGCCACCTCCTACCCCACGCAGGCCTACACCGCGCCCGCGCCGCAGCCCGCCAAGCGTACGTATCATCTGCACTACACCACACTACACACTACACACGAAGGCGTACGGCGGCGTGTACACGGCCACCACGGCCGCCACCTCCTACCCCACGCAGGCCTACACCGCGCCCGCGCCGCAGCCCGCCAAGCGTACGTATCATCTGCACTACACCACACTACACACTACACACGAAGGCGTACGGCGGCGTGTACACGGCCACCACGGCCGCCACCTCCTACCCCACGCAGGCCTACACCGCGCCCGCGCCGCAGCCCGCCAAGCGTACGTATCATCTGCACTACACCACACTACACACTACACACGAAGGCGTACGGCGGCGTGTACACGGCCACCACGGCCGCCACCTCCTACCCCACGCAGGCCTACACCGCGCCCGCGCCGCAGCCCGCCAAGCGTACGTATCATCTGCACTACACCACACTACACACTACACACGAAGGCGTACGGCGGCGTGTACACGGCCACCACGGCCGCCACCTCCTACCCCACGCAGGCCTACACCGCGCCCGCGCCGCAGCCCGCCAAGCGTACGTATCATCTGCACTACACCACACTACACACTACACACGAAGGCGTACGGCGGCGTGTACACGGCCACCACGGCCGCCACCTCCTACCCCACGCAGGCCTACACCGCGCCCGCGCCGCAGCCCGCCAAGCGTACGTATCATCTGCACTACACCACACTACACACTACACACGAAGGCGTACGGCGGCGTGTACACGGCCACCACGGCCGCCACCTCCTACCCCACGCAGGCCTACACCGCGCCCGCGCCGCAGCCCGCCAAGCGTACGTATCATCTGCACTACACCACACTACACACTACACACGAAGGCGTACGGCGGCGTGTACACGGCCACCACGGCCGCCACCTCCTACCCCACGCAGGCCTACACCGCGCCCGCGCCGCAGCCCGCCAAGCGTACGTATCATCTGCACTACACCACACTACACACTACACACGAAGGCGTACGGCGGCGTGTACACGGCCACCACGGCCGCCACCTCCTACCCCACGCAGGCCTACACCGCGCCCGCGCCGCAGCCCGCCAAGCGTACGTATCATCTGCACTACACCACACTACACACTACACACGAAGGCGTACGGCGGCGTGTACACGGCCACCACGGTCGCCACCTCCTACCCCACGCAGGCCTACACCGCGCCCGCGCCGCAGCCCGCCAAGCGTACGTATCATCTGCACTACACCACACTACACACTACACACGAAGGCGTACGGCGGCGTGTACACGGCCACCACGGCCGCCACCTCCTACCCCACGCAGGCCTACACCGCGCCCGCGCCGCAGCCCGCCAAGCGTACGTATCATCTGCACTACACCACACTACACACTACACACGAAGGCGTACGGCGGCGTGTACACGGCCACCACGGCCGCCACCTCCTACCCCACGCAGGCCTACACCGCGCCCGCGCCGCAGCCCGCCAAGCGTACGTATCATCTGCACTACACCACACTACACACTACACACGAAGGCGTACGGCGGCGTGTACACGGCCACCACGGCCGCCACCTCCTACCCCACGCAGGCCTACACCGCGCCCGCGCCGCAGCCCGCCAAGCGTACGTATCATCTGCACTACACCACACTACACACTACACACGAAGGCGTACGGCGGCGTGTACACGGCCACCACGGCCGCCACCTCCTACCCCACGCAGGCCTACACCGCGCCCGCGCCGCAGCCCGCCAAGCGTACGTATCATCTGCACTACACCACACTACACACTACACACGAAGGCGTACGGCGGCGTGTACACGGCCACCACGGCCGCCACCTCCTACCCCACGCAGGCCTACACCGCGCCCGCGCCGCAGCCCGCCAAGCGTACGTATCATCTGCACTACACCACACTACACACTACACACGAAGGCGTACGGCGGCGTGTACACGGCCACCACGGCCGCCACCTCCTACCCCACGCAGGCCTACACCGCGCCCGCGCCGCAGCCCGCCAAGCGTACGTATCATCTGCACTACACCACACTACACACTACACACGAAGGCGTACGGCGGCGTGTACACGGCCACCACGGCCGCCACCTCCTACCCCACGCAGGCCTACACCGCGCCCGCGCCGCAGCCCGCCAAGCGTACGTATCATCTGCACTACACCACACTACACACTACACACGAAGGCGTACGGCGGCGTGTACACGGCCACCACGGCCGCCACCTCCTACCCCACGCAGGCCTACACCGCGCCCGCGCCGCAGCCCGCCAAGCGTACGTATCATCTGCACTACACCACACTACACACTACACACGAAGGCGTACGGCGGCGTGTACACGGCCACCACGGCCGCCACCTCCTACCCCACGCAGGCCTACACCGCGCCCGCGCCGCAGCCCGCCAAGCGTACGTATCATCTGCACTACACCACACTACACACTACACACGAAGGCGTACGGCGGCGTGTACACGGCCACCACGGCCGCCACCTCCTACCCCACGCAGGCCTACACCGCGCCCGCGCCGCAGCCCGCCAAGCGTACGTATCATCTGCACTACACCACACTACACACTACACACGAAGGCGTACGGCGGCGTGTACACGGCCACCACGGCCGCCACCTCCTACCCCACGCAGGCCTACACCGCGCCCGCGCCGCAGCCCGCCAAGCGTACGTATCATCTGCACTACACCACACTACACACTACACACGAAGGCGTACGGCGGCGTGTACACGGCCACCACGGCCGCCACCTCCTACCCCACGCAGGCCTACACCGCGCCCGCGCCGCAGCCCGCCAAGCGTACGTATCATCTGCACTACACCACACTACACACTACACACGAAGGCGTACGGCGGCGTGTACACGGCCACCACGGCTGCCACCTCCTACCCCACGCAGGCCTACACCGCGCCCGCGCCGCAGCCCGCCAAGCGTACGTATCATCTGCACTACACCACACTACACACTACACACGAAGGCGTACGGCGGCGTGTACACGGCCACCACGGCCGCCACCTCCTACCCCACGCAGGCCTACACCGCGCCCGCGCCGCAGCCCGCCAAGCGTACGTATCATCTGCACTCTACCCTGCACACTACATACTACACACTACACACTACACTTACCTTGACTTATACAATCGAAAATTAATAGAATCAGACCATTACAGCAAATTCTTTCCACCATTTGAAATGCTTGTGTCTGATTGAAGACTGAATTAACTATTGTATGTATTTCCACGGATGCGCTAAAATGGAACTTGATAAAAAAAATTGCCCGTACTTACTATACTGGACAGTTGGGTTCTTTACTACAATCTACAATACTATAATTATTAGTAGAATTTAATTGTAAATATGAATAACTTATTCTTTTGATTGTATTACAGCTCTCTACAACGCTGCCACCATGTACGTTGCACAACAGACTAAAACCGGCGGCGGCGGGTAAGGATTACATTTTCTTACACTAAACTGCTTTCTTATGTAGTTTTTAGGTTGATAAGAGGTATGTGCATTATCATGGTTAATATTAAAACATGACGAAAATTATAAAGGTGTTAAGTAGGTGCAGTACATTTTTAAGTAATATGAACTCGTATAAAGATTTATCGTCCATAAAAAAATTAAAAATCGAAAGTTTTTTCGTTTTTATTGCTACAATTTTACTAATTATATAGCTATTTTTATATATAATCATTTATTATTTATGAATATACATTTACATACAATACAATTACAATATTATGTTTGATAGTGGTTGGAAGAACTACAATAAAGGAGGCGTAGGCGCAGGACAACAGCGGCGCCCCAAGCCGCCGCCTAAAGCCCAGCAGCTGCACTACTGCGACGTGTGCCGAATCTCCTGCGCTGGACCGCAGGTGAGCTAGAAATTGTAATGGGAAGTTTATTTACTACCCATAGTAGCTTGTTGCTGGAAATGTACCTCAACAACAAAAGCTAACTTGACATTCATGGATAGCCAATTGTATTGTTGGTTTATGTATCTCCTCACATTTTCACACCTTTAGGTCGGCCACATACATAAGGAATTCCGTTTCGTGATTCCGTGAATACATCACACATGTACGTTTTTCTTTTTCGTTCGGAATAACAAGGGTCAGTTGAGAGACGTTAGCCATTGAGTCTAGACATTCTGCCAGCGAATAATGACGACGAATTTCTGATTGCGATTCCATTGTTGCTGTATCATCCTTACTAGGTGCATACCCTTATCACCCTAAGCTTGCAATATTTTTTAAATATGGATGTCTGTAAACTCTTCGACGAATTATTAAATTAAATAAGATGAAAGGTTACGAAAAGCTAAAAAACATATAAGATTAAATGTAAAAACATATGTAAACACACCGACTCGCTTCGGTCGTGCGACTTGTACAAAATCTATGGAAAACTTGCGTTCGGAGCGGCTTTTTTCCGTTCGGGATCCCGAAAGCACAGGTGATCATACGGAATCTCGAATCGGAGAAAATTCCGTACGGAAAAATACCGCACGTGTGTGGCGGGTCACAGATTTTATATGTACCTGCTGCGTTCGGGATTCCGAATCGGAATATCGATACGGAATTCCGTATGTATGTGGAAGGCCTAAACGGTGGTAGAGCCACGGGGCAAATTATGGGCAACGTATGGGCCGGCTCGAGCCGGACATGTCCATCCTTTGGCTACGCCTAGACAGCGACGACCATCCGTGCGTCTATACAGATCTCCCCGCATGATCGGTTAAACGTGAACCGAGCCATTCGGAGTGGTGGGCGCTAAAATCGCCAAGGATCACGATCTCTGCGGATGGGACCTGTTGTAGCAAGGAATCTGTAGCCATTTGGACGTGGTCGATGAGTCGGTCTGTTTCGGCATTACCGCTATCGGACCTATAGAGGCACCCGTAGACGCGCGGATGGTCGTCGCTGTCTAAGCGTAGTCAAAGGATGGACAGGTCCGAACCTTCAAGACTGCCGAGGCGTCGAGAACAGATGTCCTCTCTGACATACACGCAAACTCCAGCCCGAGGCACAAAGGAGTGCTCCAATTTGTAAGGAGAGATACGAAGTATCAGCCGGAGAGGACACCTGCGTCTCGCTCAGAAAGAGCAAGGCCAGCTTCGCCGTCTCGAGATGGTAGTGGACGGCGTTTAGGTTCGAGTGAACTCCCCTGATGTTGCAGAAATTCACGGATAGCGTGGCAGGGGTCGCCTTGGTATTGTTGCTGTTTGCCCCGAGTAGCTCTCACCAGACGAAACGCAGAAGCAGAGTTTCTACTTCACGCCGATATTCTGTGAGGTTGTGGTACCAACACGGCTCGAGCCGGCCCATACGTGCAACAGCAAAAACTGCCGCGTGGCTCTACCACCGTTTTATGATTTAGAAGATGTTTTTTTCCTCGCACAACTTCCTTGTGAAATCGATTACCACCAGCTATTTTTCCGGACCGATACGACTTAGGGACCTTCAAGAAAAGAGCCTACCCCTTTTTAAAAGGCCGGCAACGCATCTGCAATTCCTCTGGTTCCCCTGGTGTTGCAGTTGTTCATGGGCGGCGGTAGTCACTTACCATCAGATGAGCCGCATTCTCGTTTGCCCCCTCTCTTATATAAAAAAAACT
The DNA here is from genome assembly GCA_963668995.1 of Parnassius mnemosyne. Taxonomy (NCBI): domain Eukaryota; kingdom Metazoa; phylum Arthropoda; class Insecta; order Lepidoptera; family Papilionidae; genus Parnassius; species Parnassius mnemosyne. The sequence goes on along the minus strand of CAVLGL010000024.1, from coordinate 4,149,840 downwards.
GCGAATGCGAAGCGCAAAAGTTTGGGCTTTATTGTGTACTTGACAAGGTGATGGTCTTGCTCTCATTGATTTTGGTATATTTTTTTAAACCACACTAATTAGTGAATAAAACTGTTGATTTTATTTGAGTTTTGCAATATGTATGGTTATAAAAAAAGTACAATGAAAAGTGACTATTCTGTGGTAAAAATAGAATGTTTACAAAATAACTTTAGAAAGACTGCATTAAATGACTTTGGTGATGGCCTGCGGTTCTCAACACTATGGTAGAGTGTGGTTGAGCAGATCTCTCCATGCTACAACCATAATATAAGCTGCAGTAATATAGCTATTTAATTAATAAAAAATATCAGAATCTGCTTAAAGTAGCCTAGATATCGCGTAACACATACAAAAAAAAATTAAAAGAAAACTTTCCTCCAGAAAGTAGAATACGTAGGAATAAGTGGAAAACTACTGGCTTGAATCAAGTCTTTTTATGTAGGAGATCCCTAAAAGTAAGAATTGGTGGAGCGAAGTGAGATCACATAGAAATAAATAAGTGCCACAGGGTTCCATTTTAGGTCCTGTATTGTACATTGACCTTCCCCCTTGCCTACAGTGTGATGTCAGCATCTTTGCAGATGATATTAAAAGATTTTAAGTGGACATTACGACATTGAGGAGTATGACAAATTGTTTATTCGTAATGAAAACACGTCAAGGACCACATCTTAGGTTATGTACCATCTTTTCAAACAACAACTTACACAAGTACTATATTTCTAATCATGTAGACACAGAGTGAAATATCCTGCCAGATAACGTAGTCTCCGTTAAAAATGTAAACAAATTCAATAATATATTAGATAATCAGTTTTTGAACTGCAAAAGGAGTAACTAGTTGGGGACAAACAGGATACAAGCATTATCAGTTGTTTCAACTGCTTGCTTGATAATATAGTTCAAAAAAAAAAGTCCGGGTGTATTTTCGTGCTACAAGCATAATAGTTGTAGGTGGTTCTCCATCCATCCATCCATCCATCTATTCACCACAGCCTATAAAAGTCCACTGCTGAACATAGGCCTCCATTGTAGATTATATCTTAGGGGTTTTTTGCCCTAGTGGATATGCTTGGCAGGTGGGTTGGCTATTGCAGTTTTTTAATATTTTGAGTGGTTCTTAGGAAAATGCTGCCGGCCCATCTGTTTCAAGTTTCCCTCAGTCGCTTCTTACGACAGTATAGCTGCAGCTACAGGTGTCTCTATGACGTAAAGTGAGTCGGGGCGTGTTTTGGTGTTGAAGCAGTGTATCTGGCGGCGGTTGTAGCACGTGGTGTGTGTGCGCAGACGTACAAGGAGCACCTGGAGGGGCAGAAGCACAAGAAGAAGGAGGCGGCGGTGAAGCTGTTCGCGGCGGGCGGCGGCGCGGGCGGGCGCGCGGCGGGCTCGGCGCTGCGCTGCGAGCTGTGCGACGTGACGTGCACCGGCGCCGACGCCTTCGCGGCGCACGTGCGCGGCATCAAGCACCAGAAGGTGCTCAAGCTGCACACCATGCTCGGCAAGCCCATCCCGCCCGCCGAGCCGGCCAAGCTGCACCAGGGTACGTACCCGCACTGCTGCACCACACCACCACACCACCACACTGTACACTACAACACAACACACGCCGCGCTGCGAGCTGTGCGACGTGACGTGCACCGGCGCCGACGCCTTCGCGGCGCACGTGCGCGGCATCAAGCACCAGAAGGTGCTCAAGCTGCACACCATGCTCGGCAAGCCCATCCCGCCCGCCGAGCCGGCCAAGCTGCACCAGGGTACGTACCCGCACTGCTGCACCACACCACCACACCACCACACTGTACACTACAACACAACACACGCCGCGCTGCGAGCTGTGCGACGTGACGTGCACCGGCGCCGACGCCTTCGCGGCGCACGTGCGCGGCATCAAGCACCAGAAGGTGCTCAAGCTGCACACCATGCTCGGCAAGCCCATCCCGCCCGCCGAGCCGGCCAAGCTGCACCAGGGTACGTACCCGCACTGCTGCACCACACCACCACACCACCACACTGTACACTACAACACAACACACGCCGCGCTGCGAGCTGTGCGACGTGACGTGCACCGGCGCCGACGCCTTCGCGGCGCACGTGCGCGGCATCAAGCACCAGAAGGTGCTCAAGCTGCACACCATGCTCGGCAAGCCCATCCCGCCCGCCGAGCCGGCCAAGCTGCACCAGGGTACGTACCCGCACTGCTGCACCACACCACCACACCACCACACTGTACACTACAACACAACACACGCCGCGCTGCGAGCTGTGCGACGTGACGTGCACCGGCGCCGACGCCTTCGCGGCGCACGTGCGCGGCATCAAGCACCAGAAGGTGCTCAAGCTGCACACCATGCTCGGCAAGCCCATCCCGCCCGCCGAGCCGGCCAAGCTGCACCAGGGTACGTACCCGCACTGCTGCACCACACCACCACACCACCACACTGTACACTACAACACAACACACGCCGCGCTGCGAGCTGTGCGACGTGACGTGCACCGGCGCCGACGCCTTCGCGGCGCACGTGCGCGGCATCAAGCACCAGAAGGTGCTCAAGCTGCACACCATGCTCGGCAAGCCCATCCCGCCCGCCGAGCCGGCCAAGCTGCACCAGGGTACGTACCCGCACTGCTGCACCACACCACCACACCACCACACTGTACACTACAACACAACACACGCCGCGCTGCGAGCTGTGCGACGTGACGTGCACCGGCGCCGACGCCTTCGCGGCGCACGTGCGCGGCATCAAGCACCAGAAGGTGCTCAAGCTGCACACCATGCTCGGCAAGCCCATCCCGCCCGCCGAGCCGGCCAAGCTGCACCAGGGTACGTACCCGCACTGCTGCACCACACCACCACACCACCACACTGTACACTACAACACAACACACGCCGCGCTGCGAGCTGTGCGACGTGACGTGCACCGGCGCCGACGCCTTCGCGGCGCACGTGCGCGGCATCAAGCACCAGAAGGTGCTCAAGCTGCACACCATGCTCGGCAAGCCCATCCCGCCCGCCGAGCCGGCCAAGCTGCACCAGGGTACGTACCCGCACTGCTGCACCACACCACCACACCACCACACTGTACACTACAACACAACACACGCCGCGCTGCGAGCTGTGCGACGTGACGTGCACCGGCGCCGACGCCTTCGCGGCGCACGTGCGCGGCATCAAGCACCAGAAGGTGCTCAAGCTGCACACCATGCTCGGCAAGCCCATCCCGCCCGCCGAGCCGGCCAAGCTGCACCAGGGTACGTACCCGCACTGCTGCACCACACCACCACACCACCACACTGTACACTACAACACAACACACGCCGCGCTGCGAGCTGTGCGACGTGACGTGCACCGGCGCCGACGCCTTCGCGGCGCACGTGCGCGGCATCAAGCACCAGAAGGTGCTCAAGCTGCACACCATGCTCGGCAAGCCCATCCCGCCCGCCGAGCCGGCCAAGCTGCACCAGGGTACGTACCCGCACTGCTGCACCACACCACCACACCACCACACTGTACACTACAACACAACACACGCCGCGCTGCGAGCTGTGCGACGTGACGTGCACCGGCGCCGACGCCTTCGCGGCGCACGTGCGCGGCATCAAGCACCAGAAGGTGCTCAAGCTGCACACCATGCTCGGCAAGCCCATCCCGCCCGCCGAGCCGGCCAAGCTGCACCAGGGTACGTACCCGCACTGCTGCACCACACCACCACACCACCACACTGTACACTACAACACAACACACGCCGCGCTGCGAGCTGTGCGACGTGACGTGCACCGGCGCCGACGCCTTCGCGGCGCACGTGCGCGGCATCAAGCACCAGAAGGTGCTCAAGCTGCACACCATGCTCGGCAAGCCCATCCCGCCCGCCGAGCCGGCCAAGCTGCACCAGGGTACGTACCCGCACTGCTGCACCACACCACCACACTGTACACTACAACACAACACACGCCGCGCTGCGAGCTGTGCGACGTGACGTGCACCGGCGCCGACGCCTTCGCGGCGCACGTGCGCGGCATCAAGCACCAGAAGGTGCTCAAGCTGCACACCATGCTCGGCAAGCCCATCCCGCCCGCCGAGCCGGCCAAGCTGCACCAGGGTACGTACCCGCACTGCTGCACCACACCACCACACCACCACACTGTACACTACAACACAACACACGCCGCGCTGCGAGCTGTGCGACGTGACGTGCACCGGCGCCGACGCCTTCGCGGCGCACGTGCGCGGCATCAAGCACCAGAAGGTGCTCAAGCTGCACACCATGCTCGGCAAGCCCATCCCGCCCGCCGAGCCGGCCAAGCTGCACCAGGGTACGTACCCGCACTGCTGCACCACACCACCACACCACCACACTGTACACTACAACACAACACACGCCGCGCTGCGAGCTGTGCGACGTGACGTGCACCGGCGCCGACGCCTTCGCGGCGCACGTGCGCGGCATCAAGCACCAGAAGGTGCTCAAGCTGCACACCATGCTCGGCAAGCCCATCCCGCCCGCCGAGCCGGCCAAGCTGCACCAGGGTACGTACCCGCACTGCTGCACCACACCACCACACCACCACACTGTACACTACAACACAACACACGCCGCGCTGCGAGCTGTGCGACGTGACGTGCACCGGCGCCGACGCCTTCGCGGCGCACGTGCGCGGCATCAAGCACCAGAAGGTGCTCAAGCTGCACACCATGCTCGGCAAGCCCATCCCGCCCGCCGAGCCGGCCAAGCTGCACCAGGGTACGTACCCGCACTGCTGCACCACACCACCACACCACCACACTGTACACTACAACACAACACACGCCGCGCTGCGAGCTGTGCGACGTGACGTGCACCGGCGCCGACGCCTTCGCGGCGCACGTGCGCGGCATCAAGCACCAGAAGGTGCTCAAGCTGCACACCATGCTCGGCAAGCCCATCCCGCCCGCCGAGCCGGCCAAGCTGCACCAGGGTACGTACCCGCACTGCTGCACCACACCACCACACCACCACACTGTACACTACAACACAACACACGCCGCGCTGCGAGCTGTGCGACGTGACGTGCACCGGCGCCGACGCCTTCGCGGCGCACGTGCGCGGCATCAAGCACCAGAAGGTGCTCAAGCTGCACACCATGCTCGGCAAGCCCATCCCGCCCGCCGAGCCGGCCAAGCTGCACCAGGGTACGTACCCGCACTGCTGCACCACACCACCACACCACCACACTGTACACTACAACACAACACACGCCGCGCTGCGAGCTGTGCGACGTGACGTGCACCGGCGCGGAGATATGCTATTGCTCCACAATATCATAATCTAAAGGTAAAATTATACACCATAAAAGAAACCAGCATCACAAACAAAAATGTATATTATACCTACATTCACCGTTATTTTTGTTTTTTTTTTTATCCTATCTGAATTATAAATCACACAGTAATCATTTTTAAGCTTAAAGTATGCTAAATGTTGTTGTTGTAGTTTACACTTCTGTCATGTTTTCAGATTGATTTAACAGGAAATATGTGGAAAAGAATGTAGTAAAAATATTTGAATGTCATGGGTACATACTATTTAAAATGATAATTTCCTGTGAAATGTACTGATTAGATCAATCATGTATTTGTTTTTTTTTATTTATTATTGACTTATTTTTTCTTTATAAAAATTCAAATATGTCCTCTGAACACGAAACTTACGTCGCTAAGAGGACATGTTTGTCAGGCTCGCACCCGTGCTGACTTCTCGTGACGCCACAATATCATATCTGTATCTGCGACAAGTAGGCTCGTAGATTGTTCAAAACAAGTCAAATTTTCTCTTAAATTTCAAAATTATTAACACTCAGTACAGATATGGAGTGTGACATTGGTGGACCTTTTTTTTTATTAACCTCTGTAGTATTTGTTTAATTTTAAAAAAAGGATCCTCTGTGTTTGTCTTCGTAAAGTGAGAGAAAATTTGACTTTTCCGATTAGCGAAAAAGACGGTGGCCGGTACGCCCAAGATCGCATTCGTGGCGTCTGGAGAGCTCAGCACGGTCGGGAGCGGCAATGAAGAGGGCAAACCGTGTGAAGCAGACAAGGAGAAGGAGGGCGAGGACAAGGAGGAGGACGGCGACGCCGAGCCCGAGGTGCAGCCGGTGGGGCAGGACTACATCGAGGAGATCCGCGGCGACGACGGCAAGGCGCTCAGCTTCAACTGCAAGCTGTGTGACTGCAAGTTCAACGACCCCAACGCCAAGGAGATGCACATGAAGGGCCGCCGCCACCGCCTGCAGTACAAGAAGAAGGTTCGTATTTGCTTCTACTGTTGCCCATAGGCGTCGTCTTATTTTTTAGCACGCTTTTATTAGCTTCGTATGTATCTTCTATCTGTCTATGTAACGAAGTCTTTTAATGTAATTTTCACCAACTTGTAGAAGAACTGAGGATGAATGTAGATGTCTATGGGCCAAAAAATCCACTTACCATCAGGTCGACTGTGTGCTTGTCACCCTTTTTAACTAATTAACAATATTAAAAGATAACAGTAACATTTTTTACATTTTTATCAACTTAATATTTCATTATTTAATATTGGTCAGTACAAACTGCCATCCAATGATTACTTAGTAAAAGGTTTGAGGTGCTCGTCGAGCCTGGCGGCTACAAATTGCCGCCAAGAGTTCCGAGTATCGCATGATAACAACCTGCAATGAGGATGAGCAATTTTAAAATAACTACCATGCATGCATATAACCTGCAACCGACTACTCTTGTGGAAGGATGCAACTAATTACTTTTGTGGAAGGAAATAGAGTAGGACAGAACAGTTTGTGACTATAGTATCTATTATTACAGTACCATGTCTGATATCCCTATAGCCACTGTGTGTGTGATTACAAATCTTCTAAACTTTGGAGCAATTGAGGCATAATTATTTGTAATAATTTTAGCTCTATAATAGATTTTGTATTTAAAATAAAATAGTAATTAAATAAATTAAACTTGAAAGTTTGAATTTAAAATCTTAACATGAAGCAAATAAATTGTTTTTCAGGTTCAACCAGATTTAGAAGTTAAAGTCAAGCCATCAACACACCAACGTAAGTTGGCCGAGGCCAAGGCACAACGAATGCTGGTCCGTGACGAGTTATGGGCGAGGCGACGTATGCATGATGTAAGTAATAATTTATCAATGTATTTTTTTAATTACACTTACTTTCTAAGCTTTACAGTAATTACCAATAATGGTAAAATTATATTTGAAAAATAAGAATGCTGTTATAATATGACTTTTTATTAATATAAGATTTCTGTGAGTTGATGATGAATATAATGTAGCTGAGTCGACTATGATAATGGGACTAAACACTTGATCTAAGTCCAATAACTTGATACACTAAGGCTGAGAGATCTATAGACCTTAACTATAAACTTTGACTTTGCTTAGGCTTTGTTTTCGACCTAAGACAATGTCGGTATTTATAGAGCTAACTTCGGAGTCATGCTGAGTGCGCGCTTAGCAAAGCCTAAGTCAACGAAATTGATGACACGTAAAACTCAGGATATTATCCAAAACCACCGTATTAATTTTAAATCGTTGTTTTTATGTTACTCTAATTATTTATAATAATAAATAGGTCATAAATAGGTTCAGGCCGTCTTCTAGTTTTAAATAGTATTTAATCGAATTTTTTTTAATCTTTTTTTTTTCTGATTTCCACTTCTCATTTATACCTGTTTTCATTCGCCCATTTTCTATTTCAATAATAATAACTTAATTATGAAATACAATTTGGACTTATTTGATTTTTAAATATAATTTTTTTTTATTTATACAGTAAAATCAAAAACATTATTCATGGAAGCATTCATTAATTTTTTTGACTGTCTGGGCCTTAGCATAAGCTTAGCTTAATCTTAGCCTGATACAGTATAAATTCAGAATCAAAGATTATGCTAAGCATATACTCAGCTAATTTTTTCGTAAGTAAAGTTTGAGCAAAGTCTAAGTACCGGTCTATAGATCTCAGCCTAAATCTCAGAAATAAAAATGCGATAAAATCTGTTAAAAAATTATTATCATTCAGTTGATAAAAAATAGAACTGAATTGTATATGTATATATCTAATTAAAATATTTATCAGGGCATGGAAGAGGAAGAACGCGCGTATTGGGAGGGAGGCGCCGAGGCGTGGTGGCCGAGAGGCCCGTTGCCGCCGCATCTACACCACCATCACCACGTGAGTATATATCACTTAGTACACCGCTGAATTATTCATATAATTTATTACATAATTTTTTAGGAGTTAAAATTGGGAGTGGTCTGTTTCATCTATGCATCTTTACATATAAATAAAATTAAGTGTCTCTATAGTATCTAAATAAATGTCTTTTTTTAACTGAGGTGTTTACATAATGATTTCTTATATTTACGCGAACACACTACACATTTAAATAAAAACTAACTACGGATTTTATCACGTATATTAACTTATTTTATATTCCCGACGTTTCGAGCACTTTACAGCAAGTGAAGTCTGCAGTCTGTGAACACGTACAGGATCGCCAACGTCACTACATTAGATTTGATAGACCACAAATCCTCGCTAAAGAACACCGATTTCTTCCAAGGATGATTCGCGAGACTATTGAAATCAATAAAACATTCTAATTTCAATAGAGAAGATGGCTGGGTGCTACCATCTGCTTGGGATCCCATAATTAATAAAATTAAATCCCAACCCAAGCATACAACTGCAAGACTTCAAGATATCATAAGTTTATACTGCGTAGATTGGAACAAAAATTAATAATTTTTAATCTGGAGGTAGCTGTGGTTAACTATGACATTTGGACGTCATACACTTCAGTCCCCCCGTGACCATGGGTGCTGTAAAGTGCTCGAAACGTCTGAGGTGTTTATTTTTCCATTCCATTAAAAAAAATCGACGAATGCCTTCTCCCTGAAATAATTGACGGTCAGATACTACGAAATTTATTTGTAAGAGAAATGATGGAAATGACGGCAGAATAAATATACATATTTATTATTTTATAATTTTTGTATTATTTAAAATACCACAAACACCTCTTTTGCCACATAAATATTAAGAATTTACTTGTTGATAAGAGCAGTTATTATATTATAAACTCTCCAGTGGCAAATTAAATAGTAGAATTATCACAGCAAGCAGTAGAATGCGAACATTAGTTACTCATTAATTGGTTACGGTTTGTATTGCTCATTACAAATAATAATAAACGTAAACTCACAGTTGTTACTTCATTGTCTTTTGAAAAAACACAAAATGAGCATCTAATTTCACAGTTTTATGCAGACTGTAAATCAGTATAGGATAAACGTCGATGTCGACTGACATTTTTATGATATCGATAAAAACTTCGACAGTTGTCACTTCCCTAATTGTGTACGTAAGGAGACCAGAGGTGACGGATGGTACACTACCCTCCGTCACCTCTGGTCTTCCGCGTAGAGTACGATAGGGATAACTAACTGCAGCTCAGAACGATTTTGCCTACAAAAAATATGATCGATCGACTTTTCGTATTTCCCTGTTTTCTCTTCGAAAACTAAGCCGATCAAATTATTTTTGGTATCAGCATTTAAAGGAAGAATAGATCTATTCTCCTATTACTTGTTTTTATCTTAAAACCATTTCACATTTGTTTGGTAGTTGTCTGATTGTGGAGGTAAAAAGGTTTTTAGAAAGTAATATTTATTTGTTGTTTGGTTGTTGTATGGCGGTGATAAGAGGGTAGGTCAGTAGCAGTTGGGCGAGGGCAGTGATAGCGGTGAGGTGCGGGGAGGTGTGCAGTAGTTGCGATGTTGACGTGAGGCGTGTGGCGTGTGCACAGGGCATGCCGTACGGCGCGCCGGCGCGGCGCAGCGAGACGTCGGACGACCGGCACGTGCTGGCGCGCCACGCCGACATCTACCCGGCCGAGCAGGAGCTGGCCGACATCCAGCGCGCCGTCTCGCACACCGAGCGCGCGCTCAAGTCGCTCTCCGACGCGCTGGCCGACCTGGCGCGCCCCAAGGTACACAAGCACACCACACCACGCACACCACACCAGCGAGACGTCGGACGACCGGCACGTGCTGGCGCGCCACGCCGACATCTACCCGGCCGAGCAGGAGCTGGCCGACATCCAGCGCGCCGTCTCGCACACCGAGCGCGCGCTCAAGTCGCTCTCCGACGCGCTGGCCGACCTGGCGCGCCCCAAGGTACACAAGCACACCACACCACGCACACCACACCAGCGAGACGTCGGACGACCGGCACGTGCTGGCGCGCCACGCCGACATCTACCCGGCCGAGCAGGAGCTGGCCGACATCCAGCGCGCCGTCTCGCACACCGAGCGCGCGCTCAAGTCGCTCTCCGACGCGCTGGCCGACCTGGCGCGCCCCAAGGTACACAAGCACACCACACCACGCACACCACACCAGCGAGACGTCGGACGACCGGCACGTGCTCACGTCTCATAAATTAATTATTTCATATTTAAGTAAGTGAACGCAAAAAGTTGTCATTAACAATATGAGCTCTTCCAGATCGATGGTACAAATGGGCGTGCCTCAAGGCTCAATTCTCGGCCCCTTTCTGTTTCTTGTATACATTAATGACTTACCTTACATAGTAGGGGATAACCATCATATAGTATTATTTGCAGATGACACTTCTTTAATTTTCAAATTAAGTCTACAATTACTGAAATATGACGAAGTAAGTAATGCTATATCTAAATTAGTAAATTGGTTCAATGTTAATAATTTGCATTTAAATGGCACTAAAACGAAATGTATGAAATTCATGACTCCAAATGTCAAACAATTAAATACTAATGTAATTTTAAATGGGGAGAAACTGAGTCTTGTAGATACCACCATTTTTCTTGGCATCACACTAGACGCGAAGCTTCAATGGAGCCCCCATATATCAAAACTAGCAAGCAGACTTAGTTCTGCAGCATATGCTGTAAAAAGATTAGAAGTCTAACCAGTGTTGAAACAGCTAGACTAGTTTACTTCAGCTATTTCCATAGCATAATGTCGTATGGTATTTTGCTATGGGGACACACAGCTGACACTGAAATTATATTTGTTTTACAGAAGAGGGCCATAAGAGCAATTTATGATTTAAAGCCTAAAGAGTCGCTGCGACAAAAATTTAAGAAAATTAATATATTAACTTTGGCCTCTCAATACATTTATGAAAATGTAATGTACGTACACAAAAATAAAAGTAGTTTTACAAAAATAAGTGATATTCATTCTGTAAATACTAGGAACAGTCACAAGCTAGTAGTACCAGTTACTTGACTCCATCGAGTCAGTAATTCATTCTTGGGGCGATGTATACGCTTTTACAACAAAATTCCAGAAAATATACAAAGTTTGACCTGTTCAAAGTTCAAAAACTTTATTAAACTAAGTTTGTATAAAAAGGGTTATTATTATATTAAGGAATTTATGGATGATAATAACCCCTGGAAATGAGGTGATCGCTACCAAGCTATTTCTAATTTGTTGTGTTGTTAATTTGTGTAACATCATGATTGTAAGCCGTTATTTAAAAAAAAAGTCCCGCTGGGTTTCTTGCTGGTTCTTCCCAGGACGGAGGTTTTTTCCGAACCAGTGGTAATCAAACAAAAGAGTGACTTTCAATAAGTATTATTTATATTCTATATTGAATAAAAAAGTTTCTGTTTCTGTTGATGGATGCAGGTGGTTCAGGGCTGTGCTTTGTGGCATTCCTTGGGGAGGCCTATGTTCAGCATTGGACTTTTGAAGGGCTGTAATGATGATAATGATGATGATAACTTTTCACAGTGCAGGCCTTCTTGGAACTTATTCACCCTAGTGAGTTGAAGGAACAAACCCCCGTACATTTCATAGTGTGTTTATTTTGTTTAACTAATATTTTATCTTTTACAGAATCAGCCTACTAAAGGTGGAGTTAAACCTGATGACAAAAAAGATGACAAACCAGAAGGCAAAGAGGATGGTCGAGACAATCAGTTGTGAGTATATGAATTTATCTTATTTAAATCATACAGTAAAATAAGTTGTATATGCTGTATAAGTATTACTACTGGGCAGAAGACTTAACTTTTTGTTTTTGAGAGAGTTATAGAACAGTTAGTTTGCTGTGTTGTTTTAATGTGACATATTGGCAAACTAAAGGAAAATATATCATACTTTATTAAATGTTTAACGGAATTATAAATGAAATTAATAATACATTGGTTACATATCAAATCTATTTATTTCCAACTGTGTTTTTTTTATATTTCTGTTTTTCCCAAAAACAGATTTATTTGCTTATTGTGACACAGACTAGTACTAGCTTGAAGGTGATTGTGTGTATCTTAATGTTTGGAGATTTTATCTTATCTGTTCTTGAAGGCGTTCAATTAACGATAACGCGATTGTAATAAATTCTTCATGGGATTCCGCTTGACAGGTTGATGTCATCTCGGATGTTTGTTGCTACTTAGTAAGTATACATTTTGTAGATTAGGGTCATAGTAATATTCTTGTATGTAGTATAGTGTCTGTGGCTCTCTAGTGGTGGTGATATTGAATGTGTGGGTTGTTGCAGGTTCTCGTTCGTGGGCGAGGGCGAGGCGGGCGCGGGGGCGGGCGGCGGCGCAGGCGCGGGGGCGGGGGCGGGGGCGGGCGCGGGCGCAGGGGCGGGGGCGGGCGCGGGCGGCGGCGAGGCGGGCGTGCGCGCGCTGAAGGGCGTGATGCGCGTGGGGCTGCTGGCCAAGGGGCTGCTGCTGCGCGGCGACCGCGACGTGCGGCTGGTGGTGCTGTGCCACGACCGCCCCACCGTCACGCTGCTCAAGCGCGTCGCCGCCGACCTGCCGCACCACCTCGCGCGCGTCAAGGTACGCCGACCGCACTAGCGCTAGCACTAGCACTAGCACTAGCACTAGCACTAGCACTGGCAGAATACACATTCATTAAGCGACAGTAACCTAATGGCAAGGTACGAATCGCAAACTCAAAAGGTCTTGTGTTTAATCCATCGTTCGACTACTGTCGTGAACTAAACAAAGTGCAGTAAAGGAGCGGAATAATGTTTCGTGTTTCTTCAATTCGTTAAATTAGAACACAAATGCCCTTTTTATTGTCTTTGGCAACTTCACTATTTACCATCACTTAAGGTAGTAATCAAGCACTGGCTTATTATAATTAAAAAAATTAAAATAAATAAACGCAAAAAAAAACGTTAAATTTTGATTGCAGCCCACTTCAAAACGGAAGAAGTTCTCAATTCAACAATATTTTGCTTTTATTTACAAACATGTATACTACGGGATATCTTCGCCAAATATGAACCAATTTTAATAATAATTTCTTATATTTACACGAAGACTACACATTAAATGAAACTAATTTTTACGGATTTTATCGCGTTTAATTTAACTTTTTAATTCCCGACGTTTCGGGTGCTTTACATCAATTTTAATAGTTCCTTTTTAATTGAATAGGATAATACTTCAGGGTTGATCCTGTATAACTTAGTTATTTAATGTTGGTTTTACTTTTATTAAAAATTTTATTTTATTCATTGTATTCGCGTAAATTACTAGGACCTAGGATGTTTACTTTATAGAATAGAATACAATCATTTTTATTGAACGTACATAGATTATAAAAATACTTAATGTAATATACATGCAGTGTTCTGTCTTGGGAAGAACCAGTAAAGAAAGGACACAGGTTGTACAAGCTACTTAGAAAACTTTAAAAAGATTTTTGACCTTTTTTAAAAAGAAATAAACTTTAAAAAGACCACCCACTAGGAATGATCCAAGGGTTATTATCAACCATGTATCCATTTATATTATAATCCTTTTTATACATACAGTTTTCATTTAATAAAATATTTACACTTGGTAATAGAGAGACCTTGTATGTTGTGGTCGATGGATGCAGGTGGCTCAGGACCGTGCTTTGTGGCATTCCTTGGGGGAGGTCTATTTTCAGCAGTGGACTTATGAAAGGCTGTAATGATAATGATGATGATGCTGTATGTTGTAGTAACATAAACATTGCCTTATGAATAGGATTTTTTTAAACATTATTACAATATAATATTTTGTACACACTAATTGCAGGGCCCGGGTGACGAACCCAAATACAAAGTGGAGCTGCAGGCCGCCGAGGGCGCTGTGCAAGTATCGGACGGCAACGTGAACGTGCTGGTCAGCCTCACGTCGGCTGTCATGCGAGAGCCTGCAGGTACACACCAGATACTGCTGGACCAATCCACCTGTATTGCAGTCAGCACGTGTCTTGAGACCTGGACTCATGACGTGAGACTTGCACACTAGCTCCCGCTGTCAACCAATAATGGATCTAATTACACAGTGGAAAGGTTAGCTTCACCTTACAACGACGAGCGGGCCCCCTGCACCGACTGTAGGTCGAGTCTCAAGATTCATGCAAACTGTTATACCAAATATTTGGCCAGCAGAAATTGGCTGTTATATTTTTCAGTGTTCAATATACTGATCAGAGAACAAACTATCTAAATTGATCAGAATTTTTCAACCTAATATATATTACTTAATTTATTGTGTATCACTATTTTAATGAAACTATGAGATAATTTGTTCAATTTACCGCTCGGTCGTAAACCGGGCAATGTGTTGAATGCTTATTTTTAGGTGTGAGTAGGATAAGCAGCAAGAAGAAAAGGATTTTTGATCATCCCTTGAGATATATCACGTGCGTTATGCCTCCGCAGTGGTATATTGATGTCTACTGAAACGGAGCAAACATTTTTTTTTCAATTTATTAAATGTTTGTATTTGTAGTTTATTTTTAATTTTTATTATTAAAGCTGTGATTAGGTTAGTGTAAAATTATTTTTGTGATTGCAAAACATTTATTTGATTTACTTAAATATAAAAGTGAAATATTTTATATAATTAGCTTGTTAGTATGGCGGTGATTATAAAGCCGTTGCTAGTTAGGACGGTAGGGTGCCCCGCCATGTTTGCCCCGTTTTCGTCGATGTGTTGATGGTCAAACACCCTTTGTGTTGTTGTCGCTAGAGGGTGGCGACATAAAGCGAGACGACAAGGATGTGCTACCGCGGCAGAAGTGTTTGGACGCGTTGGCCGCCCTTCGGCACGCCAAGTGGTTCCAGGTACATTCGCCCACATTACCAAACGTGTGCGCACTCCACTTAAACTATCGCTTTCATCTCTAGTTTTTTTATTGATTTTTTGTATCACAAAATTGTTCATTCTTAAAAGATCTTATCAAGCAAAGTCGCAGCGAATATCCCTTCATTGTTTTTTTTTTAATTTAATGTTAATAATATATTGCTGTGACATTGATGATTTATCTTTTGCCTAAAATTGTACCTTATGGGAATTGAAAGAATAAACAAATTTCAATCCAGTCTGATTATTGCAATAATTTAATAAAACATTAGAGGGAGTGCGCACGTTTAATTTAGTCACATGTTTTATTTTATATAATAATGTAGATTTTGTTTTTGAAATAATGTGATTTTTACAATAATGTTTGTCGCTCCCATGAACATGTGGCTACAAAGTGCTTGTCTGAAAAGCTGCGTTTCCATCCGCACTTTGATAAAGCCTATGTATGGGAGTTGATCAGAAAGCATTGGGAAACGCAGTTTAAGCTTGGTCAAATCCAATGGAGATAATAACACATTCATTGCTCTACTTTGTTTTCATTTGATAATATTTTACGGAATCTCTCAACCTGAATTATGAAAGTTTTTAGGAAGAAAGAATTTAATATTTCTGATGTACAGTGGGCATGCAATCTGGCGTTCTATTTTGAAATGAATCCGAATTAAAAAATTGGAAATTTTTCTCTTGGATTTAATTACTATTTAATTCAACAAAATCACCGGACATTGAAAATTCTCTATTACTAATTTAGTTTTACTGCAACATTTATTTGATTCCTACATCAATCAACCGCTTAATCTGAATCTGAGTATTTATCAATACGGTCAGTCCATTGTATAGTCTGCAAGGTATTGAGAATCAGGGCATCTACAACTTTTTCTGCCACCAACGTGGTGCTACTTAAGAATTATGTGAAATATTTGACAGATTTCATAGTGGGGAAGTTGTAAGGAAAATGTAAGGCTTAACGTTTTTTTCTGTAATATTAGTTATATTGATTAGATTAAAAATGAATAAACCAAACTACGCATAATCCTAAAAGAGGAAAAATTAAAAAAAAAGAATTAGAAATTAGGTATTGTGTATTGTTTTTGTATATTAATATAATACTCTAGAAATTGATAAATTATTATTAAAAAAGCTAGCGATCCGTCCCGGCTTCATAAGGGTAATTAAAGCTGTAAGCACATTTGTCCGCACCGTACGCGTCGTACTTATTATTTGTTTTACCTACAACTTTTCTAGTTTTTTCCAACCACTGCACTGGTGTGAAACGTTACAGTGCAATTGAACGCTCGAAGTAACCAAGGAAAGAAATATAGTAATAGCCTTGCTTATTGGCAGAGGAAGAACAAAATAAAATTAGAATAAAAAAGAATATTCTGGTTTCATAATAATATTAATTTAAAAATGCAATTGTATGGAGAATATTATACTTTATTTAAAGACTTATTAGATGATGATGAACGATTTGTTAGATATTTGCATTTGTAAAAGAAATTTCAAGAATTGCTACATATACTAAAACCATATCTTTCTATGGAAAACTCAAGATTTAGAAGGCCAATTGAACCAGAGAAGACTTGTTGTATGTTTGAGGTAATTATTTTTATTGATATTAAGTAATCGGGTATAATTGGGTTTTTGAATTAAAATTAATTATCATTTTTTTAATTTAGTATTTAAATAATTTATCACAGCATCCATATTGATTATCGATCCAATTTTTTTTTTCAAATTATGTATAATTATTTACGAATTAATTAAAAGTTATAAAAATATAAAAATTATCACGTAAGTCAAAACCAACTGTTTTAGTGTAAAATCCACTAAGTTGGCAACATTAGACAACATTGAGTATCCGCGTTATATGACGTCATCAGCATGCGTCTTTCAATATTCGGATACCTACCGCATTTTATCAAATTCGGCGCGTACAGTGTGGGTGTCATTTGCGAGGTTTCGTATGATTTTATACAATGAATTCTAAAACTGCGCGTACGGCGCGGTCAAATGTGCGTTGAGCTTAATGGATCTCGACAACAGCGACACCTATCGGGTTCAAATATGAATATAAACCATCATAGGGAGTAGGGGGTCCCTACTATTCAAACACACACATTTTTTTTATTAAAATCGGTCGAACCATTTTTAAGTGCTAGTGAGACTAACGGATAGCAATTAATTTTTTTATATAGAGATAATTTCTCAATTACATGACATAAAAAAATTGACCTCTGTCCCAACTAGCTACATCTGGTGAGCGGGAAAATTATTGGCCCCTATTCTTTATTAATTTAGTTTTGAAGAGATTACAAAAAATAAATATTTTAATAATTAAATAATAAAAAATCCACGTAGAGGTGTGCCGGATTGCGAGTCGCCCACTGTAGAGAGTAGGTCGTGTGCGGGGTGCGGGGTGCGCGGGGTGGGTGTAGGGTTGAGGGTTCCGTGGGTGCGCGAGTGTGCGTGTGACGAGCGCGCGTGGCGTGTGCGTGTGTGCAGGCGCGCGCGGCCAGCCTGCAGTCGTGCGTCATCATCATCCGCATCCTGCGCGACCTCTGCCGCCGCATACCCAACTGGACGCCGCTCAATCCATACGTGAGTACAAACACGCACACACACTATCTTATTAAATCTACTCTGCTACATTTCTTGAAATATTTTCTGCTCATTACTAAGCACATTGGTAATAACTTCATACTGTTAAAACTGCACTCGATCATTAGTCTTGGATGAATTTTTCATTGACTAATGATGTATAATAACATGTGAAAAAAGATATAAAATTATTGAAATGCATTACTTTGGAAAATTGCCACAAAAAATAAAACAAATTGAAATTAAATCCAAATTATATCGTATAGTATTTTTGTTAGATAATCTCACGAATGGGTCGGCTCGACTGGGTAAGGACCACACTCTCACAGAATACCAGCGTAAAATAGCAGTTAAATGCTGCTGCTATGTTTCGTATGGTAAGTGTAGAGAACCAGAGACCCTTTTTACTGAAATAGAAACAGAAACTTTTTAATTCAATATAGATTATAAATAATTATGAATTATGAAAGTGGGACTTTTTTGTAAATACCAAGGAAAATTAATAAAAATTACAAATAATTAAAAAATCAATAATAAATTATATCTATATTACAGTTGTTTCTACAAAATTTTAAATTTACCTCTTGTCTTAAGTAAAGTTATTGCTATAAATTTAAACATATATTCTGATAACGCTTTTAACAGGAACCACAGGGTTTTATTACATGTACTTTTTTTATAATAGAATAAGTGACAAATAAGCACAGTCCACCTAATGGTAAGTGAATGCTGTGGCCCATAGACATACACATTTATACTCAATTAAAAATCAAAATGCAAATACGTAGTCACCCCTGAAGACTAAGATGGAATGCCTTATTTCTAGTAAAAAGGGTTTTTGGTACCCTACATTCACCATAAGAAACACATCAGCATTAAGTTGCTATTTTTTATAGGATAAGTGTAATAAATAATAAGTGGTCGCTGTGGCCCAGAGGCATCCACATCTATCCTCGATTACGAATCAAAACGCAATGTGCTGTCACCCGTGAGGACCAAGATGGAAAGCCTCGTTTCCAGTAAAAAAAGTCCAGTCTACACTCACCATACGAAACAAAGGAGCGTTAAGCTGCTGTTTTACACTGGTATTCTGTGAGAGCGTGGTCCTGCCCTAGTCCAGCCGACCCATTCATGCTACAGCCATAAATACAGGGTTATTTTTCAAAGAGTAGCCAAATTTTATATTGAAGTTCAAATAAATAAATTATTATATATTGATATTTTTTTTTTTGAAAATACGAGTAAATAAGGCTTCTACTTTTATTTGAAATTATTCCAAATTGAATGTGATTTTTGGGCAACAACAACAAGTTTTCGTTTCTCAAGTATTTGCTTACTGTTTACTTTCTTGTGACACGTTTACTATTTATGCTTAAGATAACTACATGAGGTGAATTATGATTCCAACTTTCATTTTACACTTTTAACGGACTTAGGATCGTTATCTATAGGAATAAATAAAATTGAAGTGTCTGTTTGTAATGTCAAAGTAACAACTTTTTACTAAACGTATATGAAAGTATGTGCACAGTAATTATAAAACACAATTTTTAACATTTTTGTCTGTCTGTCTGTCTGGGGAAGGAAGGGGGGGCTAAATTCCGCTCAAAAACATAACCTGCTCGGGGCAAACTGAGCAACAATACCAAGGCGACCCCTGCCACGCTATCCGTGAATTTCTGCAACATCAGGGGACTTCACTCTAACCTAAACGCCGTCCACTACCATCTCGAGACGGCAAAGCCGGCCTTGCTCTTTCTGACCGAGACGCAGGTTTCCTCTCCGGCTAATATTTCGTATCTTTCCTACCCGGGGTACAAATTGGAGCACTCCTTTGTGCCTCGGGCTGGAGTTTGCGTGTATGTCAGAGAGGACATGTGTTCTAGACGCCTCGGCAGTCTTGAAGGTTCGGACCTGTCCATCCTTTGGCTACGCGTAGACAGCGACGACCATCCGCGCGTCTACGGGTGCCTCTATAGGTCCCATAGCGGTAATGCCGAAACAGACCGACTCATCGAACACGTCCAAATGGCTACAGATTCCTTGCTACAACAGGTCCCATCCGCAGAGATCGTGATCCTTGGCGATTTTAACGCCCACCACTCCGAATGGCTCGGTTCACGTTTAACCGATCATGCGGGGAGATCTGTCTATGACTTTGCCTTGGCATAGGGTCTGACATAACTGGTTACTTCACCTACGCGGATTCCAGAAGTGGAGGATCATACACCTTCCCTGTTAGATCTTCTGCTGACTCTCATCCGGACGGAGGATATCAGGTTTCCGTCGATGCCCCTCTCGGATCTTCTGACCATTGTCTGGTCCGGAGTATGGTGCCACTCACACTCCCCTCGCGGTTGTGTTCTGCAGGTTGCCGCCGTGTTTGGCATTACAGGTCGGCGGATTGGGACGGAATGCGGTCTTTCTTTGCATCCTACCCATGGGGGCGGGTTTGCTTCTCACCGGATGATCCCAGCGCTGTTGCTGACTTTGTCACTGATGTCGTGCTACGGGGAATAAAACTATATATTCCATCATCTGTGGTACCCATCGGAGGCAGATCTCAGCCTTGGTTTGGTCGCTCCTGTAAGACTGCATTACGCAGTAAGCAGGAGTGTTATCAAGCCTGGGCTGCGGTTTCGGCGACTCGGGATGTAAACACCAGCACACTTAAAAAGAAGTATAACTTCGCCTCCAGGTCCTTCAAAAGAGTTATTGCTAAGGCAAAGTCAGAGCACATAGGCAGAATTGGCGAGAAACTAGTTCGCCTTCCTTCGGGAACCCGTGCATTCTGGTCTCTCACCAAGGCTGTCCAAGGGTAAGCCATCACTACCATCTCTGCACAGGGAGGACGACTCACTGGCCGCAAAAGACAAAGCCGACCTTTAGGCTCCCTTTTTGCGTCCAACTCGACTCTTGATGACGGGGGGAAAACACCGCCGACCATCCCGCGATGTGATTGCTCCATGCTGTTCTCACAGCGCTCGGTTCGCAAATTACTCCTCTCCCTGGACATCCAGAAGTCGAGTGGGCCTGACGGAATCCCACCAATTGTGCTGAGGTCGTGTGCTCCGGAGTTGGCACCGGTCCTAACGCGTCTTTTCCGGTACTCCTACTCCCAAGGCGTAGTCTCGAATTCATGGAAGACAGCTTTTGTCCACCCGATCTCTAAAAAAGGCGACCACTCAGACCCGTCCAACTATAGGCCTACCGCGATCACCTCTTTGTTCTCCAAAATAATCGAATCCATTATTAACTGCCAGCTCATGCGGTACCTTGAGGATCACCAGCTGTTTAGTGACCGCCAATACGGTTTTCGTCGGGGTCGATCAGCTGGTGATCTTCTGGTCTACCTGACCCATAGATGTGCGGAAGCAGTAGAGTCCAAGGGGGAGGCGTTGGCCGTTAGTTTGGACATTGCGAAGGTCTTCGATCGGGTTTGGCACAAAGCGCTTCTTTCGAAGCTCCGTTCCTATGGGCTTCCCGAGAAATTGTGCAATTGGATCACCAGCTTCCTTGCAGATCGGAGCATCAAGGTCATTGTAGACGGTGCATGCTCCGACTACAAGCCTATTAACACTGGTGTTCCACAAGGCTGTGTGCTATCACCAACGCGGTTTCTTCTGCATATCAATGATATGTTGCTAGCTGGTAACATTCATTGCTATGCGGATGACAGCACTGGTGATGCTCTATACAACGGCCGAGCCAATATTTCTCGGGAAAACGTCGCCGAGTACCGGGACAAACTTGTGTCTGAAGTCGAGTCTTTGCTGAACAAAGTCTCGGATTGGGGGCGACTAAATCTAGTCCAGTTTAATCCTCAGAAGACACAAGTTTGCGCGTTTACCGCTAAAAAGAATCCCTTTGTCGTATCTCCTCAGTTTCAAAGCACTCCCCTTCTTGCCTCAGCCAGTATCGGAATCCTCGGAGTCGATATATCGAGTGACGTGCAGTTTCGTGGTCATTTGGAAGAGAAGGCCAAATTGGCCTCTAAAAAGCTTGGCGTGCTCAGCAGAGCGGGACAGTATTTCATGCCGGCACACCGCCTGCAACTTTACAAGGCGCAGGTTCGGCCTCACATGGAATACTGTTCCCATCTCTGGGCAGGGGCTCCCCAGTGCCAGCTCCTTCCACTTGACCGCATCCAGCGCAGAGCGGCTCGAATCGTCGACGACCGAGTCCTTTCGGATCAGCTCGATTCATTAGCACTGCGAAGAGATGTTGCATCCCTTTGCATTTTCTTTCGCATCTACTATGGGGAGTGCTCGGAGGAATTGTTCGGATTAATCCCAGCCGCCAAATTTCACGAACGCACATCGCGGCAGAACTCCCGATACCATCCACACCATCTGGATGATTGGCGGTCCACCACTGTGCGATTTAGAACATGTTTTCTTCCTCGCACGACTTCCTTGTGGAATCGATTACCATCAGCGATTTTTCCAGACCGATACGACTTAGGGACTTTCAAGAAAAGAGCGTAGTCCTTTTTAAAAGGCCGGCAACACATCTGCGATTCCCTCCCTGGTGTTGCAGTTGTTCATGGGCGGCGGTAGTCACTTACCATCAGGTGAGCCGCATGGTCGTTTGCCCCCCTCTCTTATAAAAAAAAATCAGTGACGTAACCGACTACTGTCCTTATTATAGCGTATTTAAAAAATGGAATTATTATTTACAACTAAATTATGCAAGTAATCCCAATATCTAATATTGGTACTTCAAAATGGAATCCGTTTCTGGATGTCAACAACGAACACCACATATTAAATAACCGTTTATTCACAATGTAGATTCAAAGTAGAGGATCGGAGCGAATGAGCGGCCTGACGGCGTCCGGGGCTTTCGAAGATTTGAATTGATTGTCAAATAGGCCGCCATGCTTCTTTATGCATAGGCGAGCACGTTTTTTTTTACAACATTTTAACACTTATTACCTGTTCTTGAGCGAGTTGAATTTCCGTGAACGTAGCAATAATTTTACTGTAGCGGTTTTCCATAACTTTGGAACTTCTTTGACTTTTTATACACAGATTCCGGCGAGATTGCAGATTCACTATTTAAGTTATTAGTCATTGCACTTGAAATAATTACGACACGTACGCTAATTTCTCACCGCGCTTCTGTTTGCGCCAAACGCTAATTTCAAGAATCGACGCCAGGGGGCGCTCAGCGCGGTGATTTCCTACGGGTTGAATTTCGCGCGAGATCCGGTTGGTGGCAAGCAAGGCGCGTCGGAAGTCTATGCAGTGCGGTCTCTAGAACGGCTTGGTCGTCCCGTATAACCTTTAATTAGTGTCGGTTTTGTTAGCAAATTTATGCAACGACGATGAGTTTGTATACGTGGTACGTAGTATTTATTTACCTAGCCTTATATCTATCGTGTAGGTTTAGTCTCCATAGGCATTTTAAGCCCCACCCTTAGTTGTCCGTCGAATATACAGCTGTATGGGCCCCTGTATGGTCGAGCTTTGTCGGGGCAGCTAGGGGCGTGTACAACTTCCTTTAGTGTTTTTGTATGCACCACGTAAAGTTTCATTGCTTATAATTTAATATCGTACTATTTCACAGTTGCATAATATCGGCAACTATATTTCATAAGTCATTGGTATTTTTATTGGTACCGAAGCTTATGTAATGAGGTCACGGTCCGCCGGCTGGGCGAGCAGACATCAGTACTTACGGTGTAACGGTAGAAGGGCGCGGGAAGACGAGCTACAATGTAATTTACTGAGCGGTAAGGGTTTACGAATGTGTGCGTGCGAGGTAAAATCAGTTAAAATAATGCGTATTGAATTTAAAAGATGAAAATGACAATGTTTGAGATTTTTTGAATAATTTTCTTTATCATTTGCCTATATTACTTATTCTGAACGTTCTCTGCAAATTTGGCTGGTTATTGCAAAATAATCCTGTATATTTGCAGCGTGGCTCTAGCATGTTTGACTGGTAGAGCGTTGAACTTTTATGTATGATTTATTCTTTAAAAAAAAACGTTTAATCGAGACTAGGATTTTATCCTTTATTGTGTATACATACATTGCACAAGGAGACTCAGATCTCAGACACGGAATAATAAGAGTTGTGTGTGGTCGGTTGTGCAGGCGATGGAGCTGCTGGTGTCGGGCGTGATGCAGTCTGCGGGCGCGGCGCTGTCGCCGGGCGAGGCGCTGCGCCGCGTCATGGAGGCGCTGGCGGGCGGCCTGCTGCTGGAGCACGGGCCCGGCCTGCGCGACCCCTGCGAGAAAGAGCTCGTCGTACGTACCGCCACCAGTAGCACCAGTAGCACCAGCCACTCGGTTGTACTGCACCACTGCGCGACCCATTGGACACCGATACCACACAGATCGCGGGGGTGAAATACCGCCAACTTCTTCACACCGGACTATACAACATTTAACGTAATTTACGCACACCCACAGACACGCCAATTAGTATATTATGTTATAATCATAATACATACACTCACTTTTTAGTTATGCATTTGATTATTTATTGAATTAGTTATACTAATTCCGGAAAAATGTTTTGGTCACAGTACAAATCCATGAACGCACGACGCGCGATTGTTTACGTTAAGAAATACCTATGAACATTAACCGATATCCGAATGAACTCCGAGCATTCAGTTGTTTATTTAAGTCTAGTAAACATTTGATTGTTATCTTTCCATCACACTTTTCAAGCTTTGGACAGTCGACTCTGAATAATTTTGATTATTGATTATGATACAGTATTCGTTAGGCAATATTCAAAATTATTTCAAAATTACAATAATTTAAAAAATCAATTACTTAACTTACTAATAGACTACTCATGCAACGTTGTATTTTTAAATCACTTTCAAAATGACCACCACCTTATTCAATACATTTTAATGGCAGTTTTCTTAATTGATATTTTAATTTAGAAAGCACTTGTGTCATTTTTCACTATTTCAAAAGCGTTCACTATCCTATTTTATATCCTCGGCACTTGTCTTACTAAAATAAAGTAATCAGCTGATTTGGGAGGTCACTGGACAGCCGTGACCTAGTTAGATTTCATCGTAGCCGCGCTTGTGCGAAGCGTCAGCGCCGGTATCATGCTATCACGCTTGAAATAAGGTTCATTTTCTTTATTTTGTATTGAGTAACGGAATTTGTATTAATACAAATAAAACTGCACATTCAAAAGTCTTATTGCCTTGAGTTACGGTCCGTTTCAGTTGGTTTTGACTGTACAGGTTTACTGTGACTATAATTTACGTAGTTTTAATAATTTTTGGGATAAAAATTACCTTTATTAAAAATAATAGAAATCGATTCAGTAAACGATTCTGAACAAACTACTTTCAGGATGTGCGTTAATTATGTTACGTGTTGTATATACTAGTGAGAGCTTTGAATAGACATGGGACGAGTACTCGGTTTGGATTCGGTACTCGGCGGATTCGGCCTTTTTTAGGGTTCGGCCGAGCACCGAGTATTAACTGCCGAGTACCGAGTACTCGGCCTTAATTATATTCCAGAGAAATATAAAGACTAAAAGCCAGTTTTAATAATTATTATTATTATATTAGACACATTAAAACATCAGGAACATGAGAAGGTGAAACCCACCTGATGGTAAGTGAATGCTTTGATCCAGAGACAACTACATTTCACCTCATGATCAGCAGTCTCGCTTACTACCTCCTGGGCCTATGAAGCAATTACAATCAGATGTATCATAGTCATATGCAGGTTGCGATGTTTTTCCTTTACGGCCAAATATGTTGTAAATCAGCACTTTAAATTGCAATAATTAAAAATTTCATTGGTGTCAGTGGGGATAAAAAAAAGAGGTAGCGCTTTGGTAACAGTAACCCGTGCTGTTACCATAATGCTATTTCTAATATTTTAGTTTATTTATATGATAGCTTTATTACATAAAAATTATTCAAACAAGCAATAGAAGCAGCCTTCAAAATAAGAAATATTTTATTTACTACACACCTATAGAAAACATTCATGCTGAGTAAATTCATCAAGCATAAAGGCTGACGATGATACGAAACTTGCAATTACTAGGAAATAAGAACCATTTATATAAACAAAGTAACTCTATGTAGGAGGTAGGTACCTCTTGATTTCACATTAACCATTATCATTGGGTGAAAGTTACAGCCTCCATGCCCCACTGCTGTGCACAAGCTTGTCTTCTTTTTCATAGAGTAATAGAAAAATTTTAACTAAGCCTCTGATTTCTTCACATGTTTTCATTCACTGCCAAGCACATAGTAAAGCAAAGAGCAAGTAGTAGGTGCCGGCGAGGATGGACTCTTTTTCTCGAGTGATATTTACGGCGAGAGATTTAGCCCTTAAGTTACGATTTATTTATGGGGGGAGCTTATTGCTCATTATAGTACGTAAAATATATAAAAACAATAATATTTCTTATTTCAGGATGCGCTGGGTAACATGCCACCACAAAAGCGTGAGGATTTGACAGCGTCTGCTCAGCAGTTCCTAAGACAAATTGCATTTAGACAAATACACAAGGTGAGTGTTTTATAATTCTCTATTATGTGTTGCGTAAAAGTTAAATTCTCTTGACAGAGTACCTTAATATAGTATAAACATTCTGTTACTCCAATATAAAAGTTGAATTGTAGTAATGCCATGAAAATCTTGTAATTTCTGCTTTTAATATTTTAATACTAATGACAAGGTAAATAAAAGTAAATAGAAGGGATTGTACACTATTCCTTTATTTTCTAGCGTAGGTACTTATTCTGAATATATATTTAACTTTCAATTTACAAGCTAAATTTTATTTTTATTTGTTTTGTAATTTGCTAAGACAGTAATTTTTAAGTTGAATCTGTTTAGAGAGACCCCTTTAGGTCTACTTTGATTTATTCTCACAAACTATAAATGCTTACTTTGCGAACTACGCTTTTAACTAATACATGGACGTATAAATAAGGCGGACTGAATCTCGCTATACAACTCACCGAGGCACCCATAATAAGTCAGCTGGCTTGTACGTACAAGGGTTCACGCACACATTCACACTAATAATAAGTCTAGCGCCCGCCATTACGCAACAAACGTCGTCCGTGAGAAGTAGTTGTCGTAAGTAAAATCAAAAATCAATATGCCGTCTTGCGTCGTTAAATTTTGTAAAAATTATAGTGCTTTTATCTAAAACCTTAAAGGAATCACCTTTCATAGGTGTGTCAGTAATTATAATCACTTATTTGTGAATTTTATGTCTTAAATTAAAATGCTATTTTTGGAACACAAAACATGAGTCACGTGATCAGTGTTGTTAATTATTTATAGGGAAAATTACCCGAAATTTGGGAATTTGCTATTTTTACCCACCACGTTGGCACGGATACGGTATATATGTTTGCACAACAACCTCTTAAGGTTGTTTTATGTGCAATTTTTTATCACAATTTTCCTGAAAAATTTCCTGATCGAATATAATGCGGTTATATACATTTTTTGGCCATAGTTCGTTATGTTGTGCTGTAATCGTGATTTTTATTTTTTACTATGTTACTATTTCCTGTAAATTGGACTGATAATAATACGGTTAAGAAGGTTCTTAAATATTTTACCATGTTTAACTTAGTATATAAATCCTATATCAAATCAAAAATACATATCAAAATTAGAAATGAATTATTCCAGCAAAAGAAAAGTAAACTGAGATGAGAGGATAACATTTGTTATTACTCGGTATCATATATCTTTAATAAGAGCTAAGTGCAAAAGAGCTTTCCTTGTCACTTTAATAAATATAGAAAGCTTAAAATATTTATATGAAAAATATATTCATAATGAAAAAAAAAAATAATGTACCCGCCAGACAACCTACAAATTAAGTCAGGATCATTTAGAAATATTTTTTTCTTGTATTCGAATGCAAGGTGGCTTTAATGACAACCCTAATGTCAGACAGTTCAAAAGTCGCTACAGAAAACTGCTGGCACATCTGGATTTTAGGTGCTTAACTACAGGAAATTGTTGTGTTCCTTTGGAACAAGTAGCTGTGCTTAATTGCACTTCGGCTACTCAAATAATCAATTTCACCATACCAATCATACCGTCACGAAAAGGATGATGATAGATAGTATTTGTGATTCATTATCAGTTTTAAATGAAATTACTGAAGAATATAATGGGCTAGCTAAGCGACTAAGGGTAGAATCTTTAAAATGCACCGCGCTTTTGTATACTGTAGAAAGGCATTTCTTTCATAAATAAATAAATTTGAAAAATAATAAATAAATTTAGGAGGTTTACGTTTTCCATCTTAAGATTTATTTAATATTTGTTGTACTTGCGAAATGTTTGTACGAAAGATTATTAAGGAAAACATTACAATGTACAATGAAAAGCAACAAAAGTATATACTTACAAAAATATTAGAAAAGTTTATTGCCAATGACAGGGTTTTTGTAAGCTTGGAATTTGAGCATACATTCACAGGGATAGAGCACAAGATAAGTCTTAAATATATAGCAGAAAAATATATGGCGATTCGATTCCACCATATTTCTAAATTAGAGGGGATTTCAAGAACCTTCGAAAGTAAGAGTTCTTTAAAAAAAATATTTAACAAAAAGGTTTTAACATTGTTGTTTGTTATGAAAATGAGTAAATTATGGTAATTATTTCTGACTTATTGTCATAAGTAATGACTATAATTTACACTTGCAGAAAATTTTAAGAAATAAATATATTCGAAAATTTAATGTATGTATTTGTATTTAGTGATGTACATTCTGTAAATACTAGAAAAAGGCACAAGTTAGATATACCAGTTAATCGACTCAAAAGAGTCAGTAAATTCTTCATGTATGCTTTCACAACCAAGTCCCAGAAAATATGCTGGCCTTATCTATCAAAGTTTAAAATTTTTACCAAGTAAAAATTGTTTAGTAAAGATTATTAGGGTATACTACTAAAGAGTACATGATTGATAATAACCCCTGAAAATGAGGTGTCTACTATGCTGTTTCTAAATGTTTTCATACTAATTCTAAAATAATATATTGTAAATTAGTTTTATATTAATTTTTTGGTTACCTATAATATGTTTATTTGTTATATATTTTCTTCCAAAATAATATTATGCAATTTTTGTATAATACAATGTTTGTAATAAAATTAATTTAAATCGAAATTGATTGAAATAGAATAATTCGATTTCAATCAAAATCTTAAATTCATAGATTGTTTTTAATCGTCAAATGTGTTATTTATATTAGTTACGTAATAAAAAATTGGTATTTCCTCAAAGTTATGTTATATTTTGACAGATTGTTTATAAAAAAAAATGGGGAAATTTTGTTTCACATGACAACCCTATATAACACGCAAACATACTTGCACCGCCGCCATTACAGTGCGTCATTCCTTTCTTAACAAAATTCTGTCCGCCTTATTTATACGTCCATGAACTAATACTAGTTTCTACGGAGGAATTGAGCAGATTAAAATTATTCATTTTTGGTCGATCTATTCATTTGATACGAAAGGTAGCCTAGCCGTGGTTAGAAAGAAAGACATTGGAACGTCGAACATCTCGGTCCCCAACCGTGACCATAGGTGGTTCAATGTACAAGAAACGTGGGGAACATAAAACAAGTTAATACACGCCCTAAAACCCTTAAAAACTATTTTTATAAAGTAAGATTCCGCATAGAATGAAACTACAAAGGTGGTTTACCACGTGGACTGCAGGTGCTGGACATGGAGCCGCTGCCGAAGCTGAAGCACGCGGGCGGCGGCTGGAAGTTCCCGCGCAAGCGCAGGCGCTCCAACACCGACCCCGAGCCCGACCAGCCCAACGGTAACGGTACACTACACTGCCTGTTTTAATTTCACTTTACCAAATAGTTTAATATTGCTTGCTTCCAAATATCCGCGGCTCCGTGGTATTGCACCACTTAGAAATGAGTTGCAGCACTATAGGCCTCGGGATCGAATCCCGCATGGAATAAGTATTTGTATGGCCTACAAGTAATTGTTCCGTGTCTGGATGATTGTCCTTGTAAGATTTATGTAAGTAAACAACCTCGATAGTTCTAGTACAAAGAAAACGTTTTTTTTCTAAATAAAGAAGTACGAAATTAATTAAAGATAAATTTATGTATGTGAACTGTCCCCAAGATACAGGAGAAAATCCTAGTATAGATGTGACGTTTACATTTAAAATAAAAGTCCACTGCGGAACATAGGCCTCTCCCATAAATTGCATTCACAGGATTTTGAAATAGTTGGCATGTTTGGTAGGCGGCTCCGCAGCTGCAGTTTTTTTTTTTAATTTTAAGTTATTATTAGAAAGATGCTGTTACCATCTCCTGATTCAGTTTCCCTTGTTAATTGCTCACTTATTTAAAAATATATAAACATTTTTAGTTTTCATTGAAGATATCTGGTTTATATATATAAAAAATATTTCACCATTGTGAAATATTGCTTTGCTTTGTATAAAACAAAGCAGCAATATTTTAGAAAATGTTTGAATTGAGAATGTTCTCCTTTTTTAAACTCGAAAAACAACTATATTAATTTGATTAGTGTAGTATCATATACCTAATTATTACACTGTATTTTGGAAATGATGAGACTAGATGACGAATCTTAGACTGTAACGACAAAAACGAAGGGGGTAGAAAGTGTTGAGTTTTTCGACGCTTAATTCTGTTTCGTTTGTGACGGTACGGTCCTTGACGATATGGCACTCTGATCCATGTGTTATTATTAAATATTGGACGAAAAGCTGGTGATCCATTTTTAATGTATGACAACGACTCAACCGTCCGCCCCGCGCGAGTGATTCTCGCCTGACCTGTCCGCGAATTAAATGTCACTATTTTTTACGACCGCACGAGACAGTCTTAACAAAAACGATTACTACTGAAAAACTACTATAGCTACATTCAAATAAAAAATATTCTCAAAAGACTCAAAGAATTCGAAATTTTATTTAGTGAAAACAAAATTAGTCAAATTAAAAATAAAGCCTGAAAATAAAGCTTAAAAATGGGAATATAAAAAAATCGTATTTATTTTTTATTTCGTTGTTTACAAGAAAAGTGTAATACTTACTGGAGACAATTATTTTATATTATAATAGTACATGATATTCCCTTTAAAATGACACCAATATCAATAACATCTTATATACTCAATATACATATTATGTATATAATGTTTACCCAATATAAATTTGAATAAATAAGTAAATAAAAGAAAAAAATAGGTTTTAATAATTTCTA
Source organism: Parnassius mnemosyne (assembly GCA_963668995.1). NCBI lineage: Eukaryota > Metazoa > Arthropoda > Insecta > Lepidoptera > Papilionidae > Parnassius > Parnassius mnemosyne. The sequence goes on along the minus strand of CAVLGL010000024.1, from coordinate 4,118,751 downwards.
GACACATCTCAACAGATATTTCATTTATAAATTGCTATCAACATGTTAATAGTGAATAATTTTTTTTTTATATTTTGCATTCATTTAACACAAAAAACTGATTAGAATACATTTTAAACAACATATAATCAATAAACGATGATCGCGTATAGTGATTAAAATTTAGAGCTAAATTATTATATGTAAACGTTTTGGAATTATCGTATTGATACATATTTACTAAAGAAAATATATTCACAATTAGTTTGATGTACAATAACATTAGAAATAACGTATAAAAACAGAAAAGTTATCACATTATTGATCGACTTTCTCACACGTTAATATTCCACAAACAAAAATGGCGAAATTTAATTTTAACTTCTTTTTTCTAAATATTTTGTTACTATTATACAGATAAAATTCACTTTCACAGACAACAAATTTCATATAGCACCATCTATAATTTTTTATTGTATTAATAACAGCTATCTTTTGCCGCTGTACGCGATTAAACCGAAAGATGTCGTTTTGTGCCTAGACATGTGAGGCAATAATGATTTTTGGGGACTGTAGTCACCGTGGACGGTTGAGTGTTTATAATATTAAAAAAAAACGTAAAATTTTTTGGTTTTTGTCCTATATTTCTATAGAAAACAGAAATGAGAATATAATAAATAAACACTAATCAATACTCGGGATTAATTTCTGAAAATGTTTGCAGGTGAAGGCAAAGTGGTGAAGACTGACGAGAAAACGGACGTCACCGATGCGAGTGCGGCAAACGTCAAGAAGTAATCTCAATCTTTACCACGCTGTGTGGTATCAGTGAGGCGTAGGCCAACTTGCAATAATCTTCCATTAAAAATTAATAACCATAATGTATGCTCGTTAAGGTTCAACATAAATCCGCGTTATTTTTATACATAGTTTTGTCATATAAACTTTTTACCTGTCACTTGTCTATTGGTTAGGTATTGTAAACACAAAAAGGAATTCTACAGATTTTAGATATCGTTCGCCACCTTATTGTATTTAAGTATTAAGTTTTCTGAAAATTAATAAAGTAAAAAATATTGAGAAAAAATAATTTCTGTAATTTGTATATTATAAGCTTGGTTGTTGCAAGTTGGTATTTTGAAGCAGAAATGACTGAGGAATTTTAAATATTATGACAACTATCTCTACGTAAATGACTGAAGAGAATTTCTTGGTTGTTTTTGTCTTAGTTAAACATGTGATTTTTTGTTTAGGAAAACATGGAAAACTATGGAAATATAACAATAGTTTAAAAAAATGACTCGATTGTTTTTTGCTCCATGTCGTTTTGGAGTGGATAATAACATCTAGGCGTAAACTTTTCTGATATATTTATTGTATTTTAATATATGGAATACATATTTTTTGTCACAATAAAATATTATAACATTATTTTTGTGGCATCAATCTGTCCAAAAAACTATGCAAGAGTTAGTCCAAGATGTAGTATTTAGTGTTTAGGCTAGATTCTATATTGTAATTAGTCTATATTTAATAATATTTTATGTGAGATTGACAGGGATAGTCAGACTGTTTGAGTCGCGTGGGAGGTTCTAGGACGAGTGGATTTGTGTTAGGGTTTTTTATTGTTAGAGTCACAGTATTTGACGTTACGAAGTTAGTTCCTTTATCGTCGACCGAGATGGTACATGAGTACGTATCTCGACTAGCAGTTTCTTTAGTTTAAGCATATTTTGTTTACAGATTTATATTTTCAAGTGATTTATTTCTATCTGCTCTTTACCTACCTGTAGGTAGGCAAATGTCTTACATAGTACAGTATTTGTAACATAAGTTACCTTAAATCTCCAAATCCACTATTGTAATATTTTAATTGGTCAACTACGTTTACAATGAAAGTTAAATTAAATTGTACAATATTCTCACTTTTTGTTCCCTACTAATCTTTATTTTTGTCGTAACTGTACTTTTTAAATATTAATGTCAATAAAGAAAATGATAAAACTTTTAAGGATTTTTTATTTACTTTCCTGCATTAATTCTCTATAATAATCATGATCGACGAACAAGATACATTTTTTTCTTTGGTACGCTTGTACTTTTCCTAGTGTCAAGTAATGGATCGATACGCGCTTATTACTTACTATGCAGTAACTGAATTACTATACTATTAAATTAAAATAATTATGTTTAAATTATTATAGGTAAGATTTATGTGTTATATAGATTGTCACAGAACACAATTACTCTGTACCGAGAGAAGAACGCCAACTTCATACTAAAAAAAGGAAACACGTGTACACTAAAAGCGCCGCGGTGGGCACCCATATGAAACTTTTAGCAGGAATTTCAAACCTTGTAATCTGTAACTTACTTTTTGTTGTTCTGATCACTGCGTACAATTGGTTTCGTTACCTTATATTCACAAAAGCAAGTAAAATCGTATTTTCAATTAACCGGTTCAGTGCGGGTGACACGCCAGGCGTGCCATCGATTACTTTTGTGTGTGGCGTATGACACGCGAGTCGTGTCTTTTTAAAAATCGTTATAACTCGCTCAAATTGCTTTTTTGGAAAATTTATCCAGAACAAAATATTCATTATTTTGCGAGTAGTTCATGCATGCAGCTTCGTTTCTGGATATTTTGAAAATTTGAAATTTTTAGGGGTTAACAACCTTTTATTTAACATGTACATGGTACTATTTTTACTTTGTGGGTTTTAAATCAAGTTATGGCAAAATTGTCTCATAAGTAACAAATAATAGCACTCATTGCGATCGCTCACAAATCAAGTTGTAAATAAATTTCTGGAAAACAAGTCTCCTGTTAAAAAAAAACAATGCGTTTGTCTTATTGTTTAATTTTGCTTAAAATGGTTGAACTGCCGTCTTATTACTATCATATGGCCGAATAGACCTACGAAGTACCATGTGCTCTTGTGATATGGTATAAAGTTTATTTTTGCTTGAAACAGTTCGAAACCGTTCATGCATAAAAAAGTTCGCTAATAAATAGTCTTTTGTCAATCCGCCGCCGTATAACGCCGGCGTTTTTTTCCTTTTCAAAACACTTGTTTTGCTATTCTTACTAATTAGGCGTTTTCAGATCGACTTTTCTTTTACATTTGTATAACATTAAATAATATTTAACATTTGTAAATATCAATGAATGATATAACTTTTTTTTTTTCAAATTAAGGTTCTTCATTGTTTAATATTTACAAGTGTTATTATTAGGTGAAAATTTAATTTAATAAAAACCAAGGTTTCCAGGGTGATTTAGCTATACCTACTTATATAAATGATTTTTTTATAACAAAAAATAGTATAAAAGGTTTGTAATCTCTTCATAAAAAAAAAGTCACTTTCTCTCAATTTCAAAGAAAACTCGTAAAATACACGTAGTTACCCACTAAAAACAAGTATCCTTCCATTTGTAACTTATGTTTGATGTCAAGCAACAGATGGTGGTAATGTCACTTTGTGAAATAATGTTGCCAGGTTCACTGTAATAGTGATGCGTTCAGTCAGTCAGTTACTAAGACTTACTTAGCCTAAGGGTATTAGTGTTCTGTGGTCAGTTAGTATGCGATGACTTGATGATTATGACTAAAATTAATTAATCTTGATTGACATTGTGAAACTTGTTGACGAATATTGTATCATTGAAATAAACAGAAAAAATATTGTTAGTAAGAATAATAATTTAATACTATTGTGACTCGAGGGGGCGCTCTGACTTTCGGAACGCACCCTGCGCTCGCCGTGTCGGTCGCCATTTTGCGTGTCATTTGTCTTGTCCTTCATTCGGCTTCTAACCACGGGCAGTAAACTTCATAGAGAAAATACTGGACATGGGAAACGTCATAGCAAGATGATATATGATAGCTAACATCGCCTCTCAAAATCCCTTCTAAGCATGGAGTATAGAGTATCTACTATATACTCCATGCTTCTGCAAGCTGTCGCGGCCATACTGTTTATCAAAGAGAATATAATTACTACGTTTACTGTTTATGTTTGTTTTGTTTTGTCATTGTCACTGAGCACTGAGTGATATTACCGATAAATTTTCGTGTGGTGGCGTTGATTTATTTCCGCCCTATCTTTGCATTTACTTGTATCAACCGACTGCCTTTTACTGTAGTGAAGGATCAACATTTACTATTGAAATGAAAATAGTAGTGGTGAGACTGGACTTATTCCACTAACATTAGTCTCATATGAAGGGGCTACATTCAGATCTGCTCTTAAACTACTGCAAGAGGAAACTAGATTAGTTTAAATACGAGAAAATAAAAACACTGGTAGGTACAATTAATCAAAACCTTACCGCCATGTTAATAGAATTGCCTTATTATATGTTTTATATTTTTAGATGACCTGATACATATAAGTGGTATTTATATGCTTGTCGTATTTGATCCACCACATTTAATCAAAGGAGTGCAAAACAATTTTTAACAAAAATGTACAATACCAAGAAAATATTTCTACATAGACAGATAAGAAAGACTATGAACATACAGAAACACGGTTATTACACAAACTTAACGACAAACATGTTATTCCTGGAAAAGAAAATTAAGGTATAAAATAAATGGGTAAGACTTTCCATTGATATCCGTCGAGTTGGGGGTTTTTTCCAGTTAGGTTACATTATTATAAGCACACACGCAAATTTCAATATTCGGAGACACGTACTTTTTGAGAAAAAAAAAATATTGAAAATCAACTATTTTTGCAATATTTATGTCAATTGCTACCGTAAAACTGACGCCATTTTGTATTGTCGTTGTCAGTAGGGATGTCGATTCTTTCCGAAAAAGTTCGATGTTTTTTAAATCGATTCGAATTGTAAGCTGATGTATCGATTCACAAAAAATCTATTTCTAAATATCTATATTTTTTATGTTTGCATTTACAATGTAAATATAAATCCATTTTATGAGAAAAAAATGGCTTAGCTTTCCATTGACGTCAGTCGAGTTTGGTGTTGATACGTATTTTTACAGAAAAGTTACACTATTATAAGCACACACACAAAGTTTCAACATGCGGAAACGCGTAATTTTTGAGAAAAGAATTATTGAAAATCAATTATTCTTGCAATGTTTGTCTAATCCTACCATAAAACTGGCGCCATTTTGTAATGTCATTGTCGACGTCAATAGGGATGTCGATTCTTTCCGAAAAAGGTCCATTTATAAATCGATTCAAATCGTAAGCTGATGTATCGGTTCACAAAAAGTCGATTTCTAAAATATCTATATTTTTTTAATGTTTCTATTTATACTGTAAATATAAACCCATTTTATGAAAAACAAGAAAGATACCATGATAAATGATCTCTTATTGAAATTTGTTTTATTTAACAGTACCTATTAGGGCAGATAACAAATAAAATAGGTTAGGTTCAACTTATGTCAAAGAACTGAATTGATCCTCCACCTGGTACGAGTCTGTCCTACCCCTAGAGTGGTTTTATAGAGCCGGAGGCGCGTAGGGGGAGCAGCCTCCGCCTGCTGTAACAAATCGTAGGCATCTCATCAATCCCCTTCATCATAAAAAAAATAGGGGGACTGATTCAGGATTTCTGTATCTGTTTTGAGACTGCTACGTCTCTGGCGCTGCGGGAAGAGCTGCTGCTCCCCCTACGCGCCTCCGGCTCTATAAAACCACTCTAGGGGTATGACAGACTCGTACCAGGTGGAGTCGGGGTCAATCAATTCGGTTCTTTGACATAACGTGAACTTAACCTATTTTATTTGTTACCTGCCCTAATAGGTACTGTTAAAATAAAACAAATTTCAATAAGAGATCTTATGGTATCTTTCTTGTTTTTCTTAAAATTAATTTATATTTACATTATAAATGCAAACATGAAAAAATATAGATATTTTAGAAATCGACTTTTTTGTGAATCGAAAGCTTACGATTCAAATCGATTTAAAAATCGATCTTTTTCGGAAAGAATCGACATCACTACTGACGAAGACAATTGCAATACAAAATAGCGTCAGTTTTAAGTTGTGTATCGCTAGCATCGCAAAGTCGGGAATTTGCATTTGGAAAAATCTAAAATTAGGAGCTTTTTAGGTGCTAATTAGGTGCCAAGTTTAAAAATTAGGTGCTCTAAAATTTTCACCGCAACGAATTGTTGAATTTTGCGTTGCTAGCAAAACGTCTTGCTAGCAACGCAGTGAAGTTATTAGATATACGATAAATATTAATAGCAAGGAATTAAGTGCTAATTAGGTGCTGCAAGTATACACAATAAAAAGGCGCCCCTAATAAAAATAAAGTCGTTATTCAGAAAATTATTTAGCAAAGCAAATGCGAAAATCAGGTCTTTGTGTTTGTACCATCTAGCGACTATCGTACTTACCACCTTGAGAGTCCATCGATTTTGATTCGATAAAATGACTAGAACTATAGAACGTTGTAGACAGCGCTATTTATTACAAAGCAATTTACTGGAAAGAAAATATCCTTTCGATTTAGTACACTAAAGTTTAGGCTTCACATGTCTAAAAATAAGAATTGTAACATTTATTTGGTTGAAAATTATATTAAATAATATTATAGATTATATTAAATCTGAAAAACAAAAAATGCCATTCATACTTTATAGTTAGGTAATGGTGGTTTTAAATCCGATAATTTCCAGAATATTACCGTCATCTACATGCGACCTCAATAATCTTTCAGTACCTAATTAGCACTTAATTTTTAGGCACTGATAAAGAACAAAAAATACCGTTCATACATTATGGTAAGGTAATGGTGGTCGTGGAACCCATAATTCACAGAATAATATCTTAATCTGTATCGAGTTTCGATAATCGCTCAGCACTTAATTAGCACTTAATTCCTTGCTATTAATATTTATCGCATGTTTAGTAACGTCATTGCGTTGTTAGTGACACCTTTTGCCTGCTACGCAAATTTCAATCCATCGTTGCGGTGAAAATTTTAGAGCACCTAATTTTTAAACATGGTACTTAATTAGCACCTAAAAAGCCCCTAATTTGGGCTTTTTCTAAAAGCATTTTGATTCTTTTCTGATTTTCAGAAAATCTGAATTTTGCATCTGCTTTGTTCTGAATAACGACTTTATTTCTTGCCAGCCCTTTTCAGGGCTGCAATTCTACTCAGCTGCGCACCCATGTCAACGAGGGTTAGGGCGTCCCCCCAAGGCGACGCACACCAGCTCGTCCCAGTTGGTGTGGAATGCAGCGCGCAAAGCGGCGATGGGGACCGCCACCCGTCACGCACAGCCCGACACGGCGGAAGGTGGAGGACGGAGTGCAGAGTTGGCACGTGGAATGTTAGAGGAGGCATGAGAGATAAGACGAATGAGTTGATCGAAATAATGAAAGAAAGAGAATTAGATGTCGTGTGTATGTCGGAGACCAAACGGAAGGGCAGTGGTACTGAAGAGCTCCCTGGCGGGGCGTTTGCTCTATGGTCCGGAGTCCCGGAGAGCGAGAACGCCTGCCAGGGAGTGGGGTGCTGCTGTCTTCTCGGTTGGTCGATGTTATGACTGAATATAAGTTTGTGAACTCAAGACTTCTCTGGGTTCGCTTTAAATTGGGACTGACGAAGTTATTCCTTTTGGCTGTTTATGCGCCGGTGGCTTCGTCGTCCAGGGTTCAGCTGGAGGAGTTTTGGGAGAATGTAAGAGAAGTTCTAGATTTGGCTAGGGGAAACGAAAGGATTGTTGTATGTGGTGATTTGAATGGATGGGTTGGTACCGCTCGACCAGGGTACGAGTCGGTACTTGTAAAGTTTGGCGATAAAAGGGTTAATGATGCTGGCAAGCTTATACTGGCGGTATGCAAGGAAAAGGGTCTTCTTGTGACAAACACTATGTTTAATCACAAGAAAATCCATATGTATACTAGAGAAAGAAAGAATGAGAGAAGTATGATCGATTTGTTCCTGGTGGATGACCGACTGCGAAAACAGGTTATGGATACGCGAGTGTTCAGGGGTGCTGACCCGGGAACGGATCACTATCTAGTGATTACTAGATTTAGGGGTCTGTTCGCGGGTTGGCGCTACCGGACGACAGTGACAGAACCACAGTCGGTCTGTCGCATCCGAAGCTGGAAGCTTCAGGAAGCGGATACTAGGGACAAATATCATGCGAGGGTAGCCGAAAAGCTTGACACCATCGATGGCAGAAACGAATGTGTAGAAAGAACATGGCAGAACCTTAGGGATGGAATGGTAAGTGCAGCGGAAGAAGTGTGTGGAACAATAAAAAGAGGCAGTAGTAAAAGAAGAGATGCATGGTGGAATGATGAAGTGAAAGAAGCTGTAAAGAAGAAGAAGAAAGCATGGTTAGACTACTTGGCCTCTAGTAATGATAAGGATATGAGAGAGAAGATGAAAGAAAGATATAAGCTGCAGAAAGTTCACACGAAAGCATTGATTGAGGAAGTGCGTGAAAGGTGTAGAATGGAAGCGGATGAAAGGTTGTCGCACAACTTTAAGGAGAACTCCAAACTCTTCTGGAAAGAGGTTGGAAGGACCCGAAGTGGTGCGACGGCCTTAAGAATGAACAAAGTGCTTTCGAGAACTAATGACGTCCTCTCAGAAAAATCGGACGTCATGCAGCGATGGAGCGAATTTTATAGAGAAATATATGCGTGTGATGATCTTAGTGAGGGATCCGGGGATGACGCCGTGACTGGCACGCCAGACCCGGACCTCGATGACACTGAGGTCATCAGTATGAAAGAGATTGAACGTGCGATTCGAAATTTGAAATGTGGTAAGGCTGCGGGACTAGACAGAGTTACTGCTGAAATGGTCAAGTATGGTGGGCCTTGCGTCTGGGACAGCTTTCATCTGCTGTGCGATTTGTGCTGGCGGACGGGGGATGTCCCGGATGATTGGCGATCCGCAGTCATTGTGCCTTTATATAAAGGTAAAGGTTCACATTTTGACTGCGGGTGCTATCGGGCGATCAGCTTGACCAGTTTAGCAAGTAAAGTTTACTCGAAGGTTTTGACACGTAGGATGCAAGAGAAATCGGAAAGATTTCTATGGGAGGCACAATGCGGATTTAGACCTGGAAGAGGATGCACGGATCAAATGTTTTCTCTCCGTATGATCACGGAAAAGCTTCTGGCTGTTAACCAGAAGATTTTCTGTGCTTTTGTGGATCTTGAGAAAGCATTTGATAAGGTTGTAAGGAAGAAAATGTGGGAACTGTTGCCGGGGTATGGTGTGGATGGCCGATTGCTAAGGGCTGTGCAGTCTCTTTACTGTGACTGTAAAGCCTGTGTGCGGGTAGGGCATGACCTGTCACCCATTTTTAGCGTCCAAACGGGCGTAAAACAGGGTTGTGTCATGTCTTCCTGGCTGTTCATACTGTATCTCGACAGCTGTTTACAAAAGCTGAAAGATAGCTGTTTGGGTGTGAAATTGGGTGACATAAAAGTAAATTGTCTGCTGTATGCTGATGATGCAGTGCTTATTGCACCATCAGAGGCAGAACTGCAGGCATTAGTCACGTGTATGAAAGAGGAATGTGAAATTAAAGGTCTCCGTTTGAATGCTAATAAAACTAAGGTTCTGGTATTTGAAAGGGACGAAGAGAGAACGAAGTGTGAAATATGGGTAAATCAGGAATGTCTAGAACAGGTAAATGAAATTGTATACTTGGGGAGTGCTTTTAGCCGGGATGGAAGATGTGATTTAGATGTGGACAGGCGTGTCGCTGCCGGGAACAAAGTCAATGGTGCCCTGACTGCGTTAGTCAAAAGGCAAGGCGTAGCGAAGAGTGCACGCCTTGCAATACATAACGCAGTGTTGGTACCGACTTTGTTATATGGCAGCGAAACCTGGGTATGCCAGAAGAAGCATAAAAGTAAGTTGAATGCAGTGGAGATGCGATCTCTTCGTAAAATGTGCGGCGTTACTATGGCCGACCGAAAGCGAAACGAAGAGATTCGCAATATGGCAGGTTTGAAAGATGACCTTATCACAAAAATTGATAAGGGCGTGCTTCGGTGGTTTGGGCACGTTGAGCGAATGAGTGAAGACCGAATGGTGAAGAAAATATATAGCGCGAAAGTTAATATTAAAAGGTGTCGAGGTAGACCGAGACTAACTTTCGAAGACCATGTGAGCAAATTGCTCGAAGAGGGTAGGGTCAAGAGTACTCGGATACCTAGACGTGCATGTATGAAGAAGATAATGAATCTGAAAGAAGCGAAAGAGATATGTAAGGATCGTGACACTTGGCGATCTGTTCTCTCTGGCTACCCCGTCAGGGATTGTGCGTGAAGATAAGTAAGTAAGTAAGTAAGCATTGCGTTGCTAGTGAGACGTTTTGCTAGCAACGCAAAATTCAACAGTTCGTTGCGGTAAAAATTTTAGAGCACCTAATTTTTAAACTTGGCACCTAATTAGCACCTAAAAAGCCCCTAATTTTGGATTTTTCCAAATGCAAATTCCCGATTTTGCGTTGCTAGCGATATACAACTTCAGTTTTACGGTAGGAATTGACATAAATATTGTAAAAATAATTGAATTTCAATAATTTTTTTCTCAAAAAGTATGCGTTTCCGCATGATGAATCTTTGCCTGTGTGCTTATATAACTTCTAAAATATCAACCTCCAACTCGACGGACGTCAATGGAAAGCTAAGCCAATAAATGTGTAATACACGTTTTCGTAATCAAATTATTATGAATTATTTACAGGTTAAGAATTATGTTCCTGTATTTAGTAAAACCGTGGAAGGACACTTTAATTATACCTCCGCATTTTAGTTCAAGTTATAATATTAATTATTTTATTAAATATATTAATACATAGCACCAAAAACTTAAGTGTTTTACATGGCTTGTGGTGAGAAACAGATACCTTTAATGGTAACAAGGCATTCTTTTATCTTCAAGGATGAGAATGCGTTTTGATACTTAATTGAGGATTAATGTAGGTGTCTGTTGGCCACAGCACAGCACAGCACCTCTATAACTTAAAAATACTGTAGTACGTAATGATATTTTATTTCATAATATTTCAAATATATATTACAGTTCATTATTCGGATGTGCGGCCAGTGAGCAAAACAGAAAAATACTGCAGAAATATTATCCATGGATGAACTATTTGACAGCGTGAATGGAAGTGCGGTGATAAATAATAAAATAAGTGGGAAAGATTGAACAATTTTGGCATTCTGGTTGCAAGCTCTTTTGAAACTACAAAATTTAAAATTTGTTAATAAAAATGTTCAAGAATGTACAGGTGTAACGGACTGAATGAATACCATAAAAAGTTTATGAAATTGTGGCAGTGTTTGTCCAAGAAAAACATAAAAATTATGAGAACCTGCTATATACCTTCTGATGTAATCGAAAACTTTTTCGGTCAAATAAGATCATACAATTTTAGGGACCATAACACGACTTACCACTCTTTCATAAATGATTTTAAATCTTTATTAATAACAGGATTCATTAAGTTTTGAAGATTGATGATAGTGCACAATTATTAAAAATAATGAGCCTATTAAAGGACATTAAAGGGAAGTGAGTAATGAAAGTGGTGAAACTGGTGAATCTTATATTGATAGGTACTTATCCATTCATTCTAAATTTGTAAACAAAATTATTTTAAAGTTAAAATGAGGACTGTATGAGAATTATTAGTTTTAGTTTGTTTAATTATAGTTTTTTAATATTGTAGATATTAATTAATTCATAATTATTAAATTTGTAAACAAAATTAATGTAAATTTAAAATGAGGACTGTATAATAATTAAGTTATTATAGGTTTTTAATAATCTATATATTAAGTTCGTATTTAAGTCGAATGTTAAAATAAACTTCTATAATGTATTTCATTATTAAATGTTTGTAATTATCAAAAGTAATACTTATATGAAAAATAAAGCAGCTATTATGTACTCTGAGTCCCCGTTTTTTATTTCCTCATCAAAACTATTTATATTAACAATATGTTAAAAAAAGAAATTCCGGGGAAATTGTCTATGGCATTTCATATTTTTCTCCAAAGATCATAAGTCGAAAATAAAACTTTCCGATCTGATTTTTGGGGAGTTTTTTTAAGTTTAACCTCTGGTCTGATCGCTCGAATATTTTCTCTGCGCTGTTCTGTTACTTTTCTTTAGTTTCTTGTTAAGTTTTTTGTTACGTTGTGTTTGTGTTGTTTGTTATTGTTGAGTTATTATGTTTTTATATTGTTTCGTACAAACGATATGGAACCTCAACCAAGCACGTCGAGCAAAAGTTCTTTTTCCCCAAAAAAGAAGATACCACGGTCTTCTCATAGCGTTACCGAAAAGCGTATGGTACGCAATGTCTACAAATACGTATTTGAGCAGGAAACTGCTTCGGTATTACCTACTGAAGTACCGGAAAGAAATGTGTTTCTAAGACAGCTGAAATTTTGGGAATCGGTATGACCACAGTGTTCAGTGTATTAAAAGCGTAGATGCACAGACCACGGCCCGCGGGCTGCATGCGGCCCGCCGGTCGAATACTGGTGGCCCGCCGATAGCAAAAATAATACTCTCGTACATTCGAAAAATATTGAATTATATTCCAGAATAAAACCAAAAAAAATATGTTCGAAAAGTAATTTGAATCTTGCGCGCGCGCTCTTAAGTGCGCTTATCGGTGCGCCGTGCATGCGTCGGTAATGTTCGTGCTGATCTCGCTTTTAATTTAAAAGAATACAAACAAAACGAGCAATTTAAGTCTCCTGAAAAATTTGGACCGAAACATAATTTCAAGAATAAATTAGATGATTTCACCTTAGCGGCTATGAGGCGAAAATTACACCAATTTTTCTATGCAAAAAATGTAGGTATTGCATGCCACGGGTGAATTTAATGAGTAATTGGTATTTTTCATTTTCTTGAAGGTCGTACACCGAAGAAGCAATGGATTGACCAGACTGTCCATTCGTCCCGGCAGCCATTCTTATATGGGTTGACCACCGGCTTGAAAGGGCCTTCAGGAAAAGGCAAACGGCTAATTATTAGCCATATAGGCGGGGAAGAAGGATTTGTAGAAGATAGCTTACTTGTGTTTGAGGTCATAAAAAGGAAAAGAAGATTACCATAAAGAGATGAATGCTTAGTGTTTTGAGGAGTTGTTTGGTGGGGTTTTGCCCAAACTAAAACCTAATTCCGTAGTGGTGAAGCATAATGCTCCCTATCACTCCAGAAAGTTAGAATCGCTGCCTACAATGTCTTGGAATAAACTAAGAATACAAGAGTGGATGGCGAGCAAAAATATTCCATTCGAGGCACAAATGGTAAAAGCTACTCTTATAGACATTGTACGGCAGCACAAACATTAATACACACTACGACAAGTATGCCGTGGACGAGATGGCAGCGGAGCGTGGTGTCATTGTTTTACGTTTGCCCCCTTACCATTGTGAGCTCAATCTCATTGAGCTGATTTGGGCGCAGGCCAAAGGGTATGTTGCAAGAACAAACAAGCCCTTCAAAATAAAAGATGTAAAAAAACTTTTCGAAGAAGGACTAAATGAAGTGACTGCCGAAAAATGGAGTAGCTGCGTGACTCACATAATAAAAGAAGAAGACAAAATGTTTAATCTCGATCACATGATCAATAGTGTCTCAGACAAGTTTATAATAAATGTTACTGACAGTGATGATATTATATCTGATACCGATGATATATAGCTTAGCATAGCTTTTTTTTAATGAAATACCTATGACGACATACACTACGGATAATTTTCGTCTGATGAACTGACAACATGGATGTACCTTAAATAAATCTTGACGAAATTTTTAAATCCTTCAGTTAAAAAAATATTTTTTTTTACCATTCAGTCGTTTTCTTTATCAGTCAGTCATTTTGTTTTCTGTTCAGTCATTTAGTCACAACACTATTTTTGATTCATCAAAACCTAACAACCCATTAAACGTCAGGCAGCTTCGTTTAACCTCTAAACAGTGTGACTAATAAAGTTAGAAAGATAAGAAAGTTGTGTTTGTTCTAGTTTGTGCACGTTGCTTGGAAGAGTTTAGAAGTAACATAGTGTAAAACTTCCATCACTTTCATAATAAAATGATCCTAATTTTTTGTATGGAACATTGTTTAAGCTTATATGCAATGAAGTTATAGTCCGGCCGCTGAGTTATTACCGATTTGACACATGACGAATTGACAATACTAGTTGAAGTGACTGAACCAGTAACCCTAATATCATTTGGGAACAGTTTGTTTTTAAATATTCTAGTATAGTGTGTAATTAAATAAAATCAAAACAATAATAGTTAAATACACAGGTTCTTTATTAGGTGGAGTATCCTTGATGGGCGTAGATAATTGGTCGAGGACATATCAAAATAAAACAAATTTATAAACACTGTTACACATTTTAATGAATAGAGTAGGTACAAGATGTTTTAATAAATGACTACCTATCATTTATTAAAACAATTATTCAGACTCTGAACCAGATTCGCCAGAGCTGTCATCGCTATCAGTCACTTGTATGACAATTTCATTCTCTATAATGGTGTCCACTCTTATATCGCGTTCATAATCTTCTGTTATTAGTTTTCGAGTCTTTTCGACGACCTTGACCCAAGCTTCTTTCGTTATTTTGCTGCAAGCATCTTTTAATAGACCCATCATTTTATTAGTACTGAATGGCGGAGTCGTATTATTACGAGCTGCGTAACCTGTAATGTAAACATGAAATAACGTTAATTTATTACATTAAATAAACGAAATGTTACACAATTACCTACATGTAAGGGACATGAGATATTTATTTCTTAGTTATGTATCTTTTTACTTATATGCTGAATATTGGATGTTATAATAGTACAAATTATTCATATTCATAACTTATGCGATAAAAAACAATACCTTTGATTTGTGCCCATATTAGCTCAATGGCATTGTACTGGCAGTGATAAGGCGGAATTCGAAGTACCCGATGTCCATGTGCTAGAGCTATCTCATCTACTTCATAACGGACTCTTGATGTTTTATTTTCGCGTACCAACTTTACTAAGTCAGACTTTAGCATTTCGGCAGTAGTTTCAATTCCATTTTGGTGTAGCCATGCTACGAGATCAGCTTTCTTGTCGGCCTGAGTAGGCGCTTTATTCACTTGTTTCGAGTGATATGAAGCGTTGTCCATTATTATGATAGAAGGCTCTGGCAGGCTGGGTAATAATTGATTTTCGAACCAATTCGTAAAAGTATCTGTATCCATCTCCTCGTGGTAATCGGAAGTACTTTTTGACGCGAAAGCCAGCAGTCCATTTTCAAAGAAACCACTTCCAGCAGAACCGGCGTGACAAATTATCAGTCGCGATCCTTTTCCAATTGGAACCTTTGAGGTTGATGCTTTTGTTTCGTCAGTCCAAGAGCATGACACAGTGTGGTTCGCATTTAACCATGTTTCGTCAACAAAAACGACGTTGTCCCAAGACTCGATTTTTCTGGCTTCTCTTAAAAACTCGCTCCTTTTAATTATTAAATCAAATCTTTCCATTAATATTTTCCTTTTATTCGTTTTTTTATATTCAAACCCAATTTCGTGCAATAGTTTTGACAACACCGTTTTACCGCCTTTAAACAAGCCAGCTTCTTTTAAAGAGACCAAAAGCAAACGTCTAGTTGGAAACTCGTTCCTAGTATAATAACCATATATGTGGTTTCTTATTGCATCTGCATCAAAAACATCAACACCTGTCACGGGCTTTTGTGTTCGTTTTTTCTTAGGAGTGCGTAAAACATTATCTTCACTTCCAGAAGCACCAAATTTTTCTTTATTTATATTATATAGTGTTTTTGCACCAATTCCAAGAGCTTGTGAAACCCGATCTTTCACTTGAGTGACAGGAATCAAAGGGCCGCCATTTTGTAACTCACGCTCAAAGTAATCCTGTAGCTTTAGTACAAGCTCACGACATTGACTATTCAATGTTTTTCCTCGTTTCGGCATTTTCAACAAAATTACCAAACACAAACAAAATTAGTCCAATAAAGCGCAACGATAAACAGGAGAAAGCCGAGTCAAAAAACAACGGTTACACAAGAGAACGTAGTCTGTGCGCACGAGAGTACGGAAGACGACTAAAGAGATTAAAATAGCGGTGGTAAGGGTGTTGCCAGAATAGTATCGCCAATTACTTAAAAAAATACACCTATAACATTGCTTAATTGAGGGAGAAAATTATATTTATTAAATGTTGTTTTATATATTATGAATGTTAAAAGTTATACATAATCATTTTAATTGTATTTATTTTTAAATCATAGAAAACAGTATTTCTGTCTTTGGATCACACATAAATCTTAAAAATCATAGAGATACTGGCAACACAGTGTAATTAGGAGACGCAAAAAAATGGTAGCATTATAGTCTAGTTGCTCGAAGGAATAAGTAAAATAAAAATATCCAAATAAAATAAATATCATATCTATTCCAATGAATTCGAACCGAATACTATCAAGCACATCACTTTGTACAAGCGCGCCAAAGAACAAAAAATAAATGTTTTCATATTATTTACAAACTATTTTAAGTTTTGAAACAGAGTTTATTGGAAAATTACTTGATTCTGACATTTTGACATATAGTTTTATATTAAAGAGGTATTCTAAATCATTCGGCAAATGTGTCGCTCGTGCAAGGTTATATCGATTAATTTAAGAATAATCTGTCAAATCGGTAATAACTCAGCGGCCGTACTATAATAATACTTGTTATGGACGGTGAGGGGAGCCGCCGCCCCGTCGCCCCTTCATACCCCGTTGCCTCCCGTGCACCCCGCACACCGCTCGAATATCACGTGATACCGTTGACGAATCAGCGCGCGGCACACCTCACGACGCCACACTTCACACACTCTTTGGAGATATAAGAAGGGCGTTTCGGCCTGTGAGCTGTTCATTTCGGAAGCGGCACTTGAAGACAACAGCAAGCGAAGAAACATCAAGAGAGAAGAATTAATACTCCATTGAAGATTGAAGACTCCCCTCTGTATATATAGTTGTATAGTTAATTAGTGAAAGCCGCTGTAAATAGTTTGAATATATAATCGTCTACAGTACCATCTTTTCTTAAACAGTCCCTAGTGTAGTCTACCTTAAGTAACATCAGTCGTCACACAGTCAGTCAGTCAAACAGTTAGTTAAAATCATACAGTCCACTGCAGTCCCTCACAAAGTTGGTCCATCGTCGCCGGATTGAAGCCAGAAGAAAGAAGCTGGAAGATCCGAAGACCATACAGAAGAAAGAAGATTATTATAGAAGAAAGAAGATCATCGAAGAAGAAAGAAGTTCATCGACGAAGAAAGGAGGTCGTCGGTTAACCAATTGCTGCGGTCAGTACATGCATGGTCCCCGTTTCTTACTACGTCTACGTCTACATTTACGTCTATTGTCTGTTTCCAGACAATTTCTTGTTTCTTAACCGCGTTTACGCGGCCAGGTGATTGCTCCCTAACGGTGCCAAACTGTGATCATCTGGTAACGCCCTTGCGGCGGGAACGGCAACCAATACGTGCGTCTTTTTGAAGACGATCGGAAGCCGCAACGTGGGACATCATGCATATGACAAGAAGCCAGAAGACACGGAACGACGACGAAACGCCGGTAGGAATGCGGATTTTCGAAGAAGCGTCCGCGTCCCCATACGATTATCTTTCGTTGGCACAAGCGCCCTCCGCTGCGCCCCAGCCCCCGTTAGCGCCCGCATCTAAGCCCGCGCCGCCGCGCCCCGCTATGTCCGTGTCAATGATTGATCGTTTGGGAGAGGTTAGCACATCCGCGCCGCGTACAGATACACTCGCCGCGATTATAGAAGATCTTCCGGTAACATAACTAGTTCAACAGTGCGTACCGTCGCGCCTGTAGCAGACGTTGTACATAGGCCCGCGCCCAGCGCCCCGCGCCTGTCAGTTCGTTCAATCCATTTAGCCCGGTCGACAGCTAGCGCGATAGCAAAATTAAAACAAATCGAGTATAATATCGCGGAGGAACTAGCTGCAATTAGAAGGAAGCAATTGCAAATTGAGGAAGATCTTATCAAGAAGAAATACGCTAGGGACGTCGCTCAACTACAAGAAGAAACGGATAGGGATAGTTTGAACGAGGACGATTTAGCCGAAAATAGGGTACATGTTGATAGGTGGTTAGAGAACGTGGAGACTGTGCGGGGGGAGCCGCCCTACCGCCCGTCTCAGCCCGCGCCCCGCATCGAGACAGAGCAGGCCCCGTCGAATAAGGGAACCGGTTACGCGTACGCTGAAGATGCCCAGGGGAGGTCGGTTGCGAACAACGATCAACCACGTCACGTAGATACAATACAGAGGGTCAATGGAGTCGCCGTAGAAATGAACCAGGTGAATCACCGTGTACGGGTTACGTCGCCGTGGCGCGTCCAACGCCGCACTCTATCGCCTATATGTAGAACGCCATCGCCACATCGCCACGCGGATCGTAGATTACCGTCGCCGCGTCGCAAGGATGTAGGCGTATCGCCATCGCCACAGCGAAGATTAGAGGGTAATAGGGATAGAGGTAGATCGCTCACCCCGCGAGGGAAAGATAGGGGTATAGAACGAAAAGCGGAAACCTTAGAAGGCATGATAAGACTTAGACCAGCCGCCGCGAAGCAGACACAGGAGTTGCCTATTTTCAACGGCTCGGCCGCGGAATGGTTATCGTTTAAAGCCGCGATGAGGGAGTCCACGCGTCTGTATGGATTCATCGATACGGAAAATATGGCAAGGTTAAGAAACTGTTTACGTGGTGAGACTCGAGAGGTAGTATCGGCGCTGCTGTTTACCGCGAAGGATCCAGCAGACATTATGCGGACACTGGAGCAGTGTTTCGGCCGCCCGGAAGTGATTACTGATCGTGCGTTTGATGATTTGAAACGCCTTCCGCGCCCGGGTCAAACCGTCCAGGAGTTAAATTCGTTCGCTATTAAGTTGCAAAATATAGTATGTATTATGCAGAACGTCGACGGCAAAGGATATTTACAAAATCCGATGCTAACTAGGGAGGTCACGAGTAAGCTTAGCTCTCACTTACGGTCGCGTTGGTGCGATTATGCGGAGCACTACGGAAGTGCGGACGAACCGAACATTGTCACACTATCCCGGTTTATGATGAGAGAGGCTGACCGTGGGTTAAGTCACGCCTATACGTCCGTAACGCCGACTAAGGAATCGCCCGTAGTACGAGAAGCACCGCCGTCGAAAAGGATAGTGTTGACACGTTGTGTAGAGGATAGGGCCCGCGACGTGAAGACGTTCACCGCCTATGAGGACACCGGAAGTGCCGCGTGTATGTGTTGTGGGGGTGAACACCCAATCGCCAAATGTAGGAAGAAGGCACAAATGGGTCTGGACGACCGGTGGAAGTGGGTGAGGGAAGATGGGGTGTGCTTTAGGTGTTTAAACAGCAAACACCGACGCCTACGTTGTAAGGCTAGGAAGTGCGGCGTCGACGGCTGCAACGCCCCCCACCACGCCCTCCTTCACGCCCGCAAGACCCGCACGCCTGAAGCGTCGGTAAAACCGAATGAAACCGTGCTCGTCGCGTCGAATGTTTTTATTTTATAGGATAAGGGTGACAAACGAGCACACAGTCCACCTGATGGTAAGTGGTTGCTGCGGCCCATAGACATCTACATCTATCCTCGTTTGCGAATCAAAATGCAGAAGCGTTGCCACCCGTGAGGACTAAGATGGAATGCCTCATTTCCAGTAAAAAGGGCCTCCGGCCACCTGCACTCACCAAGCGAAACGCAGGGGTAAACCTCTTCTTCACGCTGGTATTCTGTGAGGTCGTGGTACCACCCCGGTTCGAGCCGGCCCATCCGTGCGACAGCAAAAGCTGCCGCGTGGCTCTACCATTATGTAATTAGTAGAAACAGACGTTACTTTGCGGAAATCCATTATATAAAAGCTTTTACAAAAATTTACTTCGCAAATATCCGCGTTATAAAATAAAATGATGTGTCTTACCTAGTACGAAGAGCACCTCCCGCCCTCCCTTAATTGCGTGCACTATCCCCGTCACCACTAATCCCAGCACCGCTACTCCCAACACCACTACACTAGGCAAGACACACCACTGACGATAATACGACGTAGTGGTGTTGGGCGTAGCGGTGCTGGGATTAGTGGTGACGGGGATAGTGCACGCAATTGAGGGAGGGCGGGAGGTGCTCTTCGTACTAGGTAAGACACATCATTTTATTTTATAACGCGGATATTTGCGAAGTAAATTTTTGTAAAAGCATTTCTACCACTATGGTAATAGTAGTGCGTCAGTGTTATTGAAAGTGTGCCCCATTACCGTGCGCGGACCGCGTGGTAAGGAAGTTGATACGTATGCGCTGCTAGACGAAGGCTCTACCATATCGTTAATCGACGACAACTTAGCTCGCGAGTTAGGAGCGGAAGGACCGACAAAGCCGCTCAATATTAGAGGCGTAAATAATAGTCAACGCGAGGCCAATAGTAGATTAGTAAATATAGGAATACGTGGCAAGACGCGCAGCGCAGCAGAGGTTTATAATGTAAACGCGCGAACAATAGGGGATTTAAAAATAGGCTCGCAGTCTGTAAGTAGGGAGTGCTTACGGTTGCAGCACTTACGTGACTTACCGAGTGCGGTATGTTACAACGACGCGAAGCCGAGAATATTATTAGGCGCCGACAACTGGCACTTAATAATCACCCGCAATTTGAGGATAGGACGCCGAAGGCAGCCCATAGCTGCACGTATGCTACTAGGGTGGGTGATTCAGGGAACCGTTGCCGCGGTTAACGTGTAGGGAAGACGGCAAGACCGTATTACACATAGCAAGCACTAGCGGACGGCCAGATAGGGACATCCGAACGTTTACCAGTCAGGACGAGGAGCTAACGGAACTCCTCAAACGGCAGTATGAGATGATTCTATAGGTATCTCGCTAAAGAGTAGGCCGCGACGGGAAGAGGAGCGCTCTGTCGACATATTTCAGCGCACCGTCAAGAAGGTCGGCGAGCAATACCAAGTTAGACTGCCATGGAAGGACGATAACGTGCGGATGCAACCCAGCTATGAAATGGCAGCTCGAAGACTCCGGACAATTGAAAAAAATATGGACCAGTCGCCGGAATTTCGGGACGCTTATACAGCCCAGATAGACAACCTCTTGGCGAAAGGATACGCAAGGGAAGCCGAGGGGACTGAGAGAGAGAACCCCAAGAGCTGGTACCTGCCACACTTCGCAGTGTGGAACCCGAACAAGCCGTGAAAGACGAGAGTAGTATTCGACGCGGCAGCGCGCGCATCCGGTAGATGTCTTAATGACTATTTACTCGACGGCCCCGACTTATTACGGAACTTACCGGGCATACTGTTTGGGTTTAGAGAAAACGAGATAGCCGTGTCCGCGGATGTTAGGGAAAGGTTTTTAGGTGTGAAAATCGACCGTCGCGACCAACCCGCGCAATTGTTTCTCTGGCGAGGAAAGGAGCAATATAGCGGAAGTACGTTATGACATCAATGATTTTCGGCGAGAGAAGCTCGCCGTTTCTCGCACATAGTGTCAGAGATTAT
Source organism: Parnassius mnemosyne (assembly GCA_963668995.1). NCBI lineage: Eukaryota > Metazoa > Arthropoda > Insecta > Lepidoptera > Papilionidae > Parnassius > Parnassius mnemosyne. The sequence continues at coordinate 4,097,155 of CAVLGL010000024.1, read as the reverse complement.
AACGCGCGCGCACACGCAGAGACATCCGTTAGCGCTTAACGTTATCGTACGTAGTCATTATATATTTAGACAGCTATGCCACGGTAGAGGAGGCAGTAAAAACGGCGAAGCAAGTTACCGAAGTGCACCAGAAGGCCGGCTTCACCTTGGCAGACTGGGATTCCAATCACGCAGCCCTACTAGAAGACAAGCCGGAGGAACTATTGGCGCGCAAGCCTAAGGAAGTAGGTCTAAGGCAAGACAGCTCAGGCAGAACCCCAGGGTTGTTGAAAAACCTAACCCTAACCTTCAACACATCGATGAATAGGGTGCCGCAGGAAGTAAATGCGCTACAGCGACCGCCGACCAAGAGGGAAGCATTAAGCGCGGTCATGTCGGTGTTTGACCCGCTCGGACTGCTCAGCTACCTCACCATCACCGCCAAGATCCTGCTACAAGACCTATGGCGTATGAAGAAGGTCGGGTGGGATGACCAACTACCCGAGGAGGCAGCGGATGAGTTCCAGAGGTGGCTGCGTGTCGTCGAGGAGGTGTCAAGACTGCGACTGCCAAGGTGCTATGCTCCTACGGGGGGAGTGGTAGACTCCGACACGTATTTAACGACGCAAGCGAACGCGCGTACGTATCCGCGGCATATTGGCGTATACAATACAGCGACAGAACGGTTAGGGTACGATTAGTGGCGGCCAAAGCGAAAGTCGCTCCGATTAAGGCGCAAAGTATCCGCGACTAGAGTTGCAGTCGAATCTGATAGAAGCGCGACTCGCGGAATTCGTGCAAGACGAACACAGAGTGGTAGCAGATAGGGTCGTATATTGGACAGACTCTACTACGGGGCTCCACTGGATACAGAATGATACGGCGCGTTACACTCCATACGTGGCTCATCGGTTAGGGGAGATAGCTGAAAAGACATCACCCGAGCAATGGAGGTAGATACCGATTGCGGAGAACATAGCAGATCAGGCAACGCGCATGAACTTCGTAAGCAAAGAAGAAAGCGACCAATGGTTCACAGGACCGTCATTTCTTTACGAGGACGAAGACAGATGGCCTCACCGGAAGGAAGAGAAGGAAGGGGATGATGAAGAGTTGCAGGAAATCGTGGCGCACCATAGCGACACCAAGGACACTCCACACCTGCCAGACATAGAACGATTCTCTTCTTACGAGAGATTGATAAGGGCCACAGCACGAGTACTGCAGTTCATCGATGCCATACGAAGAAGGGCACAAGGACTGACATTGCAGCACATCCAGAGGGCAGAGCGGATGTGGATAAAACGCAGTCAACTCGATAGCTTCGCTGAAGACATCAGCCGCCTTCAGCGGGGGAAGAACCTGGCCACCGGCAGCGCTCTTAGGAAGCTCGACCCCATACTGGAAGATGGAATACTACGAGCCAGGGTAAGAATCGACGCAGCCGACGTGGATGGCCAGATGAAGCGACCCGTCATACTGAATGGACGCCACCAATTCGTGAAGCTGCTCATAGAGAAGGCGCACCAGGAAGCAAGCCACGCCAACAGAGAGAGGGTGGTCAACGACCTACGCACCAGATTTCATATCCTCCGACTACGGCCGACCGTACGAGAAGTGGAGCGGAGATGTCTGCGATGCAGGGTACGCAAGGCGACACCATGGCCAGCGGTTATAGGAGACCTACCACCCGAACGGTTAGGAGTGTTTGCGCGACCGTTTACTTACACCGGAGTCGACTCTTTCGGGCCTTTGATAGTTACGATAGGACGACGACACGAAAAGCGGTGGGTAGCACTTTTCACGTGCTTAACGACCCGCGCGGTTCATTTAGAGCTAGTTTACTCCCTAACAACGGACTCGGCGATATCGGCATTGCGGCGCATGGCGGCTAGGCGTGGGTGGCCGCGGGTCATATACTCCGATAACGGTACAAATTTTCATGGAGCAGATGCAGAGATACGACGGGCGATGGAAGAGTGGGCACCGCAGCTAAAGGACTACGCGCTGACTCGACGCACGAAATGGAAATTCATCGCACCGGGCGCGCCTAACCAGGGAGACGCATGGGAGCGTCTCGTGCGCTCAGTGAAGACCACACTCGAAGCCACTCTACATCAGAAGAGCCCGCGGGAGGCTCTTGACGCTCTTGGAAGCAGAAAACACCGTCAACTCTCGACCGTTGACCCACGTACCGGTCGACATCAACGACGAAGAGGCATTAACACCTAACCACTTCATCCTGTTGGGACCATCGGGCCTACCAGTCACCGCGCCGTGCACACCCATCGATCGTCGGGCGTGGAGAGCGGCGCAGGGTCTCGCCGACAAGTACTGGAGGCACTGGGTGAGGGAATACCAGCCGACGCTGGTTGCGCGCGGGGCCTTCCGGGACGCCCAGCAGCGACAAATACAAGAAGAGGACCTTGTCGTGGTTGCAGACGGCAATATACCGCGGAACATGTGGCCACGGGGGGTCGTCACGAAGACGTTTCCTGGACCGGACGGCGTGGTGCACAACGTCGAGATCAGGACCAGGGGCGAAGTGCTGCGGCGACCAGTAAGGAAGATCGCCGTTCTCCCGAGGGAAGCTTAGGCTCGCATGCTACGCCGGGGGAGGATGTTACGGACGGCTAGGGCAGCCGCCGCCCCGTCGCCCCTTCATACCCCGTTGCGCCCCGCGCACCCCGCACACCGCCCGAATATCACATGATGCCGTCGACGAATCAACGCGCGGTACACCTCACGACGCCACACCTCACACACTCTTTCGAAATATAAGAAGGGCGTTTTGGCCTGTGAGCTGTTCATTTCGGAAGCGGCACTTGAAGACAACAGCAAGCGAAGAAACATCAAAAGAGAAGAATTAATACTCCCTTGAAGATTGAAGACTCCCCTCTGTATATATAGTTAATTAGTGAAAGCCGCTGTAAATAGTTTGAATATATAATCGTCTACAGTACCATCTTTTCTTAAACAGTCCCTAGTGTAGTCTACCTTAAGTAACATCAGTCGTCACTCGTCACACAGTCAGTCAGTCAAACAGTTAGTTAAAATTATACAGTCCACTGCAGTCCCTCACAATACTTTACTTCAATAATATCCTCCTTGAACAGTCCAAAGTCATTCAATGAATGGGCGACAGTGGGAGTCCATAAGAGCAGACAAAGGTTATATGATCTTTACCTTGAAAGGTCATATTATAATCCTAGCGTCGAATTTAGGGAATATGTAAAAAATATGTAAAAAAATATATAAAAATATATTCTTGGCACGATACCGTGGGGAGTAGGACTGTATGATAATTAAGTTTCTAGTTTTAGTTTTGTTTTAGTATTATAGTTTTTAATATTGTAACATATATTAATTTTAATTTACGATAACATGAGACAAAATGGTGTCATGCGTTCACTATTAAAAAAATATTCAAAAATATTTAAAAGAGTGTGCTACACAACCAAGTCTTTGCATTTCAGCAACAAAATTAAGACGGCATCTAATAAAATTAAAATGACATGGAGTATATGTTATAATATAGCTTTAATAAATTTAATAGCTATAATTAGTAACGAAACTGGTAATTTTAACTCTCGCAATTCAAACTATCAGTTAAGTGTTAACAACAAATTAACTGAATCAGATGAGGACGTCGCAATGGTTTTAGAGACATATTTTACTGATATTCCGATCTTAACCACTAAGTCACTGAATTCTTCTCCTGCCGTCGCCGAATCATTACTTAAACAAAATGTAAATGCGTGTACAAAGAATTTTACATTTCATAAAGTATCATCAAAAGATATTGTAAAATATTTTAAAACTATTGATATTAAGGTGGAAGCGCCAGGGTATTCCACGAAATTCAAATTTTCTTAGGTTTTTTGCAATTTGCAGTTCAGTATCTGATTGTATTACCTGCAAATTCCAAAAAACCCAAGAAAATTTGAATTTCGCGGGCCATCCTGTAGTTTTTACCTTAAGAAAACTGCGGATCTGTGGGGAATTTCCGTTATTTCCGTTAGTTATTGCGTCTATAATATATACAATCGCGTCTCATCTAGCTATTATTTTTAATACTAGTATCGAATCTGGTGTGTTTTCTGATTTAATGAAGCGTAGTAAAGTAATACCTTTATTTTAATCTGGTAGTACATTAGATCCCGCCAATTTTAGATCTATTTCTGTACTCCCAACACTTGAAAAAATTATTCTTGATCAAATGTTAAATTTCTTTAATATAAATCATTTAATTCATAAAAATCAATTTGGTTTCACAAGGGGTCGCTCGACTACTGATGCCGGTGTTGAGCTGATTAAATATATCTTTAATGCATGGGAGAATTCACAGGATGCTTTGGGTATATCCTGTGACCTGTCCAAGGCCTTCGATTGTGTTCACCATGAAACATTAATCAGAAAACTTCAACGCTACGGTGTAAGAAGTGATGTTCTTAAATTATTTCATATTTAAGTAAAAGAACCCAAAAAGTTGTCATTAACAGTATGAGCTCTTCAGGGTCGATGGTACAAATGGGCGTGCCTCAAAGATCAATTCTCGGCCCCTTTCTGTTTCTTGTTTACATTAATGACTTACCTTACATAGTAGGGGATAACTATAATATAGTATTATTTGCTGATGACACTTCTTTATTTTTCAAATTAAGACAATAATTACTAAAATATGACGAAGTAAATAATGGTATATAAATTAGTAAATTGGTTCAATGTTAATAGTTTGCATTTAAATGGCACTAAAACGAAATGTATGAAATTTATGACTCCAAATGTCAAACAATTAAATACCAATGTAATTTTAAATGGGGAGAAACTGAGTCTTGTAGATACCACCATTTTTCTAGGAATCACACTAGACGCGAAGCTTCAATGAAGCCCCCATATATCAAAAATAGCAAGCAGACTTAGTTCTGCAGCATATGCTGTAAAAAAGATTAGAAATCTTACCAGTGTTGAAACAGCTAGACTAGTTTACTTTAGCTGTTGCCATAGCATAATGAATAGAATAGAATAGAATCATTTTTATTCAATATTGATTATTACATAATACTTATTGACATTTTTTTTTTATTTAGCACTGGTTCGGAAAATACCTCTGTCCTGGGAAGAACCAGCAAGCAACCCAGCGGGACCCTTTTTTTAAACATAATCTCACTTAACAATAATTTTGTTTATACAATTTTAAAAGAATTTTCATAGAACCAGCATGGTGGCGATCACCATATTCCCAGGGGTTATTTTCATTCATGTATTCCTGGATATTATAATAACCCTTTTTGTACAGTTTTTCTTTAATAAAACTTTGAAACTTGTTTATTGACAAACTTTGAACATGTTCTGGGATTTTGTTGTAAAAGCGTATACATTGCCCTATAAAAGAATTACTAATTCTGTGGAGTCTAGTAACTGGCATTACAAGCTTATGTTTGTTCCTAGTGTTTAAAGTTTGAACATCCTTATTCTTATTAAAGCTATTTATGTTTTTATGTACATACATTACATTTTCATAAATATATTGCGATGCCAAAGTTAATATGTTTGTTTCTTTAAATTTTTCTCTGAGGTGCTCTTTACAATTTAGATTATAAATTGCTTGTACGGCTCTCTTTTGCAAAACAAATATGGCTTCAATATCAGTCGCATTACCCCATAGCACAATTCCATAAGACATTAAGCTATGAAAGTAAATAAAATACACTAACCTAGCTGTCTCAACATCTGTGAGACTTCCAATCTTTCTTACAGCATATGTTGCAGAACTAAGACTGCTTGCTAATTTAGATATATGGGGACCCCATTTAAGTTTCGCGTCAATAGTAATACCAAGAAGAACAGTGGTATCCACAAGACTCAACTCCTCCCCATTTAAGTGCGCATTGGTTTTCGAATGTTTTACATTAAAGTTATTTACAGCCTATATACATATACCTCCGCTCATTTCTGAGAGGGTTTTAGGGCAAGGAAAGGTCCGCCGCGCTGCCCCAATATGTGTTGGCGAACTTCACATGTCTTCGAAATATATATATTTTTTTTTTCTTATTTGTCAAACATGCAGGTTTCCTCACGATGTTTTCCTTCACCGCCGAGCACGTCGTAAATCAGCACTTAAAATAGCAATTAACAATTTCATTAGTGCCGGCGGGGATCGAACCCGGGTTTCTCGCGTACTGTGAAACTGCCGTTTCAGTTTGAAAATTAAAGAGGTCAGGAAATAATACCATATAGTGATTGTCCCCTACAAGATAAGGTAAGTCATTAATATAGATTAAGAACAGGAATGGGTCAAAAATCGAGCCCTGAGGAACGCCCATTGATACTACCGATCCGGAGGAACCTTTACCATTGATTACGACTTTTGAGTTCTGTTACTTAAATTTCATATTTAATAAGTCTAAGCGCCAATTTTTTTACACCGTAATGTCGTATAGTATTTTGCTGTGAGGACACACAGCTGACACTGAAATTATGTAAAAAATAAGAGCAATTTATGATTTAAACCATTTAAATTTTTACCTAAAGAATCGCTGCGACAAAAATGTAAGGAAATTAATATATTAACTTTGGCCTCTCAATACATTTATGAAAACGTAATGTACGTACACAAAAATAAAAGTAGATTTACAAAAATAAGTGATATTCATTCTGTAAATACTAGGAACATACACAAGCTCGACTCCATCGAGTCAGTAATTCATTCTTGGGGCAATGTATACGCTTTTACAACAAAATTCCAGAAAATATACAAAATTTGAGCTTTTCAAACTTCTAAAACTTTATTAAACTAAGTTTGTATAAAAAGGGTTATTATAATATTAACGAATTTATGGATGATAATAACCCCTGGAAAAGATGTGATCTCTACCAAGCTATTTCTAATTTTTTGTGTTGTTAATTGTGGAACATACGTATGATTGTAAGCTGTTATTTAAAAAAAAGTTCCGCTGGGTTTCTTGCTGGTTCTTTCCAGGACAGAGGTTTTTTCCGAACCAGTGGTAATTAAACAAAAGAGTGACTTTCAATAAGTATTATTTATAATCTATATTGAATAAAAATGTTTCTATTTCTGTTCTGTTCCTGTTTCAATGGTTAGAGGAACACTGAACCTAAACGTTAAGTTGGAGAGGTCACGTATAATGAAGTCAACGCTCCGTCCCCCTCGTGCTCTAATCCAAAGTCCCGAAACCTTTCAGCTCGAGCTAAGAAACCGTTTTCAGTGCCTAGAAGACTGCAAAGAAGTGGACGATTTGAATGACAAGCTCGTGGAAACTGTCCATGCGGTCGGAGCTAAGTTCTGCAAGACCCGCCGCAGAAGAACACAAAAACTCTCCGATCACACTCTTAATCTCATGGCTGTTAGACGGGAGATGAAGCTGCAGTCTTCAGTAGATTTGACAGCATACAGGCAACTGAACAGACAGATCTCCAAATGCATGCGGCGGGACTTACGCAACTTTAATACTGCTCGTATTGAAGAAGCGATCGAGCGGAACCAGGGCTCCAAAGTCTTTGCTAGAGATATGTCTCGCAGAGAGCCAACTGTCCAAGCTGAAGACCGAGTGTGGCAGCGTCATTTACGGGACACCTGAGATTTTGAGTGAGATTGAGAGGTTCTATGGGCAGCTGTACACATCATCGTTGGAGCCACACGCAAGTGTGAGTAACGATCCAAGAGCGAGTCTTAACCGACATTATTCCGATGATATCCCGGAAGTCAGTCTGAGCGAGATTAGAGTGGCTCTCCAGCACCTTAAAAACGGTAAGGCCCCAGGCGAGGATGGAATTACAGCGGAGCTTCTGAAAGCGGGTGGAAAACCGGTACTTGAAGTCCTACAGAGGCTCTTTAATTCCGTCCTCAATGGTGGCACTACACCGGAGGCGTGGAGCAGAAGTGCGGTGGTCTTGTTCTTCAAGAAAGGCGACAATGCTCTCTTGAAGAACTACAGACCGATTTCCCTTCTGAGCCACGTCTACGTGCTGTGTTATTACGAATCGTCTCGCATGCAGACTCGACGACTTCCAGCCTCCCCAACAAGGTGGTTTCCGAAAAGGCTTTAGCACCATAGATCACATACATACCCTTCGGCAAATTGTATAGAAGTCCGAGAAGTACAATTTGCCACTATATCTGGCGTATGAGGACTATGAGCCTGAAATGAAAGCCTTTGATTCTGTCGAAATTCGAGCGGTGCTGTAGTACCTCCAGCGGTGCCAAGTTGACTGTCGGTATATCGAAGTGCTGAAGTGTTTGTACAGTGCGGCTACGATGGCTATCCGAGTACAGAACCAGAAACCTATCCAACTGCAGAGAGGTTTAAGACAGGGTGACGTTATATCCCCGAAACTTAACCGCTGGATTGGAAGACGTTTTCAAACTTCTGGACTGGAAAGATACGATATTAACATTAACGGCGAGTACATCACTCACTTTCGATTTGCCGACGATACAGTCCTTATGGCAGAATCCCTGAAGGACCTAAGCACTATGCTAAATGACCTCAATAGTGCCTCCCAACGGATAGGTCTTAAGATGAACATGGACAAAACAAAGATCATGTATAAAGTCCATTTCACACCTATGCCGGTAGTTGTTGGGAGCACTAAGCTCGAAGTTGTTGACGAGTATGTTTGTTTACCTGGAACAAATAGACCGACTAGTTAAGTCCAACTTCGACCGAGAGGTCAATCGGCGGATTCAACTCGGCTGGGCAGCGTTCGGGAAATTACAGCACATCTCGTCAGGTATACTTCAAAACTTGAAAACGAAGCTATACAACCAGTGCGTGTTGCCAGTGATGACCTATGAAACTGAGACGTGGTCTTTCACTGCTGGCTGGATGAGGAAGCTCAAGGTTGCTAAGCGAGCTATGCTCGGAGTTTCTCTGCGCGATAAACTTAGAAATAAGGATATCCGCAGTAGAACCGGAGTGACCGACATAGTCCAACGGATTATTAAGCTGAAGTGGCAATGGGCCGGCCATATAGTTCGAAGAATCGACAACCGATGGGGAAAAAGTTCTCGAGTGGCGGCCTCGTACCGGCGGTCGAAGAGTAGGGCGTCCCCCCACTAGATTGAGTGACGACCATGCAGGAAGTCGATAGATGCAGGTGGCTCAGGACCGTGCTTTGTCGCGCGTGTCCATATTACTTTGCATATTTCCCTTTACAATGTCACGCCGGACTCCGTGGTTACTAAGGGCTGTCAATAAAGAGTAAAAAAATATATTGCGAAATTGTAAGTTACTAATGTAAAGTATCTATTTTGATTATGATCAGTTGTATGGTCAGTTACCATATATTCGCTGTTTGAGTTCTGTGATGCCTAACTCATGCAACTTGCAAGGCCATTTTTTATAGGATAGGGTGACAAACGAGCACACAGGACTAAGACGGAATGCCTCTTTTCCAGTAAAAAAGATCTTCGGTTCTCTACACTCACCATACGAAACACAGCAGCGTTAAGCTGTTATTTTGCGCTGGTATTCTGTGAGAGCGTGGTCTTTCCCCGGTCGAGCCGAACCATTCGTGCTACAACTATACCTACTACTAGTATAGCTGCAGCATGGCCACAGATTAGTTAATAGTTTACTAAAGCATGGCTCTACCACGTATAAAGCCATTCGTCGGGAATCGCGATGATTGGCTCGGAAGAAATAGGTAGATAGTGTAAATAACAAGTAAGCCCGAAATTCCATTCCTAACAGAAATGTAATCGTATTCTACTTAGTTCAAAATCTTGTAAGCAAAGTTTTAATTTCTGTATTTTGTGTTATTATGACTTCAAATATTTTACTTACAAAAGAAAAGTAAGTTTAGTTAATATTTAATTTAGCGTAAAATTTTATTTATATTGTTTAATGATTTCTTATATTTACGCGAACACTACACATTGAATAAAAATAATTTTTTATGGATTTTATCGCGTTTAATTAACTTATTTTATATTCCCGACGTTTCGGTTGCTTTCCAGCAACCATGGTCACGGGGCCTGCGGAGCGGCTAAAATCCGTAAAAAAGTAGTTTTATTCAATATACTTATTGTTTAATATTTAATTGTTTCATTCTTTATTTGATTAGTATTTTAAAAAGGTAAGTCAATATTACTTGATTTTTTTAAAAAAGTGAATACTACTACGTGGTATGCTCCAAAATAATTTTCGGTGGAAGATGTATTTATCTATCTCTATTACACAGAGAACTGAATGCGCGTTGCGCGCCTTTCCCTTTTCCGGCAAGCATCTCAGCGCAGCTGTTATAGTGCATCCAGTGCATCCTTCCCTACCGCACATAATAATATATAATATAGTGTTCTCTGTCACGCTCTACTTTAAATTAAAATTATTGAAACGTTAAATCGTGTCAACCACTAGTCTTGCCACGATTTGAAAAGTCAACCATATACCTATCTACCATTGGATTCGCAATAAAAATATATATATTTAAACATTTAATTTTTTATAAAAAAAAAGAGGGTAAATTACTATATCAGTTTACCTGTTTATACCTGGTAGAGAGGTGTAGTTGCATGGAAAAAGATAGTCAACCATGCTATGGCATTTACTATATATTATTATTTTTTCGATTGAGACCAATTTAACCAAGGAAAAGAATGACCATAACCGGTAAAAAAATTAATTAAATAATTTTTAATTAAAAATTGCCTTGCCAAAAACAGGCTGTCAATCACCCCGATTTGTATTGATTTATATATTTTATTAAAAAAATATTTCATCGAGAAAAAAAAAGAGGAGGTATTTTTTTTACCGCATCTCAGACTATGTGCCGTTTTTCATTTATTTAAAAATATCGTTACCCTCTTGGAATTTCTTCTCTTTGGACAAAAACTTGTATTTGTTTACGTCCATACAGGAATCAAACCCCTGGCCCTTAGCGCTATAGCCATTGCTTAGCCAGTACGCTATGGAGCCGTAGTTTGCTAGGCGTCACTACGCTTCGCTGGCATTCGCTCGTAAGTGTACACTTAATACCGGGTTTCCACGCTTGCCAAGTCTCGGCAAGCATCCACAAGCACAAGTGTGTAAAGAGGGCGTTTGGCTTTGCTTGCGTGAGCTTGTGGACGCTTGTCCCCGATCCGGGCTAGTTTCGGTTTTTGGACACAGTTCAAAGGGCGCTTGCGGCAAGCGCTTGCAACGCATTCACACGTTGGTGCGCGTTTAGTAAATAGTAACCATTGTGATTTTGCGACGAGCGCATGTTTAGTTCTTTGTTCTAGAAAGTTGCAAATGCTTGGAGTCGTCTTGCCGAGTTAACGGGAAAGCCAGTAAAAGAATTAAAAGCCAAAAAATTCCTTGTTTTTGTATTTCAAATAAAAGTATGTTAAACCAAACGCAATAGCCGACACAAGTTCGGTGTCCGCCATGCTTGGATATACGTAGCACACTGACGCATTCACAAGCATGTAAACAACTTCCAAACGCCAAACGAGATTTGTGGACGCTTGGGGCTTGAAGACGTTTGCCGAGGCTTGGCAAGCGTGGAAAGGCACCATAACAGTTATCAACAAAGACAAGCCAGCGAGCGGTTATCATCAAAGAATACCTATCTTGCCTCCGTTCGGTTAGTCTGTACCCGACCACTTTTCTTTATATTTACTTGTAACTTTTAGACGCGGCTCTGATGGCGTACCGGTTCAGTGCGGGTGGTACGCCAGGCGTGCCATCAATGCGTCTTTTTAAAAATAGTTATACCTCGCTCAAATTACTTTTTGGGAAAATTTATCCAGAACAAAATATTCATTATTTTGCAAGTAGTTCATGCCTGCAGCTTCGTTTCTGGATATTTTGAAAATTTGAAATTTTTAGGGGTTGACAACTTTTTTTTAACTTGTACATGGTCTCTTTTTACTTTGTCGGTTTTAAATCACGTTTTGGAAAAATAGTCTAATAAGTAACAAATATTAGCACACATTGCGATCGCTCACAAACTCAAGTTGTAAATAAATTTCTGGAAAACAAGTCTCCTGTTAAAAAAAACAATGCGTTGTCTTATTGTTTATTTTTGCTTAAAATGGTTGAACTGCCGTCTTATTACTATCATATGGCCGAATAGACCTACGAAGTACCATATGCTTTTGTGATATGGTATAAGGTTTATTTGAAACAGTTCGAAACCGTTCTTGCATAAAAAAAAGTTAATAAATAGTCATTTGTCAATCCGCGGTCCGGCGTTTTTTTCCTTTTGAAAACACTTGCTATTCTTACTAATTAGACGTTTTCAGATCGACTTTACTTTTGCATTTGTATAACATTAAATAATATTTAATATTTGTAAATATCAATGAATCATAAACCTTATTTTTTTCCAAATTAAGGTTCTTTATTGTTTGATATTTACAAATGTTTTTATTAGGTGAAAATTTAATTTAATAAAACCAAGATTTTTCATGGTCATTTAGCTGTACCTACTTATATAAATTATTTTTTTATAAAACAAAAAATAGTACAAAAGGTTTGTAATCTCTGCATAAAAAAAGTCACTTACTCTCAATTTTAAAGAAAACACTAGAAAAACACATATTTACCCACTAAAAACAAGTATCCTTCCGTTTGCAACTGATGTTTTATGTCAACTGAACTTAATTAGGTCTAAACAAGTGAAAAAAGCTCGACACGTCAGGCGTGTCACGAAATATTTGTTCGCCGCCACAGCTAAAAGTTGTCGAAAATCGGCGCCGCAACGAATGGATTATTTAATAGCCGACGGATTATTTATGAACTAATTTTAACTAAAAAATAACAATAAAAGTTTGTAAGTTATTTTTTTATCACTTTTGAGTGGAATAGGAAGGAATATCACAACCTCAATGTTTAAATAGTTATTAAAAACTCCATACCATATTTTGTCACCCTTAGAGGTTGAATTGTAAACCTCCATTTTTAAAGTTGGCTAATAAAATACTGGTCATGAGTCATGAATCATATAAATTTTATCATAGTACCTATCATAGATATAGTATCCACTAAATCTATGGTACCTATCATACATCTATAATATAAAAATGAATCGCTGAATGTATTGCTAAGCGCAAATCTCGAGAACAACTGAACCGATTTCGTTAATTCTTTTTTATAATATTCCTTGAAATACGAAGATGGTTCCTACGGAGAGAAAAATTTAAAAAATTGCCTGAAAACGTCTAAAAACAACACTTTTCTATATTCCCATACAAAAGATTCGTATTAATACTTAAAAGTCAATTTGAACTTTAATACATAACCATAAAGTTTAAGTGTTAGTAGAGGGGTTCCGGGCAGGCAAAACAATTGAGTAACGTTAGTATCGTATAAATATTAATGTCAATATTAGTCAATATTTATACCATGGTAACATTACTCACGAACATAATTAGGGTTCCGCGCAAAAAAATTGATATCCATCAAATCGTAGTAAATTCCAAACGGGCGAAGGCGCGGGGCACAACTAGTTTAATACAATAAAAATAGAGATAGAATTGATTTATTTTTTTATGCTGAAATACAGGTTTTGGCCTAGTTCGGCAATGGATGCTATTTTTCATGTTATAAGATGAAATATTCCTATGTAGTTTATAAGTAGACATATTGTTAACTGATATATATATGGAAAATAAAGATTAAAGATTTATTTATCTTGCTTGTCTTGGCTTGGATGCTTGTCTTTTAAGCCACTTTTTTATAGTACACTGCTTCACAATATGTCGGTCGATGCTTCTCATTGCGTATTTTTCGGGAGATTTTGACGGCAATTTCAGCCAACAGACAGCTGGCGATAGCACCATAAATAGTATCTCAAGGCGCGTAAACAGCCAGACTCCTTATCTTGAGATTCACAGCACCATTGGAGCACTTGTTTCACCATTTCCACTAATAGTTCATATGTGCAAACATTTCATACACAAAATCGCACCACTTTTTATCAAAATTTGAAGATTTTTTAAAGATTGTGTCCACAGCTGGATATGGGTTTTTGATGTTGTAGAAAGATTTTGTCTTTAATAGTCACACTTGTCAGGCATTCAGTGTATCAAATGTCTCATACCTTTGACGTTGCTGTGATACTGGATGTTTATTTTGTCTGTCGTAATTGAAATTATTATATTATACCATCATCTATCACAATTCATGAAGTCTTCTCCGGCCTTTTCCATAGTCGTCTCTTTAGACACCTGAAGGACGAAATGGAATAATGGATACAAAATGCTGCCACCACATGGCTTTTCTTAATATTTAATACTAGCGATCCGCCCTGGCTTCACAAGTTCTCTGGATCTCGACAACAACGCCACCTAACAGGTCCAATTGTGAATCTAAACCATGCTCTAATCAACTTAATCATGCATGTATTATACATATAAAGTCCCTCTTGAACCATTCAGTCTATTGAAAACTAAATCAAATAATTAATATAGCATAGTTTTAAAGATCTAACCGTACAGACAGACATATTTAATATTAATATAGGTATAAATAGGAAAAATATAAACAATATAATACAAAATTTTATTTATATTGTAGTTATGAATTATGATTAACAATAGAACTAACAGCACAATTTAATATAAAATTTAATGAAAAAATTATGTAAATACATCAAGGGTTCATCTTTTGTAGACATTGTAAGATTATCTACATATTACTATAAAACAATTACAGATTTATACTTCGTTCTGTGTAATATGTCCATCCCAATTAGACAGTTTTTTATGTCTGGTCTTCACCAACATCTGCTATCCCAACAGCAATTTAAATATAATTGTGAGTATATTTAAAATAATCAATGGAACTGAAACAAAAAGTATGTGATTGTAAAAAATTTCATAAATAAACGTGTGCATGTACTTATATATGCACGTAGGAAGTAATGCTTCTTTAGGGTAACAAATCAAAAATAGCTACCTTAAATATAGTTTAGCTGTCGGTGTGCAAAAAAATTCACTCTCATATTTCCCAAACGCCCCAAAAGAAGTATAATTTCAATAATGATTGAAATGAAATAAAATACATTTATTGCTCAACATAAAAAAATAAAATTTTGTTTTTCGAATGTCCTTTTTTTCTCTTACTACTAGTTAAATGTAAACAAGGGTACTTACTTCTTGTAACTGTTCTAATAGATCTAACCAAGTTTAAAATTTGGTATTTAACTGATGAGTGGTCCTCAAAGCCTTGATTAGGAACATTTGAACCCCATCCCACTGTAACAAGAAACCATAGTTTATTGTTAAATTCTTATAAAAATGATAACTATACATCCTATTGGAAATATGTATGGGCCTGGCAAATGATGTCATGCAAATAGGGACTGGAACAGTTAGTCAATGATGTGGAGGTGTTTGACAAATTATTTTTTTGTAGGTAATACAAAGATACAAGATATGAAACTGCAGCAGCAGAAAAGTACTGCCAGCAGAACTAAAACTATCATGAATTAGAAAGACAAATAGTCAATCCCGCCTGGATGTATGCATGTACAAAATAACTATTCTCCTTCCATCTTCATTAGACTTTAATCATCCCTAGCTGAACAAGAAACTCTCTTACTGTAGGAGTAGGATTTGCCACAATTATCACACTAGGCAGGCAGAATAGCGATTGCAATATGAGATGTCTTGCAACAGTGATGATATTTCCAGTCTTGACCCAGGTAATTTACATCTGGCATAAATATACATATACCATCATTTTTTGAAGCTTTGAGATCTTGCTGTTTCTCGTGGCATAGCAATAAGTTACCCAAATTCTCATTAATGGACTTCTCAATATGTCTGAAATATTTTATTCTCTTATTTTCTCAGACATGAATATTTACTCACGACATTCTTCCCTAATCTCCTAGAATGTCGTAAATCAGCACTTAACATTGCAATTAACAAATTAATTTGGATTGGTAGACTTTAAACCATTGTTGCTCATGGTATTGGAAATTTAACGTGAGTGCTTAGCCCCTAGGTAACCACAGCTTTATTAAAGTGGTGATTATTTTTAAATTCACAATAATTTGGAACATTGGTAGCACTAATAAGTCAATTTTGTTTTTATGCTTTTACAAATTTATATTTTTCTCAAGACGTAATAGGGAAAGGGCTCGCAGCAGGACTGTAAAAACTACCGTGGTATCAGCTTGCTTAGCATTGTGGGTAAACTGTATGCTAAGGTGTTAATTGAAAGAGTTATGGAAGAAACTGATGGAAAAATTTGGTATGTGCAAGCTGGATTTAGAAAGGCGATGGGGTGTACGGATCAAGTCTTTTACATGTGCATGATAGCGGAGAAGTTTTTGGCAAATAACCAGAAAGTTTTTTGTGCGTTCATGGACTTGGAAAAGGCTTATAATAGATGGACAGGAATGTGTTATGGCTAACACTGAACTCATTTGGGTTGAGCGCTGGCTTGATACAGGCATTAAGGTCTCTTTATAGGAACTCTAGTGCTTGTGTCAGGATCAACGGGGTCTACTCATACTGGTTTGGCATTCTTAAAGGTGTCAGACATGGATGTGTGGCTTCCCCGTGGCTGTTCAACCTATTTATGGAAAGTTGTTTGAAAGTTGAAGAATGTGGGTTGAGAATGGGTGAGTTAACCGTCAAATGCCTTTTGTACGCCGATGATCAAGTCATATTTGCATCATCGGCGGCCGAGTTGCAAATGATGGTTACTTTAATGAATTGGTCATTGAAAGAAAGGGGTATGAAAGTGAACGCAAGTAAGACGAAAGTGATGGTTTTTGAAAGAGAAAAAAGTAAAACTTTATGTGAAATAAGAATAGAAGGAGAGTTGATTGAGCAAGTGGAAGAGTTTGTATATTTGGGATTTTTAATTAGCAGGGATGGTAGATATGATAGGGATATAGAACAACGAGTGAACATAAGAAATAGAGTGAATGGGGCTATACACGCTATTATGAAGAGTCAGAAGATGTCAAATAAGGCATGTATGGCAATTCATGAGGCTGTGTTAGTCCCTACTTTAATGTATGGTAGTGAAAGTTGGATATGGCAGAAGAAGCATGAGAGTAGAATAAATGCTGTAGAAATGAGGTCCTTAAGGAGTATGCTAGGGCAGAATCTGAATGACAGGGTGAGAAATAGTGTGATAAGAGAAAAGTGTGGTTTGCAAGATGATGTTGTGACAAGGATTAAGAAAGGAATGATTCGGTGGTTTGGTCATGTAGAAAGAATGAACGAGGAAAGAGTGACAAAGCAAATTTATGTTGCTGAAGTGAACGGCAGGGTCGGGAAGGGACACTCTAGACGAAGGTTTATCGACCAAATCGGCGATACATTAAAAATGGGCCAGATTAGGAGTACCCTTAACCGATGAGCGTGTATGCGTAGATATATGGATGTAAAGGAGGCGAATGAGATGTGTCAGGATCGCGCCAAATGGAAGTCCGTAGGTAGTCTCTCCCTACCCCTCTGGGTGATAGGCGTGAGTGTTTATGTATGTATGTATGTAAGTAATAGTTTGTAAGGAAGCTTAGCAGATTTGCTAAAACTAAAGAAAAATATATCAATTTAGGTTCATTGCCTTCATAAATTCTACAGAGTGAAATTAATTGTTGGGTCTAAAAAACCTAACCCCGGTCTTTAGGTTATATTGTTTACTTACTTTTCTGCATAAACCTCTCTTCATGTAGAACACAAACAGCGTTAAGGCAAAGTAAAGACGCTTCAAACAAGTTCCATAAAGTGAGCATTTTGTGTCAATTCAAAAATTAATAGTGGAATAGCGATTACTAAATAACGAATTTGATGATTTTTAATCGCTATCAAAACATTGAGCCAACAAGACACAACCACAATCACAAACTGCAAGCTGTGAGCCATAGACTAATATATAATACTGGAGACTGTGAGCTGCCGTCACCCGTCAGCTCAGTGACTGACAGGTGACAGCTAACCACAGAATACTTTACTCCTAGCGGAGACAGCTAACAGATAAAATGACGTCATTGCAGTGTTACCAACCCGAAGTTTGTCTCGGAGGTAGATAGGTATGATTTCAGAAGTTCAGAAGTTGGTCGTTTCTACCAATCGTAATAGTTAGTAGATCTACCACCTATTTTTTTTTAATTTCTAGAGACCTCCCAATAATAATGTGATACTCATAATTAATGCTTCTATTGGGTATCAAATATTTCAACTCTTTTTATAAGGTACCCCATGTGAAAGCAGGATCATTGATATTCAATTCACAAAATAAAACCCAAAAAAAATATCAAAAATTGAAAAACAAATCATGATAAGTTTAGTATGATTTAATAGTTTTTAATTATAAATATTCAATTCCTTTATTCGTATAAATAAACTTGACAAAGACAATTTATAGTAGTGATAATTGAGAATTCACTTGAGATTCTATGGTATATTATTATTAGAATCAATTAATGTAAAATCTTCAATACAATAATCTTGAGAGCAATTACTTTTAAATTTTTTTTTAGTAAAAAGTAGTTTAAGTTGCGAAATATTCATACATTTTCTTTTAATAAGGAAGTGCCGCCTCTTAAGCGTAGTGATTATATTCTCTCTGGTCCGACCATAAAGTAACGTCCTCTCTCTATTCTTTATTATATTCAATGAACACTCAGAATAACATAGAATATATTAGCACAGCGGTGACACTCTGTACGTGAGAGTTCAAGCGCCGGTGACATAAGCCGGAGCGTGTAACGTAACTTCTGCCAAAGAAGATACATAGTAAGTATATGTTATATAATGTAAAATTATGTATTTACACAGTGAAAGATACGATCAATTTTAAATCAACTTTTATTAAATATCTTTACAGATGGGGAAAATTAAAATTTCCGACAAAACAAAATATGCGCGACAGTTAATGGTATTCTTATTTTGGTATTCTAATAATTAACCAACACTTAGTATTTCAGTACGCAAAAATCAGTATTACCTACTACCCTTGAAAAATTACTTACTCTTATATATTTTTTGCATTTTCGATGACTTTTACAATTTTTATTATTATTTCTAACAATTGCAAAAATTCGTAGCCATATGTATAATTTTTTTTAGAAAATGCATAGGGAAGCATAGATAGATAGATAGATAACACTTTATTGTACACCAAAAAATAACATAAATATTAACAAAAACTGAGGAAAATAAATGTGGTACAATGGGTGGTCTTATCGCTAAGAGCGATCTTCCAGGCATCCTTTGGATGGACAGGATTGCAATAAAACAATGAAAACGTTTGGCGACAAAAATAACATTATTTTTAAAAACCAAAAAATAGAAATATATAAGGGTAGGGAAGTATATAGATAAGATAAATACATACATACATATTTATATATTATATGTATATATATATATATATATATATATATATATATATATATATACATATATATATATATATAAATATATAAAAGTACAAATATATACTTTAAAACTAAGATATATAATATAAATGTGCCATACGTATAAACAAATATTGTAGCTATAAATCAATAAAGGTAGAATAATTATATAGAAATGAATAGGCATTGTTTTTATGTAAAACGCAGTCAGTCTGTGCTTGCGTGCGGTGCGTGAGATTAGAGAGACGAAACGCGAATAAAAAAAGTACTCTGTGACGCAAACTACTACGTACTAGTCCTCGGCCAGGGCAGTCGTGACGGCCCGGAGGTCGATAGTGCAGTCTGATTTCCAGTGTGTCCTTAATGCCGGTGGGGAATACATACTGTTTGCGTAAGGGAAAGTGGCGCCGGAGTGTAATGCATGCCATACTATGCATTTGCAAGTGATGCCGGTGAGAACAATGAGCTGGAGCAAGTGCCAGAAGTCTGCTTTGTAAATCTACGGCGAGTCGAAATGAAGACAAGTTGGACTGGCTTGCAGGAGCTGCAGACTGCAGAAGACGATTCTTGGGAGTGAATAGTAGGGGTTCTTGAGGGTAATGACGAAGGCTTGAAGTTGTAGTTTCCAAAGGTTGTTGATTGCGTGTTCATATCTCGTCGGGGTCACCACTGTGGCCATAGGAAAGAAAAGGGGAGATCTCCCACCGGGCAAGGTGTTCTGCCCGGGGAGAGGCCAATGCTCCGAGTGGTAGTTCGGAGCTATTCTATATATACTGCTTTGACTTCGGAACTTTGATAGCGCAATTTAGGCTTCGATGTGTTTCACTTGTGACGCGACGACAGCGCCCCCACAATTTATTTTAGTATAAGGCACCAAAATTTCAGAAATAGAGAAACTACTAAAGAATTGAGAGTTGACATAAAAAAAGACTGAAGAGTCACTACAAATGTAGGAAAATAGAATTACGAATAAAACTATTCAAAAACTTGATCAAAAATTCCATTTCATACACGAAGACGTAGGAAAAATAAAAGAAACTAGCACATAACTAGAAAAAAGGATTTCTTATACAGAAAAATAAAATTCATATTCTTTCTATTCTCTACTGTGTATTATTTCATCCTTCTGCTCCTCCCTATCTAAAAGAGAAGTTTAATTTTGTGGGGCTTCCGGGGGAACCTCTACGCTCTTCTAGAAAATTAGTTTTAAGGGTACCAACTCACAAAACATCGTTTTTTAATAAATCATTCACTGTCGAGTCTATTAAGCTCTGGACTGCCCTACCTTTGCACATACGTGAAGCACAATCTATTGTAATTTTAAGCGACTACTTAAAGAACATTACTTGTCTCAATCGTCCGGAGACCGTTAGGATAATTATGTGATTATGTATTTATTGTATTTATCAGCTTTATATTATTGTTTGAGGAAATTTGTAATTTATTTATGTATTTTGGGTAGATATGTAAGTTTGTTTATATACTCTTATATATGTATGTTTATGTATATATTATATGCTTTAATTTATCTTTTATTATGTATTAGTAATTTATAACATTTCATGTGTTAGTTATTTATATGTTATTTTATTGCATTTATTGTCTATATATCGCATGTATTGATATCATATTTTGTATAATTATATTGCACCACCTACCCAGTATTCATTGTTTATTCCTTTACACCCTTGGTTGCCTGGAAGAGATCGCTATGTAGCGATAAGGCCGCCAAATTGTACATTTAACATGTCTATTGTTATGTAATTTGTTTATTAGTTTGTGGTGTACAATAAAGTATATTCATTCATTCATTCATTCAAAAATATACTAGACAAAGAAATATTATATTTTTTGGCGTAAAAGAAGAACAAAAATACTACGAAGAGTTAGAACGGAAAAATCTGCAAATAATAAAAGATGAGTTAAATATAGAATGCGACAGAAAATAATTATAGATGATTCGTCGGATGGGCAAGTACAATGAAAACAAAGTAAGACCTATTTTTGTAACTTTTACTACCTATGGCTGAAAAATCACAATACTGAAAAATAAAAAACTTATGAAGACAGAAGGAATTTATCTTAAAGAAGATTTTTCACCAGAAATCCTGAATAGGAAAAAAAGTTGATGGTACAACTTAAAAAAGATAAAGAAGCCGGGAAAAAAAGCCTATCTACGTTGCGACAAACTAATAGTCCAAGAACCATCAATAAAGAAGAAGAGTGAAACAGATGAAGAAGAACAAAAGGGCAATATTGTAGGCTAATGCTAGATAGCCTATACTATTCCACATGAATCTGGCTATTATATACAAAAAGAATTTTTCAAATCGGACTGGTAGTTCCAGAGATTAGCGCGTTTAAACAAACAAAAAAACAAAAAAACTCTTCCGCTTTATTATATTAAGTATAGATATAGATATCTACATGTGATGAATATCGACAAATTTACACAGATGGTTCAAAAGTTGAAAAAAAAAAATTGGCCTGTGCATTTTACATACCTCAACTGAAAACTGGACGTGGCCTTTCCATTCCTGCATTAGCAAGCATATACACTGCAGAATGTTATGCCGTCTTAATCGCTCTTAAATATATAGAAGAGCACCCATATGTATCTAATAAATGGTTACTGATCTCTGATAGCATGAGTGTCTTGAAGGCACTGAAGGCAAGAGCTTTAGATGCTAAAACGTCTTTCATCATATATGAAATCAAAAGTTTGTGGTGGAAATTGAAAGAAAATAATTTAGGAGTAAAATTTTTATGGACTCCGTCACATATTGGGGTTCAAGGAAATGAAAGAGCAGACCATTTAGCTAAAAGTATAGTTACAGCTGATATTGACAGGATAACCGATGTTGCAATACCACATACAGATTTATATTCAATTTTAAAGCAAGAGTTAAAAGAAGAATGGAAAATGCAATGGAATGCTGTTTTAGAGGCAGGAAAAGGTCGTTGGTATGCATCAATTAATTCAGAATTAAGTATTCCTTGGTTTTATCGCAACGATATGCGAAGATATCATAGCAGAAAATGTTATACAATAAATAATGTGCAGACTTAGATTTGGCCACTATCGACTGAACGCACAGCTTTCCAGGATGAGAATAGTAACATCTGCAACATGCAATTTCTGCGATACAGAAGCAGATCAGACTGCAGAACATATAATATTTAACTGCCCAGCGTACGCCATAGAAAGATTGCTACTCATTGAAAAACTTATACAAGTTTATGAAAACTCAGAAAGCGTCTCGCGTGCCCTGCAAGATGTTCTTAGGAATACTAAGACATATTTAGCACTTTGCAATTTTATTCATAATACTGTAAAAGAAATATGAAATATGGTATCACTGTTTTTGAAAATATTAGATTGACAAATCTACATGGATTGAAACTTACAAAGAGTATAATATAAAGAAGACTTGGCTTTAGCCATTGCAGGTTTTTGAAAATTTGAAGAATTAAAGAAAATAAGACTTGACTACGGCCTTTATGGATTTTGAAGAGATGGAAAGAAGAAAAATCAGACTTGGTTCCGGCCTTTACACTCTAAAATTCCATATATTCAAAATAAAAAAGACAAGGCTGTATGGCTTAGCTCCTTTGCCTGCTCTCTCCAGCGAATAATAAAAACAACAACTACAAACTACAAATAAAGCACAAATTATAAAGTTGAAATAAAGTAAATAATAACATACATATTATGATGTATTTGAATTTTTTGATTTCTTAGATGTGTTGCCCTATAGCGCAGAAAAATTGTTATATTTAATAAACCGACATACCTTATATAATGTTGTAATAAAATAGTTTTTAATAACGGGTCTTCTCATTAAAATTAAAGTCATGGAAACCGACGCAACTTGCATGCCTGATGATATCGAAGCTTTTGTTTCTCCATGTGAGGAACATACAGAATTAAATAACGCCGAGACAAACCAATCTGACTGTAAGAATATTCTTAATCCACAATCGGAATATGGTGAAAATAACATTACACAAGAAAAGTCTGCAAGTGTGGGTCCTGCTAGTACATATGTTGACCCCGAAGCTTTTAAAATAGGAAATGTAAATATATATGCCGAAGATATTGGACCAAAGTTGTATCCAGTTAAAGGCAATGTTGTTACACCACCTATTATAACAAAAAAACTTCCAGAGGCATTTAATTACCTCCCTATATATGGACGACCACAATCCAAAGCTGATTTGGAAGATTTTCAAAATAATAAAATAAGGGAATATGTTGGATGTGATTTTAGTGATGAAGACTTTGATAAACTTGCCAAGTATTGTAGGTATGTATGATGAATACAAAACTCACAATTTTAAATTTTTTTTTATATAGGGTGCAGCAAATATTTTGACCTCTTATGAACTATGAACATGTCCAGTAATTTATTGTTTTTTCATGAAAAATTCCATAATGCATATTGCCATTTGCTATGAATGATTTTTAAGTATAGATTTTGTTTCAACAGTTGACATAAGCTTCTCACACTGTAACCTTTATGGATTTTTTTTTATTTTTTTATAGGATAAGGGTGACAAATGAGCACACAGTCCACCTGATGGTAAGTGGTCGCTGTAGCCCATAGACATCTACATCTATCTTCGATTAAGAGTCAAAAAGCAGATGCGTTGTCACCCGTGAGGACTAAGATGGAATGCCTCGTTTCCAGTAAAAAGGGTCTTTGGTTTTCTACACTCACCATACGAAACACAGCAGCGTTAAGCTGCTATTTTAAGCTGGTATTCTGTGAGAGCGTGGTCCTTCCCTGGTCGAGCCGACCCATTCGTGCTACAACCATAATATAGATGCAGCATGGCTCTACCTGTATGCTCTGGTTTTTAGTTTTTACTCTACCTATAAGTAATTTTATTCCTATCAATGTTGTCCACTACTTCAATTATTTTGGGGTAGAGTTTTACATAATTAGTACTCAAGCTCATGTAATAAGTGCAAAAATAATTTAAGGAAACATGCTTGTCTATGCATAGAGAGAAGCGGATTCCATTTTGAGGTACCGATATTTATTTGGGACTACTTGCTTAATTTAGTTGTAAATAGCTTATTCCAATTTTTTAATACGCTATAATAATGACAGTCGTCGGTTACGTCTGTCAAACTGAACATTACGTAGTGATCGTCTCCGCATTTTAATTAGTAACAATAGTACAAAAGTGACCGATCGGAAAAAAAGTGCACTAAAAATATCGAACAAACAGTATTGATAAATTTAAACTAATAATCCTTTCGTGGGAAGTGCTAAATACAGTGAAATAACCATCGAAAGTTTGCAAAATTATTGAAGTTATTAAAAACCATAGACAAAAATTTGAAGTCCAACTACTGTCAAAACCCTCAAAAGTTGCCAGGTCAAGCCAAAACCTACCAATTTGGTAGAAAATCGGTACCAAGTATGGACGAACAAACAAAAATGCTGTTGGCCACTATAAAGGAAGAGATTGAAAAACAAAATGATAAACAAACCCAAACCATAACCGAGACTATCAGCAAAACTATTGAAGAGCAACTGTTACCAATAAAAAAGGAAAACGAAGCTATGAAGGCTGAGATTTTGCTACTAAGATCGAAAGTAAATATCTGGAACTTGAAACGTGGAAAAATAATGTCTTACTGCACGGGGTTGAAGAAACTGAAAATAACAATCTAGAATTAATGAATACTGTAATAGAACTATTCAACGTTCCCTGCACAACAGAACAAGCGGAGAAAGAGAAACACGACTGGGATAAATTGGAACTAAGCAGCATATACAGAGTTGGGAAAAAGACAGAAGGCAAGATAAGACCTATAAAAATTTCATGTACCCTAACATGGAGAAGAAACGAAATCTTGGAAAAGAAGAAAAAATTCCCAGAAGGAGTCTACGTAACAGAAGATCTGTCTAAAGAGGAACTGGAAGAAAGAAAGGCTCTTATACCAAAAATGAAGGAAGCCAGAGCATCTGGAAAGTATGCAATAATAAGGAATGGCAAACTAATAATACGAGACAAAATGGAACCTGAAAAGAGGAAGAGAGCCCAATCCACCCCACCTTCTACTCCCCCAGACAACTTCAGCAAAGCCCCTGGAGAACCCAAGTTATACCAACTTGCTAAAATGTCGAGAATCAACCCAGCAGAAAGAATGAGAAGCCAATCGAAAGCGAATATAGAGGAGACATCAAAAAACTAGAAATAGGCGGTAGTCGAAATGAAAACAGTAAAACAACGAATATCACCAAAACTAAATTAACATTCCCCAACCCGGCTGGTCCCCGTGGGGAATTAGACCACCACCCACCAATCTCAAAAAAACCAAACAAACATACACTTCTAAACAAACATACACTAGAAAACAACAACATTAACAACAAAGATAAATGTAATGCCCCCTTTAAAGAAAGTATGCAAATTGCAGCACTTAATGTTCTAACCCTAAAGTCGGACGAGAGTCTAACAGAACTAAGTAAAGCACTAAATGATATCAAATGGGACATTCTGGGTCTGAGTGAAGTAAGACGAGCTGGAGAAAACATACAAGAATACGAGGACTTCCTTCTATATCACATAGGCGAAAAAGAAGGCCAAAATGGGGTAGGATTTATTCTCAAAAAGCACATGATACAATATGTTGATGAGTTCATAGGAATTTCGGACCGTTTAGCAGTGCTAAATATAAAATTACCCAATTACGAAGATATGTGGTCTATTGTGCAAGTGTACTCTCCAACTGAACAAGCAGACAAAAAGACAATTGAAGAATTCTATGAGAATCTAAACAGTACTATAGAGAGACATACGCACAAAAACTTAATAGTGATGGGAGACTTCAACGGCCAGACAGGTGAAAGCTTGCCAGAAGAAAGACGTGTTCTTGGACCTTTTACATATGGAACTCGACGAAGCAAAAATGGAGAAAGACTCATTAATATGTCTTTCGAAAACAACCTCTATATTCTAAACAGCAAATTTAAAAAGAAAGGTTCAAGGAAATGGACATGGGTATCACCAGGAGGCAAATACAAAAATGAGATTGACTTTGTTCTCACCAACAAACCAATGTGTTTCACCGATTTAAATGTTGTGAACAAATTTAATTTCAACACGAACCATAGAATGGTCAGGGCAGATCTCACACTACGACATATAAAGACACAAAGACCCAGGAGGCACTTTGTTAGTAAGTTGAGTATTCAAAACCTAAAAGAAGCTGCAAATAAACTGACCGAAAGATTTGCAGACTTTGAGAAAGAAACCAAGAACCTAGATATTCAACAGAAATACGACTGGTTTGAGACTTCAATCAAACTAGCAAAAAGTACCTGCACTAATAAAGAAAAGAAGAAAAGCTATTTATCAATAAAAACAAAAAATCTACTCGAAGCAAGGAAACAAGTAATCAGTTCCAGAGACACAGAGAATCGTAGAAAACGCATATCAGAGCTGAGTAAAGATATAAAACAGAGTATGAGAAGGGATAGAAAACAAAACAGAAGAAAAAAAATAGAAGAGCAAATCATTAGAACAGGAGGAACAAAAAAAGCATATAAAGAACAGTCAGAATCAAAAGATTGGGTCACAAAAGTTAGAAATGAGAAAGGAATAGAACAAAATAGAAGATCAGACATAAAAGATATTGCTACATCATACTATAAACAATTATATGAGAACACACAAGAAGAACCTGGCGAATTAATAGTACTAAACGATGATGAGGATGAGAGCATACCCTATATACTGCAACGAGAGGTAGAAGTAGCATTACAGTCCCAAAGTAAAGACAAAGCCCCAGGGCCAGATGGCATTGAAAATGAAATCCTATTAATGGCAAAAAATGTCCTGTTACCAGTTATCACGAAACTATTTAATGAAATTTTCGCAAACGAAGTTATCCCGATACAATGGACGCAATCTAATATAGTATTGTTATATAAAAAGGGTGATAAACTTAATATAGGTAATTATCGCCCGATCAGCCTTATGTCCAACTTATACAAAATATTTGCGAAAATACTGCTAAGAAGACTCGAAAGAAAATTAGACGACAACCAACCAAACGAGCAAGCAGGTTTTCGTAGAGGGTACTCAGTATTGGACCACATACATGTTATGAGGCAGATTGTAGAAAAATCCCATGAATACAACCAATTATATTACATGGCATATATAGACTACAGCAAGGCTTTCGACTCTTTATTTCACAATAAGATATGGCAGGCCCTAAAAGAACAAGGTATCGAAAGCAAGTACATAAGGATACTGAGAGAGATATACAAGAAAAGTACAGCATGCATACAGTTAGAAAAGAAAGGAGAACCATTTAGCATACAAAAAGGGGTGCGACAGGGCGACCCGCTATCCCCAAAACTTTTTTCTGCGGCCCTTGAAATGATATTTAGAAGACTAAATTGGGATGGATATGGAATCAGTATCGATGGAACTTGGTTAACACATTTAAGATTCGCAGACGACATCATTCTCTTTGCAAAAACCCCACATGAACTGAATGTCATGGCAAATGATCTGGCATTAGAAAGTCACACGGTGGGATTGAAAATGAACATGGAGAAAACGAAAGTAATGACCAACGGACCTAAGAATGAAAACATCAGGGTTGGCCAAAGTGAGATAGAATACGTTGATGAATACATCTATCTGGGCCAAATGATCTCACCCACAGACAACATGGAAAAAGAAATCAACAGGAGAGTAGCTAACGGATGGAAAAGATATTGGAGCATGAAGGAAATAGTGAAAGATAAAGAACTGCACATATCCATTAAATCCAAAGTATTCAACACATGCATTCTTCCTGTATTGATGTACGGATGTCAAACATGGGCTCCTACTAAATTAAACAGTAAGAAATTAAAAATATGCCAGCATTCGATGGAGCGAAGCATGATGGGAATCAGGAAAAAGGATCGAGTCAGGTTAGAAGACATTAGGAAAAACACAAAGGTTCGGGACATAGCAACAAAAGTCAGGAAATTAAAGTGGAAATGGGCTGG
The DNA here is from genome assembly GCA_963668995.1 of Parnassius mnemosyne. Classification (NCBI taxonomy): domain Eukaryota; kingdom Metazoa; phylum Arthropoda; class Insecta; order Lepidoptera; family Papilionidae; genus Parnassius; species Parnassius mnemosyne. The sequence goes on along the minus strand of CAVLGL010000024.1, from coordinate 4,068,815 downwards.
GCATATGAGTAGAGGGAAGGAAAAGTGGAGCGGGAAGGTCACAGAATGGTACCCCAGGAATGGCATAAGAAAGAGGGGGAGACCCCGCCAAAGATGGGAGGACGACCTGGTCAAATTCGCGGGTGTGACTTGGAACCGGGTTGCCAAGGACAGAAACGAGTGGAAAAGGTTGGAGGAGGCCTTTGCCGATTGGCAATCAGCAGAAGACAGTGTAGATTTTATATGACTTAGATATTAAGAAATTGTATTACATACTGTTGAATAAATGGCTTTATTATTATTATTATTATTACTTGCTTAATTTAGTTGTAAATAGCTTATTCCAATTTTTTAATACGCTATAATAATGACAGTCGTCGGTTACGCAGTTGATAAGCAAAAATATTTTATTTTATTTATTATGACGATCCTTAGCCTGTCAAAAGTGTGAAGGGAAAATTTGAATAGTGATTCGCGTCATGTAGTTATTAAGCATTTGTAGTGAGCGTGTCATTAAGAAAGTAAACGAGAAGCGAAAATGTGAATTAAATTGCACACACAGAAAGCGTGTGTACATGCACATATAAATCACATTCAATTTGGGATAATTTCAAATTGTAGTATTTGATATATTAATATTTATATATTTAAACTTAAATGTAAAATTTGGTTACTCTTAAAAATAACCCATGTGACTGCACTCTTCCTAAATACCTGGATGGATTTTGATAAAATTTTGTGTGTGTGAATAAGTTGATATGAGAATGGAGTCATAATTGGACCCGGTAAGTGTCGAGATCCAGAAATCACCCATGCAAAGCTGGGTCGGATCACTAATATATAAATATACAGTAAAACTCGCTTAAGACGATTTTGAAGGGACCCTGCCAATATCGCAACTTAGTGGGAAAGCGTATTATGCAAGATAGGGAAAATAAAACATATCATTTACAAATTTTGTGTAGTTATTTAATTATAGGTATATTTATAAATTTGTTATAAAGGTAGATTTGATAGAAATATTATTCATATGTATATGTATTTAAATACATTACGTCATAGTTAATTATTATTCATAAATTGGTTTGACAAAGTGATTTTGATGTATTAGTAATTAAAAGATACATGCCAGATCAAATAGCAAAACAAACTCATTTAATCAAATCTACCTTACACAGATATTACAATTTTAGCCTCAATATTATCAATACATAACATCTGGGGGCACGGCAGCGCCTCCGCCAAGTCGAGCAAAAAAGTGGCACAGCTGTACCATCCTTTTCTCGAAGCAATTCAGGAACTAGTCAAAGTTTCTTAATTTTGTCACTCACTGACTGACCGATCATCAAAACTCTAAGGCACTTCTAGCAGACATAGAAGCTTCAAATTTGGAATACAATTATTGTTTAATATATAAATCAAGGAAAAATTAAAATATTTTGCAATTTTCTTCCAGTTTTCGAGATACACCAACTGCATAAATAACATTGTAATCCCATATAAATATATAGGATTACAAAGTTACATTTGCAGTGAATGAATCTATATGTAAAATATAATGGATTAATAGATGTAGATAGGTACCTAGATATAACTATCTACAAAAAGAAATGAGATGCCATTAAAAACATAACTTGTAAAAAAAGCCAAGTCTCACAACTCAGTTCTTCTACCGTAAAAAGTTGTGAGATCCATGTAATACCAAGTCTGTTAATTTATTCAGTCCTTACTTAAGGGTCCTTCTGTCTGAAATTATAACGTAATTAGCTAATGTAACAAAATCTTATAGTGACCATATTAATATCAAAAATCTTTTAAGTTTTAAATACATAAATTGACTTGGCAATTGCATAAAAACACAATGTATCTCTCAAGTAGTACATATTATATTAAATTAGATTGTTTAGTGCAATGGCTAAGTCAATTTATTTATTTAAAACATAAAAGATTTTTAATAATGATATGGTCACGATAAGATTTTGTTAGGTTAGCTAATTACGTAATAATTTAAGACAGAAGGACCCTTAAGTAGGGACTGAATAAAATAACAGACTTGGTATTACATGGATCTCACAACTTTTTACGGTAGAATAACTGAGTTGCGAGACTTGGCTTTTTTTACAAGTTATGTTTTTGATGGCATAATACCTTTCTATCCCAATAACAATGTTACAATCATAATTTAGGCCTAAAGTTAGAATAAACCATTTTAATTATTGTTTTTCATTATTTGTTTGTAATCACTAATAAACCACAGCTTCTTGCCAATTTATAATTATAGTTTAGTCAGTACTTGGTATGCCAATAATTTCAGGCCACATTTCTGGTGGTGGTATTTGTATTGGTGGGTCAGACCCAGAAGACGAATTTGATCTTCTACGTAATTGAGGTATTGGCAGGGCATCAGAGGTCTGGTTCTCGGTTACAGCCGTGGATCGCGCCAGTATTTGGTCAACATGTCGACGAATCAGCAGTCCATCTTGCGTTCTCACCATATAACAACCAGGACCCTCGACATACTCAATGGTGGCGCGTCGCCACTTCTCTCCTGGCTCATAGGCACGTACCAGCACGGGCTAGTTCAGCGCGAAGGCTAGGCTGGGCACCGGTGCGCCACCTCTTCCAGCTGCCGCTCAGAGCGCTCTGGTCAACTGTCCGGATGTAGCGCCAACACCGCAGTTCTATATTTACGTCCATTCAACATCTCTGCAGGAGTTTTACAGAGGGGATTCGGCACCGTTCTGAGCGAGTATAACACCCTAGGTAGTTTCTCAGTCCATAAAACCCCTGCATCAGACATTTTCTTGAGCTTGAAGGTCTTGAAGGTCTGTATCGCCCGTTCTATTTATCTGTTTGTCGCCGGGTGATATGGGGGTAAGTACAAGTGTTCGATGTCGTTGTTTTGCAGGAAATTATTAAATTCCCTTGAGCTAAAGGCTCTGCCGTTATCCGAAATTAATTTTTCTGGCAATCCCTGCGAAGCAAAAATCCTGCGACAACTTGTTATTAGGGCTTCACTACTCATATTTGATAAAATATCTGCCTCAAACCATTTGCTATAACTGTCAATCATTACAAAAAAGGTCTTCCCTTGAAATGGTCCTGCAAAATCAACATGGACATGACTCCATGGTTTGTCAGGTAAAATCCATGTGTGCGGATCTCTTGGTGGATTGTTTCTCACGGCTTGACACAACTCACAACCAGTCACTGTGGCCTCTATCTGAGTGTCCATACCGACCCACCATACGTATCCTCTAGCATAAGCTTTTGTCTGGACAATTCCAGCATGCGGTACATGAAATACCTTTAATACCTGCTGTTGTAAAGAAGTGGGTATAATGATTCTGTTACACCACAATAAACACTCTTTATTATGTGAAAGAGCCTCTCTTCGCGTCCAATATGGATGGAGTGTGGGGTCAGTATTTTTGCCAGTCCAACCATGTAGCACATGAAAAAAAACCTTTTGTAGTACTGGGTATTTTTTAGTTTCTGCAGCAATTTTCGCTGCATTCAAGTTTAATCCAGAGGGAGATTCCTCTAAAAGTAGCACATCCGCTAACAAATCCATCCCTCGCGCTTCAGCTGCGTTGACAGAAGTCCATCGGCTGAGAGCATCTGCATTACCAATGCCTTTTCCAGGTCTGTATTTTATGTTATATTCATAACATGCCAATTTCAGAGACTATCGCAACATTCTGGGTGAAATCTGATCCGGAATAGGTTTCTTCGGAGTAAACAATCTAATTAGTCGCTTATGATCTGTAATGATACAAAACTTCCTTCCTAGTAAAAACTCATGAAATTTTGTAACCCCAAATATTATCGCTAAAGCTTCTTTATCAATCTGTCCATACCGTCGCTCGTGGGGTTGTAATGTTCTGGAGGCCATCATCACTGGTCGTTCTGACCCATCTTCCATCACATGGGCAATTATTGCACCCACACCATATTCAGACACATCACAGATTAACAATAATTCTCTTTCTAAATCATATCCAACTAAGGTTAAATCAGATGACAACAAATCCTTAGCTTTATCAAAGGCAACTTGCTCTAACGAACCCCATACCCACGGTTTCTTTGCTTCCAGCAATCGATACAACGGCTCCAGTATTGTGGCTTGGTTCATAATGAATTTTTCATAAAAGTTGTATAAACCTAAAAATGCCTGTAGTTCTCCTCTGTTCCTAGGTGCTGGTTTCTCCTTTATCTCTTTCACCTTAACAGGTGACGGGTGCAGTCATTCTGCACCAATCATATATCCTAAAAAACTTATCTGGTTTGATGCAAACACACATTTGTTCAGGTTTAACCTAAATCCCATTGCATTTAGTTTAGTCATGGTACTGCCCGCAGTCTTTGATCATATTCCTCCTTATTCTTTCCACTAACAACGACATCATCCAATAGACATGCTACTCCTTCCATACCTGCGAGTGCAGTCGACATCACACGCTGGAAGATTCCAGAAGCTGCGTTTACTCCAAATGCTAAACGGTTCATCTTCATTAACCCTAATGGAGTATTAAGTGTTAACAACATAGCTGTGTCCTCATCCACTTTCATTTGCATGTAAGCCTGTTTTAAGTCAAGCTTACTAAAAACTCTTCCACCACTTAATTTCACTAAGGACTCATTAGCAGCTGGTAATGAAAAAGTATCAGTCTTTATGGCTAAATTAAATAACTGTAGTCACCACATATTCGAAGCGAGCCGTCATCTTTTTTTACAATTCTTAATGGAGTAGCCCATTTGGAGTATTTTACAGGGGTTAATATCCCTTCATTTACCATGCATGTTAATTGTTCCTCAACTTGTTTTATCAGGGGAAACGGTATAAGATGTGCCTTCAAAAATCGTGGCAAGGCATCAGCTCGCACATTTAAGGACACTTGAGGGCCCTTATACTCTCCAAGTCCTCCTTTAAATAACTCCAGAAAGGCTTTTAATAATTCATCAATCTTATCATCTGTCCAGCATATGCCAGCTATCTCTAAACCCAACATTTTAAACCAGTTTCTTCCTAAGTGGCTAGGCCCACGACCAGAAACAGCCAGTAGCTCACATTGTGCTTCCTTGTTTCCTAATGATACTCGAACATGAGCTCGGCCTAACACCTTCAGTTCATCACGGGTCCACGTAACCAACTTCACGCCTGTCGCCTGTAAAGGTGGGGAACAGACCACAGCTTATAGTATGTATCTTCAGACATGATTGTTCTTGAAGCACCTGAGTCCACTTCCATGCTAACCACACCCTCGATAAAACATCTGCTTTAAATGGTGGTTGAATATTATCTGAGCAGACAAAGATACCCATCATCTGTTCAGATTTTTCATTTTCTATATCTGAAGTTGAACTTTCCTCCACCTAGTGCAACTTGCCAGATTTCTTCAAACAGGCCGGCGCAATATATCCAAACTTCCTAGAATAAAAACATTTTGCTTTTATAAAAGGACATCTTTCGCCCTCACTGTGTGACCGTGCACAATGACGACATGTGATCGCTTTAATTTTACCAATATCCATAGGTGCTATAGCTGTGGACGGAGTTTGCTTTAGCACACTTGTTTCCCGGTACAAATCTGAGAATGTGCCTTGATAGTTAAGGCTCAATTGCACTGCTAACTCATAAGTAAGATTTTTCGTCTTTAACAACTCACGACGGAGACGCTCGTCACACACTCCTACATAGGCTGCACTAAAAGTATCGGGAATGGAATATTTCCACTGTTCCTGTCATATTAAAATCTTTTTAATTGAAAAGTCCTTGGTTTTAAAAATCGAATACCATTTATTTATTTAAAAAAAAGATTCTCGGTCTTGTCACAAGGTTTTGTCAAACTTGTTAAGTCGTTGAGAAAATGGAATTGACTCGAGAAAATTCAAGAGCGATGTTTTATTATGACTTTCGAAGTGGTTTAACATAAAAACAGTGTGTTGACCGGATGATTTCTACATTTGGTGATGAAGCCCCATCCAAAATCACAATTTATCGCTGGTTTGCTGAATTTCAACGTGGACGTGTCAAGCTCAGTGATGATCCCCGTCAAGGTCGTCCAAAAACTGCAGTCACCCAAGAAAACGTTGATGCTGTGCGTAAGCTGATTGAGGAAGATCGACATGTGACATACCGCGAAATTCAGGCAACTATTTAGACATTGGCATGAGTCAAATACAAATAATCTTGCATGAACAATTAGGTGTAAAAAAGTTGTTTTCCCGATGGATACCGAATTCGCTCTGTGAAGAGCAAAAAGCGGCTCGCGTTATTTGGTGCGTCAGAACTCTCGAAAGATTCCACGCAGGATCCTCAAATGCTGTATACAACATTGTATCAGGTAACGAATCCTGAATACGCGTACGAATAGTACGAGTTTGGGTGTTTGAAAATGAGTTAAAGCCAACAAAAATTGTTCGTTCACGGAGTGTTGCAAAAAAATGGTGGCCACGTTTGTCTCCGAAACCGGCCATGTTACGACTATTCCTCTTGAGGTACAAAGAACGGTTAATGCAGAATGGTATGCTAGCATTTGTTTGCCACAGGTCGTTTCTGAACTCCTTAAAGAGAACTGCAACCGCCGCATCATCCTCCATCACGACAATGCGAGTTCTCATACCGCACACAGAACAAAAGAGTTTTTAGAGCAAGAAAACATAGAATTATTAGACCATCCGCCGTACAGCCCCGACCTCAGCCCTAATGATTTCTATACTTTCCCTAAAATAAAGAATAAATTGCGTGGACAGAGATTTTCATCACCTGAAGAAGCTGTGGACGCCTACAAAACGCCCATTTTGGAGACCCCAACTTCCGAATGGAATGGTTGCTTCAATAATTGGTTCCATCTTGTGAAAAAATGTGTCAAATTTCGCGGAGAATACTTCGAAAAGCAATAAATACATTTTTAAATAGTAATGTTGTGTCACTTCCTTGATTCCCGAAATTTTCAGTGTCGCCCTCGTAATACTAATCGGTCCCGTAGCTGCCTTTTTAAGTCTATAAAATTACACCTGGAACCCAAAGAGCCAATGGCCGCAATAAAGTCCTGAATACTTTCATTATGATTTTGTTGACGTTTATGAAATTTATCAGTTTGTAAAATTTCATTCACTTGAGGTTCATCGAATTGGCAAGCACTGCTAAAATGTATTTAAATGTCACAGAAGTCGGTCTTCTAGGCACCAACAATGAAACAATTAATGAATATGTTTCCTTTCCACATTGTGATGCGCGCTTTGTCAACATTATCGCCAATTACATCCGCGGCTTCCAGAGCACACAATAAACGTTCTTTATATTCATTCCAATTGTTAGTCCTGGGATCAAAATTTCCGGGAAACACCACATTTGCCAAATTACACGCTATATTACTGTTTAAACTAATTATTTTCCTCGTCACCATTAAAAGATACATGCCAGATCAAGTAGCAAAACAAAATCATTTAATCAAATCTACCTTACACAGATATTACAATTTTACCCTCAACATTATCAATACATAACAGTAACGACAAGGCTTTCAATATGTCTTAACTTTTGCAGTGCGTCTTCACTTTCCCCGACAGAAGATACATAGCGCCTTAAATTGCTTACTGCTGATAATGCCTCTGCGTTTGATGAAATCGGAATAGACTCTTCTTTATCTTCATCAACACTTAAGGCCTCTTTTTGGGTGTTATTCACACACCTTCAATAAGATCTTCGATTGAACGGGTTTTGTAGGACGCAACATTGTCATCAAGGAAGAATATCTAGAAAAACCCTGCTGTATCGCCGGTTCTTCTTCTAACACGACATTAGCTTTGTTATTTCGGGAACCTGCTTTCTTGAAACAATTTTGTATGGTTTCAGGCTTAATTGCTTGCTATCCCGCTGCAATGTTTAGGTTCGCATCATTCACAGTCAAGGGTCGTTTGCTGTTAGCGTATTCCGTTACTTTAAGATAGTGATGTATCAATTGTGTTCTGTAGCTTTGTTTAAGGACTTTTATAATGTCCTGATCCATCAGTTGTGACTTGCTTGTCGCATTCGGAGGTGAGAAAACAAGCTTGATGTTCTTTAGCTCAACATCGTTATGGTGAGCGGGGTAGTTATCAATGAAGTGAATTATGCGTGCTACTAGGCTCGGCTCGAGTGTTGCACAGATGGCGTTTTAGACGTGATGACGAATCGTATTAAGCGTGTTAAAAATGTATGAAAACATGCCTCAAGTTGCAGGGACTGATATGAAATGGCGTATTATGCGATAAATCCTATTAAACGTGATCATATTAATCGAGTTTTACTGTATTTCATATTCAGAATTTAAGCTCTTTGTTTTATGATTGACATTGTCAATCACAATTTGTTAAGCTATCCGGAATATTTAAGAAAAGGATAAATTTTACATTTTAAGTGTTGTCATGATTTTCAAATTTTCTTACAGCCCTGAACACCTTAAAACTGGCAAAGAATTAACACTTCTGACAAATGTTCCTGCATATGGCCTCCTTCCCAAGGATATGAATAAAAATAAAGATGGGGACATTCTTAATATAGTCAAGAAGTTTAAGTTACGGGTGGAAAGAGATAGAAGAAATCTGTACGTTAAGAAATTAAAGTATAGAGGGATGAGGCTTCTGCCACTTTCACAAGAGGTGAGTGATTTTTACCATACAACTCTTCATCCTCCGGTTTCGTCTGCGTAGGTTCGATCAAGACCCCAAAAAAAAAACACTTAAGTATTTTAGGATAAAATATAGCCTAGACCACACCTGGCATTGCTCTCTATCTGTTCGTAAAGTTTCAAAACAATTGGTTCAGCCATTCCGAAGATTAGCCCGGACAGTCAGACACATAGACAAAAACTTTAAATTTGGTTATTCATGTTGATTGGTGTCGTGAATTTTTTTTTTATTGAAGAGGAGGCAAACGAGCACGCGGCTCACCTGATGGTAAGTGACTACCGCCGCCCATTAACAACTGCAACACCATTTTTAGATTGCAGTTCCAATTGCAAGTGCTGCAATTGGAATTGCAGATGCGTTGCCGGCCATTTAGAAAGGTGTAAGCTCTTTTCATGAAGAAAGTTGTGCGAGGGAGAAAACTTCTTCTAAATCGCACAGTGGTGGACCGCCAATCATCCAGATGGTATGGATGGTATTGCGAGTTTTGTCGCGATATGCGATGATGAAATTGAGCGGTTGGAATTAGTCCGAACAATTCCTCAGAGCACTCCCCGTGATAAATGCGATGAAATACCCAAAGAGATGCAACATCTCTACGCAGTGCCAGTGTATTGAGCCGATCAGAAAGAATTCGGTCGTCGACGATTCGAACCGCTCTGCGCTGGATGCGGTCAAGTGGAAGGAGCTGGCACTGGGTTGCCCCAGCCCAGAGATGAGAACAGTATTGCATGTGAGGCCGAACTTGCGCTTTGTAAAGTTGCAAACGATGTACCGGCATGAAATACTGTCTCACTCTGCTGAGCACGCCAAGCTTTTTAGAGTCCAGTTTGGCCTTCCCTTCCAAGTGACCACGAAACTGCACACTATTCCATATGTCAACGCCGAGTATTCCGATGCTAGCTGAGGCAGCAAGGGGAGTGCCTTGAAACTGAGGAGATACGACAAAGGGGTTCTTTTTAGCGGTAAACGCGCAAACTTGAGTCTTCTGGTGATTGAACTGGACTAGATTTAGTCGCCCTCAATCCGAGACTTTGTTCATCAAAGACTCGACTTCCGACACAAGTTTCTCCCGGTACTCGGCGACGTTTTCCCGAGAAATATTGGCACGGCCGGAATATAAGGCATCACCAGTGCTGTCGTCTGCATAGCAATGAATGCTACCAGTTTGCAACATACTCCATCAGGCTCACTCGATTGCTGACGTCCAGGGAGAAGAGTGCTTTACGAACCGAGCGCTGTGTAAACCGCACATCCGGCATGGAGCACTCACATCGTGGGATGGTCGGCGGTGTTTTCCCCCCGTCACCTAGAGTCGAGTTGGACGCAGAGAGAGCTCAACAGATCGGCTTTCTCCTTTGCGGCATGGGCCAGTGAGTCATTCTTTCTTTGCAGAGATGGAAGAGATGGCTGATAGAAGTTCCCTTGGACAGCCTTGGCGAGAGACCAGAATGCACGGGTTCCCGAAGGAAGGCGAACTAGCTTCTCGCCAATTCTGCCGATGTGCTCAGACCTTGCCTTGGCAATGACGCTTTTGAAGGACCAGGAGGCGGAATTATACTTCTTTTTAAGAGCGCTGGGGTTTACATCCCGAGATGTTGATACGTCAGCTCAGGCCCGGTAGCACTCCTGCTTATAGCGTGATGCTATTTTACAGGAGCGACCAAACCATGGCTGGGATCTGACTCCGATGGGCACTACAGAGGATGGAATAAAAAGTTCCATACCCTGAAGTATCACATCAGCAACAGAATCGGCAACAACGCTGGGATCTTCCGGCGAGAATCAAACCCGACCCCAAGGATAGGATGCAAAAAATACCGCATCCCGTCCCAATCGGCTGACCTATAGTGCCAAACACTGCGGCAAGCTGCAAATCGCAACTGCGATTGGAGTGTGAGTGGCACCGTACTCCAGATCAGACAATGGTCCGAAGAGCCCAGAGGGGCATCGACGGAGACCTGATATCCGGATCTGAGGTCAGCAGAAGGTCCAACAGGGAAGAAACAGAAACAGAAACTTTTTTTATTCAATATAGATTATAAATAATACTTATTGAAAGTCACTCTTTTGTATAATTACCACTGGTTCGAAAAAAAACCTCTGTACCTGTGAAGGTACATGGGTCCTCCACATCTGGGATCCGTGTAGGCGAAGTAACCAGTTGCGTTAGACCATATGCCAAGGCAAAGTCATAGACAGATCTACCCGCATGATCGGTTAAACGAGAACCAAGCCATTAAGCGTGGTGGGCGTTAAAATCACCGAGTATCACGATCTCTGCGGATGGGACCTGTTGTAGCACGGAGTCTATAGCCATTTGGACGTGGTCGATGAGTCGGTCTGTGTCGGAATTACCGCTATAGGACCTATAGAGGCACCCGTAGACGCGGGGATGGTCGTCGCTGTCTACGCGCAGCCATAGGATGGACAGGTCCGTACCTTCAAGACTGCCGAGGAGTCGAAAACAGATGTCCTCTCTGACGTATACGCATACTCCAGCCCGGGGTCCACAAAGTAGTGTTCTAATTTGTACCCCGGGTAGGAGAGGTATGAAGTATCAGCTGGAGAGGACACCTAAATCTCGGTTAAAAAGAGCAAGGCCGGCTTCGCCGTCTCTAGATGGTAATGGACAGCGTTAAGTTTGAAATGAAGTCCCCTGATGTTGCAAAAATTCACGGTTAGCGTGACAGGGGTCGCCTTGGTTTTATTGCTGCGCTTACCCCGGGCAGTATTAGTCGCGAGCGGAATTTTGCTCCCCCCAGAATACGCGGGGCAGCCTGAGCACCCACGCTCAGGAGTGGAGTAGTTTGGTCGTGGGTGCTCAGCGAGGAATTCTCCAGGGGTGCTGGTACCCTCCTGGGGTAGTCTTTGATGCAATTCCGCTACCATGTTGATGGGGGGGGGGGGGGGGGTGGAGGGAATTGGGCCTCCTTTCGCCTGCACCAACCTCTACTTCACGCTGGTATTCTGTGAGGTCGTGGTACCACCCCGGTTCGAGCCGGCCCATCCGTGCGATAGCAAATGCTGCCGCGTGGCTCTACCACTGTTTTCTGAAATGGTTCATAGATTTAACGGAGGTGACTCAAATGCTGTATTCGACATACTTACGGGTGGCGAAAGCTGGCTTTATTGTTATGATCCTTAAACTGGGACAGTCTGCTGTCTGGGTGTTTCCTTCCGAGGAGTTGCCAACTGAAGTGAAGAGAGGTCGAAGCGTGGGAAAAAATATGGTGGCGTCGTTCTTCGGAAGGACAGGTCATTACGCAGTAATTGTTTTAGAGGATCGAAAAACAGTTACTGAAGAGTGGAAAAAGTTCGGGAGGAACGACCTCGCAGTAGGATCCTCCTTCACCACGACAACGCCTCGTCGCACACCGCAAAGCAAACAATCGACTGCTTGGCGACGTCACACGTGGAATTACTGGGTCACCCGCCCTATAGCCCCGACCTTGCACCTTGCGATTTTTCTTTTTTTCCGAAAATAAAAGAAAAACTTCGAGGAAAACGTTTTATGGACGTGGCAGCGTTTCAAAATGCCCTAAGGACGAGTGGGCAAAGTGCTTTTCTCAATGGTTCCATCGGTTGCAGCAATGTATTGATATAAATGGACACTATTTTGAAAAGATATAATAGAACTAATAACTTGCTAGTTTGTTCAGTTTTTGATATTCTAAGAACTTTCATATCACCCTCGTATATAAGGAATTATTGCTTAATTCTCCCAAACATTCATAGAGGCCAAATTTTACAGAGACTTTTGTTCTGAGTAAGTCTCTTTTTTATAAAAAGGAAGTGACAAAAAATCTTAAAAGTCCACCTGATGGTGACTGGCTACTGCAGTCAATTTCAAACAAAGAAGGCTGCAGAAGGAGCTTTATCACCTTTGAGGATCAAGATAGAATGCCTCGTAACCTGCAATTGCTTTAGATCTCAGTACTCTTCAGAATACATTGAATACAGCAGTGTAGAGACTGTTTGGAGGACTACCCATAAGGACTCCAAGCAAGAATAGGAGTCCTACAACATTCTTACGTTGCGGAGTTCGAGAGAGTTCTTCAGGTTCAGCAACCTGCCATATGCAGTTAAAGCTTCAGATTGTATATGTATGTAATATAATGTATCATTAATAAAGACTCCTATAAAATTGGTTTCTGAGCCATTAGTGTCCGTCGAATTTTTGCATTTCTTATCAGGTGGTCACTATCCAGGTCTAGCCAGAAGGGCCCCCCTTCTCCACCCTGCTTACCAGTACAAAGCTGCCATTCGAGAACCTTCCTTTGTCATCAGTATTCGGTTCTTTCAGCTATATTGCTGGCTCATTGCTACTTCAGCTTGATTGGTTGTGTTATGACAGTCTTTTGATGGGTATTATGTTTACTTGATAATAATCATTATAATTGTATCAGATATGTGGTCATTAGCAGTAAAAGGTGCTAATCTTTATTTCAGGACCCTGAAGATGTGCAAGTGTCAAAGGGGCCACAATTGGAGCCGGGAAAAGACTTGTTGTTTCGAGTTCGCTTTTATAGGCCGTTTTTATGTGGCAAAGAAAGAAATGTAAGTTCTTAATTATTAATTTAAATTGGACCGTGTTGTGTAGACATAATCCAATGTAAACACTAGACAAAATAGTGATCTCTTTTTCAGTTTATTTTAAGTTACAGTCTATATATGTCCCACTGCTGGGCAGAAACCTCCTCTCACTTCTGAGGCGGGTGTTAGGGCAAGGCAGTGTCCGCCGCGCTGACCCCACATGTGTTGGCGGAAAGCCGTGGTAGCTCAGCGGGCTTAGCGCTTGCTGTGTATTTCACAGTACGCGAGCAACCCGGGTTTTTCTTTATTGAATAAGTGTGACAAATGAGCACACAGTCCACCTGATGGTAAGTGGATGATGTGTATATCTTTGTTTGCACATTAAAATGCAGATGCATTGTCAGCCGTGAGGACTAAGATAGAATGTCTCTTTTTAGTAAAAAGGGTCTTCAGTTCTTTACACTCACCATACGAAACACAGCCAGTGTTAAGCTGCTATTTTACGCTGGTATTCTGTGAGATCGTGGTCCTTCCCCGGTCGAGCCAACCCATTCATACTACAACTATACTATTAATATAGCTGCAGCATGGCTTTCATGGTTTCTCATGGGTTAGCTCAACAGGGGAAGGATCACGCTTTCACAGAATACTAGCGTAAAATGGCAGCTTAATTCTGCTGTGTTTAATATGATGAGTGTAGAGAACCAGAGACCCTTTTTCTCTGGAGACCAAAGCATTCCATATTAATCCTCATTGGCTATTTTTTTTAAAAACTTTACCTCCACATTAGGATTTTCTCATGTATCGTAGAGGCAGTTAACAAACATAAATTGTGCAGGGACAAACATCCAGACCCGGAACAATTATTTGTACGCCATACAGATATTTGTTTCGTGCGGGATTCGAACACGCGGCCGCTAGCACTGCAACTCATCGTTAAGCCACTGCGCTAAGGTGTAGTCACAACAGTGACAACGCATTAGCAGTTGATTCTTATTCGAGGATAGATGTCAATAGGCCACACCATCCATATATCATGATATGTGAAACGTGTGCTCGTATGTCATTGTTATTTTTATAAAGCCACGGGAGGCGAGGTCGATGTTGTAGGCGCCATATTAAGTGTGGTGGTGGATGCGCAGAACTCGCGGCACTCGGTGTTCAGCTGCGACGCGGTGATGCCGGGCTGCGGCGCGCTGGCGGCGCTGCGCGAGCGCGTGGTGTGCGCCAACGACGCCACCGTGCGCCTCGACGTGGCCGCCGCGCCCCACCACCTGCCCGCCACCACCGCCCGGGTACCCACCGCCACCACTTCCTTACTTACCTATTGTCGCACACACCCTTCACATATACACAACAATGTTATAATAAATAGGACATTCATTTAAAAATATTTAAAAATTATATGTATTATAAGCAACAACTACGCTTACGCGCGCTCCTGTGTGTATCATTCAATTGACGTTTTCGTTTCTCAAGTTTTGCCTATTGTTTACTTTCTTAGTGATACGATTACTACTAATGCTTAAGTTAATAACTACATGACGCTAATTATGATTCCAATTTTTCCTTTAAACTTTTAAAGGACTTAGGATCGTCATAATAAAAAAAAATATTTTTGCTTATCAACGACGTAACCGACGACTATTATTATGACGTATTTAAAAAAATAAAATAAATTATTTAGATAGATAGATAGATAATTCTTTATTGTACACCAAATCAATACATAAACGAAAGAAAAAGAAAAAAAATAGTGACACAATGGGCGGTCTTATCGCTAAAAGCGATTTCTTCCAGACAACCTTTGGATGGACAGGATTACAAAAAGCAGAAAATTGTGTGGTTTGGTGATGCAGAGACAATATTTATAAAGATTTAATTATAATATATAGAAATAAATAACAAATAAAGACATAAAATACGAATGCACACATATATATATATATATATATATATATATATATATATATATATATATATATATATATAGATGGCACGAATTCAAAGGTTAAGATAGTGGTTGTGTACAAACTTCTGAAAAACAGATAAAGATTGGGCGCGTCTCACTGACAGAGGTAGTGCATTTCATAGACGGACTGCTTGGATAGTAAACGTCCTGTCCAAAAATTTGGTATTATGGGCAGGCATTTTTAATGTTAAATTTTCTGATGATCTCAAAACCTTCGAATGGGAATAGTGAAGGAATTCAAAGCGATCCTTAAGATAAGAAGGATAGGAAGGATTAAATAGAACATTGTAAAGAAGTGACAGAATATGAGCATTCCGGCGAAGACAAATAGGAAGCCACTTGAGCTTATTACGAAAACAAGAAACATGATCATTCTTGCGCAAACCAAATATGAATCTTATACAAAAATTTTGAAGACGCTCAAGTTTATCAAGTTGCTTTTCGGTGAGATCAAGATAGCTGACATCTGCATAGTCCAGAATCGGGAGAAGCAGAGATTGTGCAAGCGCAATTTTAGTGGCAGTAGGCAGAAAGTTCCTTAATCTGTTCAATGATCGAGCAGCTGCAAAGAGTTTACGACTAACTTCCTGTATTTGAGGACCCCATGATAGGTTACTGTCAATATAAATTCCCAAGTCTGACTTTTTCACTAAGAGGAATAAAATTTCCATCAAAAACAACTTGAGGTGATTGAGAAAGGTTTGATTTCCCAATCATATTCGAACTTCCGATTACAATTACCTGAGTCTTTAGAGGGTTAATCTTTAAGCCATATGTTTTTGCCCAATCTGATATTTGCTCAAGGTCACTATTTATAGTACTAATAGCTACATATAGTTCACTAGGAGAAACATGAGTATATATTTGAAGATCATCTGCGTATAGGTGGTAGGAAGAAGTAATCTTAGTAGCTATAGAATTAATAAAAATTGAAAAAAGTAAGGGAGATAATACGCCACCCTGCGGGACACCAGCAATGGTATCACACCAAGAAGAAAATGTGTCATCAATGCGAATACATTGCCGGCGCCCAGACAGGTAACTTTGAAACCAACCAATCACTGTTGGAGATATGTTAAGAGAACCAAGTATACCCAGTAAAATTTCAAAATCAATTGAATTAAAGGCATTGCTAAAATCTAACAGAGAAAGAATAGTTAATTTGCCATTTTCCATGGCAGATCTTATATCTTCCGTAATATTGACTAAGGCTGTGACAGTACTATGCCCAGGACGAAAACCAGATTGTAGAGGATTTAGAAGGGAATTATTGCGAAGGAAAGCACTGAGCTGATTATATACCGAAAAAGATGTAGGGTTGGGCTTTTTAAGCAACGGTATGATGTGAGCGTCTTTCCAAGTTGATGGAAAAACACCACAAGAAATGGAGGAGTTGAGGATATGGCAAAGTATTGGGATGATTATGTCAAGAACCGGAAGGATCATATTACGGCTGATACAGTCGCTGCCAATTGCATTTGAAGTAATGGATAGAATACTCTTCTTAACATCACAAGCAGAGAATTGATTTAGAACAAAAGATGAATGATCAGGAGTTGGAAGCGATGAAAGAAAATTTAATGTGTTCAATTTTGTAGCTCCATTTAAGTTGGAGGAGGATGAGAAGTGATGATTTAGTAAATCAATATTTAAGTTTTTAGAGAGTACAATATTACGGGACTTTCCAACCCCCATTGATCTAAGAAAACTCCAGACTTTAGCTGTATCACCAATTTGTACCGATTTATGGATATAGTGGCGTTGAGCATCCCTACACACCCTATCGCAGTGATTTCGAATACTAACATGTTTTCCCCAGTTTATAGATGTAGGCTTACATTTATATTTTGTCTTGGCTGCAGTTTTTTTATTTAAAATGGTTTTTATTTCATCAGTTAGCCATGGTGAAGGAAGATGTCTCATTTTAATTACGCGAACTGGTGCGTGTTTATCATAAAGACAGGTTAATTTAGTCGTAAATATTGCAACTTTATCGTCAATAGAGTCTGCACTTAAAACGGCTGACCAATCAATGTTGGAAGCATCTTTGCAGAGATTTTCAACATTCATACTACGGAAACTGCGTTGCAAAAGGAATTTAGACTTAAGTTTAGGTGGCCGGACATTATAAGAGAGAAATATAAGATCATGGTAAGAGAAGGCATCGGCTGGACACTGACCATGCTTAACAGCGAAGTCAGAAGAGGACACAAAAATAAGGTCAAGCAATGACGGAGTAGCATTAGGGAAATGATGAGTAGAATTTAAAGGTAAAATAGAGAGATTAGTGGAATTTACGATGGATCGAAGAGAGGATGAACGAGAGTCTTGTTTAAGCAGACAAGTATTAAAGTCGCCCATAATGATCGTGTGCGAGTAGGAAGATACATTTTCTAAAATATTTTCGAAGGAAGTGAAGAAGTCGATACGAGATGAAGGACAGTAATATACACCCAGAAGAATTTTAGTATGACTAAGCTCCACCTCAATAAAAAGATGTTCACCTGCATTAGGCGGAGATGGTTGAGATGACATATCAACAACAGAAAAGGGAATATACGCTCGGAGATATATTGCCACACCACCACCACCGCCCACAGTACGATCATTTCTTATGAGATAAAAGCCAGGTAAAGAATAATTAGTGGAAGGGAGACAAGGTTTAAGCCATGACTCAGAAACGAGAATAGCATGAATATCCTTAGAGTTAAAGGTAGCCAGCATATCTGAAAAGTGAGCCGGAATGCTTTGGGCATTTATGTGAACAACGTTGAAATTTTTGGGAACATCAGAAAATTGTGAAGCTAGTATTTCAGAGAGAGGCTGTAAGCTAGGGACACTGTCACCATCACTATCTGTGGTTAAATATGTTTCAGTATCACTACTAATGTCTAAATAAGACATTACAAAATAAAAATTTATATCTATATAAAATAAAATAAAATATAACATATAATAAATACAATACCTTAAAAAAAATAAGTTAATAAATTTTCTAAAACTAAAAACAAATAAATAAAAAATACTTTAGTGTCCACCTGCCAGTTGAGTGTTTCGTTAAATTATCTGTACAACACTAACAATAAATGGAAATTGTCTAGGCAGGAAAATTTGCAATAAAAACGCAGTATTTAACGCGCGCTTTTGGCCTCGATATCAAGGGCACCTTCCCTCTCCCCCGCCCCCCCGGCCGCCGGGGGGGCGGCGTGGCTCTTCTCGCGAGGTAGTAGGATTTTTCTTGCGAACTATACGGACGTATTTTTTCGCGCCTAAACTTGCTAAAGGAACAATCCGCGTAAATCGTTGCAATAACGGTATCGTTATTAGAACGTACTAACTCGGTGAAATTCGCGCGCAACTATCAAAGTGATTTACATCTGAAGGACTACCAGAGTAGCCGTCCCATTTGGTGACAACCCCTTACGAGTGCCTCCAGAAGGGTGAAGTTCCGGGGATACCAGCGCGTGCCTTCTCCCGGACGTCGTCGTGTCATCCAGATCGGTTCCCGTCAACATACCAGCACACACAATTACACCTACACTCACCACACCGCACACACCAAGCACAACTTTCATCAGCCGGGCCGGTCGAGGAGAACCGTCTGCGCTCCTGGAGCAGGTAAGTGCATTTATTCTAGTGACCTTTCCCCTCGTGTATTCATTAGAAACCTTTGACCCTCGGCGTAGGAACGCCCGACCTGCATCTGCCCGTGGCTCCTTCGTCTATGGGCCGCGAAGGATCCAACTCCTGTTGAGGCAGGGCAGCTGTTGGCCGTAACATTTGGTAGCAGAACGCGGTGCTGGGATCGATTCCCGGTCGATCCACCGACCATAGTATTTGATAAAAATTAAATAATTTGGTGGCAGGAGCGTTGGGTGGATTTGTGGCTACAATCACGCCCGTCCGTAATACGTAAAATACCTTTTTATTATTATACGTAATAATAAAATTCCTTCCTTTGTTAGCTTGCTTTACTGTTAGCGGGTAAAATTGAAAGGTCACACCCGGTTCGCGCGCAAGCGGGAGATTGCGTCATGTAGGTAGATGGTTATTTTTACGTAATCGGTTAATTGTCGTTGTCGGATGGTAGTGTGTTACTTATCGAAGGGTTGATTTCCGAGCAAGGCATTTTTGTTGATGTGTATCTTCGTTACATATCTTTCGTATTGTAAATTGTATTTGAACTAAAGAGTGGTAATTTGTATTTACGTAATTTAAATGAACTTGATTTGATCGTACTAGTATTTGTTATTGTTGATTTGATTTACCTTTTCCTTTGTACTAACTTGTGTTTGATTTAATAATAGCTGTTCTTATTTGTGTACATTCTATCCAACTCGATTTGATAGGAACTGCATTAGTTAGCTGTTAATTTTTTTGTATTTTTTATTTGTTATTGTTGTAATTGTGCTCGAGCCGCGTCGTAATTTGAATTTAGTAGTGATGTCCTCGCCCAAGATGCTAATCCGTTGCCTGCGGACTGAGCTGCGCTGGGCTACCAGCGCACACGCGTTGATAGGCCGACCGGACAGGGTCTACAATCTGAGGAAGAGGCTTGAACAGGTCGATGCTCGAAGGGCGGCCGTGGAGGAGGCTTACTCTGAGCTCGAGGACTTGGAGGTGGAAAAGGGAGTCCTGGAATCTTGCCGCGCGGACTACGAGCAGTTCCTCGCGCTGACGGACGACCTGATCGAGGCGGGGGCCAAGGATGCGGAGAGGGAGCGCGAAGCTCGGCTGAGTAGCCTTCTCGAGTCCCCGCGGAAGCCGTCTGCTCAGCCAGAGCTGCTAGGACGACTTCCGACGCTGGACCTGCCAAGGTTCTCCGGGGTCCTCTCGGAGTGGATGACCTTCGTCGGCCTGTTTGACAGCCTGGTGGACGCCCGGAGGGACCTGACCCCCTGCCAAAAAATGGGGTACCTCCTGGCTTCACTAGAGGGGGAGGCCCTGAGCGTCGTCGGCCACCTTAAGTTGTCGGACGACGCCTACCAAAACGCCAGGGACCTCCTCGCTGGAAGGTACGCCAACGTCCGGCGGATTGCGGACGATCATGTTCGGAGGCTGCTGAACCTCCCGCTGCTGAAGGACCGGACTAGACTACGTGAAGACATAGTGAATCCAGTCGTCGTAGCGTGCAACTCGTTGCGGCGGCTGGATTTACCTGTGGACGAGTGGTCTTTTCTGCTCCTTCATATAGTGCTGTCCCGCCTGCCCCTCGACCTTCGGCTCCATTTTGAGGAGAGGTTCGGAGGGGATGGCGCCTCTTATATGCCCCCCTTTAGGGACCTGCTGCGGTTCCTGGAAGAGCAGTGCAGGCTGCTGGAGAACGCAGCAGGCGCCGTCGAGGGCCCCCCGGCCTCCTCCCGAGCGGTGCCCAGGGAAAGGCGGAGTCAGCCGGCCAAGGCGGCGCCCACCCCCCTGAGGCCGAGTGGAGCCCCCGCGGGAGGGCGCCCCCCCGTACCCTCCTATAGTGGCCTAGCGGCCCGGGAGGCGCCTCCCTGCTCCTATTGTCGAGCATCCGACCACCGGCCGGCGTCGTGCCCGAAGTTGTTGCGCAAGCCGGCTAAGGCGAGGCGAACCATCGCCAGGGAGCGCCGCTGGTGCTTCTCGTGCCTGGAGAGGCATTTACAACGAGACTGCCCGCACCAGCGGCCCTGCACGCACTGCCAGGGCAACCACAACGTCCTCTTGTGCCTGGGTGCGCGCGGCTCGTCCTCGCAGGGCCCTGCCAGCCCCCCGACTCCCACGGGCGGGGGCGCCCAGCCACACCCACTGTCGGGCGACGCTCGGCGCTCACCGGCGGACCGCAGCGCCCCTCCTTCTGAAGGGAGCCCCTCCCCCGATCGGTCGGGGAGTCGTTCCCCCAGGGGCGGGGGGGTCTTCACCCCCCCTCCCCGAGTTGATAGTGGATTCGCGGCCACTCAGCGGTCAGCTAGACCTTTCTCACCCCCGTTGGCTGAGTGGCCGCGACTGGAACGCCGCCCGCCCCCCTTTGGCCGGTGCCGGTACTACCGGGTTCCGGAGACTGCGTATCGGCCCCGAGCCTTGGAGCCGAGGATCCCCGAGTTTCCCTCGGTCGGCCCGTTCGGGGAATTCCAGTCGGGGGTCATCGAGACGCCGTCGGAGGGCCGCGCTCGGGCCCCCCGGTTCGGGTGCCGGCCTAACAGAGGCAGCTCCAGATAGGAGGCTGCCGCCCTAGCTCCCGCCATGGCCGCCTCCACTGAGCCTATAAGTCGTCAGCAGTCCACCTGTCAAACTGTTCTATTGCCGACAGCCTCAGTGAAGGTTTACAACCCGAGCGGCGACCACTTAACGGTTCGAGCTCTATTGGACTCGGGTTCCCAGCGTAGTGTGGCCTCTACTCGGTTGGTGGGAAGACTGGGGCTCCCCTGGAGCTCTGAATCACGTCCGATGGTAGGTATCGGAGGTGCCGAGCCTCCTGCTCCTAGGGGACAATCGGAGTTGGTGTTCAGCCCTGACAGCGAACACCTTCGTATTTTAGTCAAGGTAAATGTCCTCGACGACATTGTAGGGTTCCTCCCTAACGTTCGTATAAATGACAGCGCTGTGCGCTGTGCGTCGGCTTTGAGACCGGCAGACCCTCGGTGGGCCCAACCGGGGCCGATAGATTTGTTACTGGGGGCAGACACGCTGGGTGCCCTCTTGTTAGGTGAGATACGAGCTCTGCAGCCCAATGGCCTGTCAGCCATTTCCACGATATTTGGGCACAGCTTTTTTGGACCGGTTATGTGGTCTCCTCCCTCTCCGACGGCCGACCCTCTCTCCGTCGTGGGCGTGTCCCTATCGGACGCTGTCCAGCGATTCTGGGACATTGAGGAACCACCCCATGCAGCTCGAGTCGACCCTCTGGACCGTGAGTGTGAGTTGTTCTACCAGAACAATACCGGCCGGCGGGTTGACGGTCGTTTCGTCACTCGCTTACCCTTTCTGGACTCCCGCCCCTCTTTGGGTCAATCCCGTGCTCTGGCCGAGAAGAGGTTGCTTTCCATGGAGCGCCGCATGCGGCGTGACCCAGCCTTTCGCGACAAATATGTCAAGTTCATGCGCGAGTATCAGGAGCTGGGTCACATGTCACCGTCCAACTTCGAATGGCGTTCACATGAGCACTACTTCCTCCCTCACCATGCGGTCTTGAGGACCCCTGAGAGTAAGATTCGGGTAGTCTTTGACGGTTCCGCCCCCACATCAAACGGTGTGTCCCTGAATCAGTGTCTTCACTCGGGTCCTAAACTGATCAAGGACATATCCGACATCCTGACCCAATTCCGTCGACACCAAGTGGTTTTTGTCGCGGACATTCGGATGATGTTTCGCCAATCGGTGGTACATCGTGATGACCGCCGATATCAGCTGATATTGTGGCGCGAGAAGCCCAGCGATCCCATACAGGTATTTGAGTTGAACACCACCACTTATGGACTCCGGTCCAGCCCGTATATCGCCATGCGAACCCTCCTTGAACTCGCTGAGAGAGAGCGCCTGAGATACGCTCGGGGAGCTTCTATCTTAGAGACTTCGGTCTACATGGACGACATTTGTACGGGCGCTTCCACCGTCGAGGAGGCTCTGGTCTTGCGAGACGAATTAATTGCCATCCTGAAGTCTGGAGGCTATGAGTTGCGCAAGTGGCTGTCGAACTCCCCACACATTTTGAGGGACCTCCCAGGAGAGGATCAACAAGACCCTCATCTGTTCGAGCACCCTGAGAATCCTAATTTGCTGACTGTGCTGGGCATTCAATATCAGCCTGTTCAGGACGCCTTCACGTATAGAGTAAAACTTGACCCACCTCCCAAAGCATGGACCAAGCGCTCCGTGCTGTCTACAGTAGCTCGCACCTTCGACCCGAATGGATGGATCACCCCGGTCATCTTTTTGGCTAAGTGCTTTCTTCAAAAGCTCTGGATGTCCGGGTTGGGTTGGGACGAGCCTATTAGCGGGGTCCTCTTGCGAGAGTGGCTCTCCATGCTCTCCTCCCTTCCGGACATCAACCGGGTTTCCATGCCAAGGTGCTTCCTACCTCCAGGGAAATGCAGGGCTACCCTACATGGGTTTTGCGACGCCTCTGAGAAGGGCTATGCTGCTGTCGTATATTTGCGGACTGTGAGTTCCTCTGGGCATACTGCAGTTCATCTCGTACTCGCCAAAAGCAAGGTTGCTCCCATTAGATCCCGTTTAACTATCCCTAAATTGGAACTGTCCGGAGCCGCTCTTCTCACGCGGCTCCTCAACCACGTTCACTCGTCCTTGAAGCCTGTAATCGACATTACGGACGTCTACGCATGGTCGGACAGTGAGATAGTACTTTGTTGGCTCCGAGCCGCACCTCACAATCTTGAGGTCTTTGTGGCGAACCGCGTGTCTCAAATCCAGAGTTCTGAGACTTCTCTCCACTGGAGACATGTCCCCGGGGAGTTGAATCCCGCCGACTGCGCTTCCCGCGGCTGTGAGGCCCCCGCGCTAGTTGCCCACTCATTGTGGTGGGGTCCCGGTTGGTTATCTGATCCTCAATCCTTCTGGCCACAGGGTAATTACTCCGAACCTACTGAGTTGCCGGGCCTACGGGCCCGAGTAGGAGTGGGCAAGGATAAGCCCACTCGGGATCTCTCCCTTCTGGAACGGTACAGCTCTCTCGATAAGCTCTTAGGAGTGACTGCTTGGCTGCGCCGCTTTGTCCACAATTCGAGAGATCCGTCCAACCGACTCTCTGATTGCGTTTTGTCCCCTAGCGAGCGTCGGGAAGCCCTGATGCATTGGATCCGTATGGTCCAGACGGAGCATTTTGAGCCCGTTATCGAACACTTGAAGCGTGGCTCCGTTATCAAGGGCGCTCTGGCCCGCCTGAACCTCTTTCTGGACGACGCTGGGATGCTGCGCGTGGGCGGACGTTTGAAAAACTCTCAACTGCCGTGCGGGGCTCGACACCCGTTGCTGCTCCCTAAGGACGGCGCCCTTGTCCGGTTGCTGGTAACCCACCACCATGTTAGGAATGCCCACGCTGGGTGTAACGCCCTGTCGGCTATTTTGCAGCGGGAGTTTTGGATTTTGTCTGGTCGTCGCACCATTCGGAGCGTCATCTTTAAGTGCATCCCCTGTTATAAACTGAAGGCCCCCATATCGCAGCCTCTTATGGGTGACTTGCCGCCCGACCGCGTCAGGGCCATCCGACCATTCGCTGGGGTCGGAACAGACTTCGCTGGCCCCTTCCTCGTCAAGTCCTCTAATCTTCGTAACGCGCGTTCATGTAAGGCCTATCTTTGCGTCTTCGTGTGCCTCTCCACTAAAGCCGTTCACTTGGAACTGGTGAGCGCCCTCAGCACGGAAGCCTTCTTGGCCACGCTTGGCCGTTTCGTGTCGCGGCGCGGCTTGCCGGACTTGATCCGGTCTGACTGCGGGACGAATTATAAGGGCACGGATAGGTATCTCAAGGAGGTTGTCGAATTTCTGTCCAGCCACCGGACTTATTTAGGAAATGCTATGTCAAAAAGGGGCATCCAGTGGAAATTCGACCCTCCGGCGTGTCCCCACTGGGGCGGTATTTTCGAGGCGGTGGTTAAGGTTGCCAAAACGCATCTCCGTCGCGTTATTGGTGAAGCCATTTTGACGTTTGAGGAGCTCGCCACTGTATTCTGTAAAATTGAGGCGGTACTCAACTCTCGGCCCCTCTGTCCCCTCTCCTCTGACCCGAATGATTTGGAGGTTCTAACCCCGGGACACTTCCTGATTGGCCAGCCTCTTAACGCTCTGCCCGAGTATCCCTTCAGGGAAACGAGTGCTTCACGGCTTAGCAGGTTTGCCCTGCTGCAACAGATGACTCAACGCTTTTGGCACCGATGGTCTCTGGAGTACCTACATCTTTTGCAGCAGCGCGTTAAGTGGTCTGACAAGACGGAGCCTCCTCGGGTGGGAGACCTCGTGTTGATTAAAGAACCAAACGCGCTACCTTTGTATTGGCGCCGTGGGCGCATTGTTAAATTGTCGTATGGAACGGATGGGGTGCCTAGAGTGGCCGAGGTTTTGGTCGGAGATTCAGTCTTGCAACGGGCCGTCGCGACCTTGTCCCGTTTGCCAATCTACTCGCGGACTTAATGCCTTATGTCCGGGGCGGGGGGTTGTCTAGGCAGGAAAATTTGCAATAAAAACGCAGTATTTAACGCGCGCTTTTGGCCTCGATATCAAGGGCACCTTCCCTCTCCCCCGCCCCCCCGGCCGCCGGGGGGGCGGCGTGGCTCTTCTCGCGAGGTAGTAGGATTTTTCTTGCGAACTATACGGACGTATTTTTTCGCGCCTAAACTTGCTAAAGGAACAATCCGCGTAAATCGTTGCAATAACGGTATCGTTATTAGAACGTACTAACTCGGTGAAATTCGCGCGCAACTATCAAAGTGATTTACATCTGAAGGACTACCAGAGTAGCCGTCCCATTTGGTGACAACCCCTTACGAGTGCCTCCAGAAGGGTGAAGTTCCGGGGATACCAGCGCGTGCCTTCTCCCGGACGTCGTCGTGTCATCCAGATCGGTTCCCGTCAACATACCAGCACACACAATTACACCTACACTCACCACACCGCACACACCAAGCACAACTTTCATCAGCCGGGCCGGTCGAGGAGAACCGTCTGCGCTCCTGGAGCAGGTAAGTGCATTTATTCTAGTGACCTTTCCCCTCGTGTATTCATTAGAAACCTTTGACCCTCGGCGTAGGAACGCCCGACCTGCATCTGCCCGTGGCTCCTTCGTCTATGGGCCGCGAAGGATCCAACTCCTGTTGAGGCAGGGCAGCTGTTGGCCGTAACAGAAATAAAAAATTAGTTTAATAATGAACTTCTTATTAAAGTAGGATTAAGTGAAAGAAAAAAAAATACAATAAGGGTGCATAAAATAAACGGCAACGGTCAGTGCGTTATTTAGCATTACATTATTGTTATAGTGCAACATAACCTTGAAATTGTGATCTTTGTGTTAACGTTAACTGTAGTATACAGAACAAAAACTAATGACATCTATGCATTTTACAATATTTCACATTGTCAATTTTTAAGTATACAGATGTTTTGGTATAATAAATGGAAAGAGGGGTTCATAATTATTATGCTTATTTTATGTACATTCAATGGTAAAAAAAAAAATTGCACTAAAGTTAAAGTTACAAGTTAAAGTTAAAGGCACAAACCTCCTCAAATTTATCAGAGTGTTTTGCACTAAGCTCACACTAAATACTCAAAGAAATAAGTCACACAAGCTATTAATTGTAATTGTATAACATTAAAAGAGAAAAAAAATGACAATATTTAGGCATGGCAAATCCTGTACACTTAACACTTCTTCACGGCGGCGTTTCGCTTGGGCTTCCCAGCTGCAGTTTTCGATACTGGTTTTGGAGCTTGTCTGGCACTCAATTTTGCTGATGTCATTCAGACTGGTTATACGATGTCTGGTTCCATCAGGTTTCGCAACGTACACAGATCCATATTTAGTCCAGCATTTGGAAATACCAAATTTTTGCTATTTGGCTTGCTTGTTGAGAAATGGTGAGAAATTCGGATACTGTGACTCCGGAGCCTTTAAGTTGGGATTTTGCGTACCAGACTTTATCACGCAACCCTACATCTAAGAATTTCACTAAAATGGGTCGAGACTTGTGAGGAGCTGTTGGTCTACCCAATCTGTGACAACGCTTAATATCACTGACAGAGACGTTAGCTAATTTCAGCTGATTTTGCAGAACCTTGATGACAGCCAAATCGGTGTTTTCTTTTGCAATCTCTGGAACACCATGAAGCAGTAACATTTTCCTTCGGCTTCGCATCTCCATGCTATCAGCATTACGAGCAAGTAACTCCATCTGCTGCTGAAGACTGTTTAGTGCCTGCACTACAAACGTCTTGAAAGATGCAAACTCAGCTGCCAGAGAGGTAGTACTGGTAGATGTGCTGGGCGTTTTCCGCAATTCTTCCTCAAAAACATCCATCCTGTTATGAAACACCTCCATCAAACTGGACAGAGTGTTTTTAATTGTCGAGTCCATGGTATAGTGATGAATTGAGAGAGGTTATAAAAGTAAAAAAAAGTGTTGTAATTGTGGTTGGATTAAGTAGTAAACACTCACAGACAGGTAGTTTAAGCTAACTTTTCATTACTAGCACTTGATATATAATATTTTACGAATTATGTATTAATTTTAATAATAACTTGAGAGATAACAATTTTACGTGTTGCATTCACAACTACCCACACAGAAAAAAAGTATTTACAGTATATTTACAGTATTTATAGTATAGTATTTACAACTAAATTACGAAAGTTGTCCCAATATCTACAACATATCTACATATCTCAAGATGGAATCCTTTTCTCTTGTGGAGATGTGAATAAAAAACACACCACATATTAAATAACCGTTAATTCACACCGCAAATTCAAAATAGCGGATCGAAGTGCGAACGAGCAGCGAGCGGCCTCACAGCGTCCAATGATTGGATTGACGGCGAAGCGAGGAAAACCGAGCCGGTTGCTCCCGAGCAGTCGAAAGCTTCTGAAGATTGCCGAACGGTTGAACAGCTAGAGCCGTGACGCCACACTCTTTATGCATAAATGATCACGTTTTCTTAAATTATTTTTTACATTTCTTACCTGTGACTGAGCTTTTTTAACTTCCGTGAACGCAGCAATAATTTTCCTGTGATTGTCTTTATAACTTTAAGCCTCTTGGACTCTTTATTTCACCCACAGATAAAAGACTAACGGTGAAAGTTCGGGTGAGTTTGAGGACCATAGTATAGGGCCTCCGTGCATAATCCACCTATCTTCATATTTGCTATTTAAGTTATCGGTCACTGTACTTGAACAGTTTGATGAGCTGTTAATTGTTCTTCGAATGGTAGGTACACGTACGTTAATTTTTGTCACGGTAAAGACTCACTTTCGTATAATCTTTACGCACCACGTAAACTTTCGTTGCTTAAAATCTAATATCGTACCATTTCATAGTTTCATAGTATGAAATGGCGGTTTATATATATAATAGCGGTTTGGATATTTTCGTTCCGTCATTGGTAACATTACAAATGATCTTTGTTTTGACCATGTTCATCTTAAGACCTATCCGTTGGGAAATATTATTGAGGTCATTGAGCACACAGTCCACCTGATGGTAAGTGGCTGCTGTGACTCATAGACATCTACATCTAAACTCGTTTGCGAATTAAAATGCAGATGCGTGGTCACCCGTGAGGACTAAGATGGAATGCCTCTTTTACAGTAAGTAGGGTCTCCGGTTCTCTACACTCACCATACGAAACACAGCAGCATTAAGCTGCTATTTACGCTGCTATTCTGTGAGAGCGTGGTCCTTCCCCGTTCGAGCCGACCCATTCGTGCTGCAACTATACCCGAAATATAGCTGCAGCATGACTATACCACGTACAAATATACGATTCTGACATAAGGAAATCGAAGGTGAGTGATGTACTCGCCATTGATATTAATACCGTATCCTTTCCAGTTCAGTAGCTTGTAAACGTCTTTTTTTATTTATTAGTTTCTCAAATAGTTATAACACAATACATTTGAATAAAAAATACAAGTTCCAACAGTTTTTTATTTATTAGGTTCTCCAATAGTTATAACACAATACATTGGAATAAAAAATACAAGTTTTTTTTTTATAGGAGAGGGGGCAAACGAGCATGCGGCTCACCTGATGGTAAGTGACTACCGCCGCCCATGAACAGCTGCAACACCAGAGAGGGAATCGCAGATGCGTTGCCGGCAAGTTGCAACATGTCTTAAACTAAGTACATAACTACTTATAGGGGAACACATCATGCGTTTAATAATAATAATAATAAGTTACTTATATGTAAAAGAAAAGTCATAAAACCTATTTTAAGTTATTTTTTTTAAAAATTACAGTAGATATTTTTATGATAGAGTCCCTGATCTGCTTACGAAAATGTTTTAAAGAATTAAATTAAGGTCTACAAAGTGTACTCAATATAGGAACGGGAGATAAATGACAAAGTTTAGTCCTACGCATTGGTGGGTCTTCCAATGCAGTGGTGTAGAGTTTCGGATATATAACGTCACCCTGTCTTACACCTCTCTGCAGTTGGACAGGTTTTGTACTCTGGTTCTGTACTCGGATAGCCATCGTAGCCCTACTGTGCAAACACTTCGGCACTTTGATATACCGACAGTTAACTTGGCACCGCTGAAGGGACTGCAGCACCACCCAAATTTCGACAGAATCAAAGAAAGCCTTTTCAGAAACTGGCTTATTCGGGAGGCTGGAATTCGTCGAGTCTGCATGCGAGACGATTCGTAATGACTCTCGAAAACAGCACGTAGACGCGGCTCAGAAGGTAAATCGGTCTGTAGTTCTTCAAGAGAGCGTCGCCTTTCTTGAAGAACAAGACCACCGCACTTCTGCTCCAGGCCTCCGGTGTAGTGCCACCATGGAGGACGGAATTAAAGAGCTTCTGAAGGGCTTCAAGTACCGGTGTTCCACCCGCTTTCAGAAGCTCCGTTGTAATTCCATCCTCGCCTGGGCCTTGCCGTTTTTAAGGTGCTGGAGAGCCATTCTAATCTCGCTCAGACTGACGTCCGGGATATCATCAGAATTGTGTCGGATAAAACTTGTTCTTGGATCGTTACTCACACTTGCGTGTGGCTCCAACGATGATGTGTACAGCTGCCCATAGAACCTCTCGATTTCACTCAAACTCTGGTGTCCCTGAAACGATGCTGCCACACTCGGTCTTCAGCTTTGACAGTTGGCTCTTTCTGGCAGACAGATCATAAAAAATAATAACAAATAATAATAAAATTTTTGTCACAAAAAAATACGATTATTTTAAAATGTTATCAAAATTTTAAAACATTGGAACTTTTTAAAGTATTTTTGAAGCTCCTCTTGTATAACATTATTTTCAATCAATAGGTAATCTACTAAATAGAAGTACTGATCGATTTTGAGAACAGTGTCTAGTCAAATTGCGTGAGTAAGACCAGTATATACAGACATGGAACAGTCAAGATCTCAAGTTTTTTGAAATATTCGCTACATAATTCTTGTTGTTTTATCCGGATGGTTCTGATTGTTCGTTTTTGCAGAACAAAGGCTTTGTGTACATTATATTTAAACTTCCCAGAATAAAATACTATAACGTAGTCTTGACTCCACCAATTTTAAATGTTCAAGATCAGCTTTATTCCGTAAGCTTCTGAGTACGTAACAAGCTGAGCTTATTTTACTCTCAATCTCGTCTAATTCATGTTTCCACTTTAGATTACTGTATATCCTCACTCCTAAGAATTTGGCCACTTCTACAGATTGTCCTGTTTTATCACCTAGTGTGGCACTCAGGTTTGTCTTGTTGTTGTTTCTGACGTTATTGCGGAATAACATAACATTTGTTTTGTTGGTGTCGATCAACAGGTCGTCTACAGTAAACTATATTCTAATGGATTCCAATATTTGGTTTATTTTAATTTCTAGAATTCTATTTTAGAGTCTGAGATAAAAGCATTAGTGTCATCTGCAAAGAGGACTAGCCTCATCGAGTCTGTCGTTTTACATACACAATGGTTTAAATCATTAATAAAAGTAATAAATAATACGAGACCTAAAATGGAGCCTTGAGTTAACCCACATTTACATTTATCATTTTGGACTTCGTCACAATTTCAGACATAATATCGTTCACCTTTTTATTTCTGCGAACATTTTTCTGTTTTGTAAGTAAGATTGAAAAAGTTTCAGAGCCTGTCCTCAAACCTCATAATAATGCAATTTTCCAAAAGAAGATAGAATAGAGTAGAATAATTTTTTATTCAATATATATTACAGGTGTAATTCTTATTGAACGTCATTTTTACTTTACCACTGGTTCGAAAAAAACGCTCTTTCCTGGGAAGAACCAGCAAGAAACCTAGCGGGACTTTTTTTTAAAAATAAATTTTACAATATAAATAATTACAAACTATTTACAAAATTTATTTTAGAAACTGCTTGGAATCGACCACCTCATTCCCAGGGGTTATTATCAACCATGTAGATATTCATTTATACTCTAATAACCCTTTTTATACAGTTTCAGCTTAACAAAACATTTAAACTTGGTAATAGAGAGAGCCTGTACACTTTCCGGGACCATTGTTGTAATAGCGTATACATTGCCCCAAGAATGAATTACTGACTCTGTGTTAATGAGTTTTCATACACTTTTGGATAAATTTTTGGAACGAGCTATCTCATTTTTAACTGCGTCAAAGTAAGCCAATTTGTTTCCCTCTGTCGCCTCTTATGACACCCACGCGATGACATGATGATATAATATGATTTCCTTGATGGTGTGGTTCAATCTCTTGTAGTCTTTAATTAAATTCAAATGTTTAGTTTATTTTATTAATATTAGACGATATACTTTCTGTTGTTGAGCTGTTGAGCACTTTATCATGTAAATGTACATATAAATGTGTATATCTGATGATGTATAGATCTATATGGGTATACTAGCTGTTCCTCGCGACTTCGCCCGCGTGGAATTTGTTACTTGAATTTTATAGATTTTAATTTTTTTGCGCGGAACCCTAACTCCTTTTCTAAAATAAAAGTAGCCTAAGTTACTCCTTATAATACTAACTATTTGCCAGTGAAAGTCCCGTCAAAATCGGTCCAGCCGTTTCCGAGATTAGCCGTAACAAACAGACAGACAGACAGACGGACAGACAGACAAAAATTATAAATTTATGTTTTTGTTATAAGTACCGTATATCCTTTCATTTGCATTTAGTTAAAAGCTTTTATTTTAACATTGCAAACAGATACTTCAATTTTATTTATTTGTATAGATATGTAAGTCTTTGTTTATGTTTGGTTAAACAACTTATTATGCTGATTCTTTCCCCACTCACTTCTCTGAATGTTTTTCTTTAAGTTTTTGCTTTAGGTAATGTATGACCGTCCTTGAAGTCAATATTAGAATCTATTTGAAAAGACAGAGTGCAGAGTTGGCACGTGGAATGTTAGAGGAGGCATGAGAGATAAGACGAATGAGTTGATCGAAATAATGAAAGAAAGAGAATTAGATGTCGTGTGTATGTCGGAGACCAAACGGAAGGGCAGTGGTACTGAAGAGCTCCCTGGCAGGGCGTTAGCTCTATGGTCCGGAGTCGCGGAGAGCGAGAGCGCCTGCCAGGGAGTCTGGGTGCTGCTGTCGTCTCGGTTGGTCGATGTTATGACTGAATATAAGGTTGTGAACTCAAGAATTCTATGGGTTCGCTTTAAATTGGGACTGACGAAGTTATTCCTTTTGGCTGTTTATGCGCCGGTAGCTTCGTCGTCCAGGGCTGAGCTGGAGGAGTTTTGGGAGAATGTAAGAGAAGTTCTAGATTTGGTTAGGTGAAACGAAAGAATTGTTGTATGTGGTGACTTGAATGGAAGGGTTGGTACCGCTCGACCAGGGTACGAGTCGGTGCTTGGAAAGTTTGGCGATAAAAGGGTTAATGATGCTGGCAAGCTTATACTGGCTGTATGCAAGGAAAAGGGTCTTCTTGTGACAAACACTATGTTTAATCACAAGAAAATCCATGAAAGAAAGAATGAGAGAAGTATGATCGATTTGTTCCTGGTGGATGACCGACTGCGAAAACAGGTGATACGCGAGTGTTCATGGGTGCTGACCTAGGAACGGATCACTATCTAGTGATTACTAGATTTAGGGGTCTGTTCGCGGGTTGGCGCTACCGGACGGCAGTGACAGAACCACAGTCGGTCTGTCGCATCCGAAGCTGGAAGCTTCAGGAAGCGGATACTAGGGACAAATATCATGCGATTTGCTAAGGGCTGTGCAGTCACTTTACTGTGACTGTAAAGCCTGTGTGCGGGTAGGGCATGACCTGTCACCCATGTTTAGCATCCAAACGGGCGTAAAACAGGGTTGTGTTATGTCTTCCTGGCTGTTCATACTGTATCTCGACAGCTGTTTACAGAAGCTGAAAGATAGCTGTTTGGGTGGTGAAATTGGGTGACATTAAAGTAAATTATCTGCTGTATGCTGATGATGCAGTGCTTATTGCACCATCAGAGGCAGAACTGCAGGCATTAGTCACGTGTATGAAAGAGGAATGTGAAATTAAAGGTCTCCGTTTGAATGCTAATAAAACTAAAGTTCTGCTATTTGAAAGGGACGAAGAGAGAACGAAGTGTGAAATATGGGTAAATCAGGAATGTCTAGAACAGGTAAATGAAATTGTATACTTGGGGAGTGCTTTTAGCCGGGATGGAAGATGTGATTTAGATGTGGACAGGCGTGTTGCTGCCGGGAACAAAGTCAATGGTGCCCTAACTGCGTTAGTCAAAAGGCAAGGCGTAGTGAAGAGTGCACGCCTTGCAATACATAACGCAGTGTTGGTACCGACTTTGTTATATGGCAGCGAAACCTGGGTATGCCAGAAAAAGCATAAAAGCAAGTTGAATGCAGTGGAGATGCGCTCTCTTCGTAAAATGTGCGGCGTTACCATGGCCGACAGAAAGCGAAACGAAGAGATTCGCAATATGGCAGGTTTGAAAGATGACCTTATCACAAAAATTGATAAGGGCGTGCTTCGATGTTTTGGGCACGTTGAGCGAATGAGTGAAGACCGAATGGTGAAGAAAATATATAGCGCGAAAGTTAATATTAAAAGGTGTCGAGGTAGACCGAGACTAACTTTCGAAGACCATGTGAGCAAATTGCTCGAAGAGGGGAGGGTCAAGAGTACTCGGATACCTAGACGTGCATGTATGAAGAATATAATGAATCTGAAAGAAGCGAAATAGGTATGTAAGGATCGTGACACTTGGCGATCTGTTCTCTCTGGCTACCCTGTCAGGGATTGTGCGTGAAGATAAGTAAGTAATTTGAAAATCAGCGCTGCTGTCATTTAGTTCAGTAGCTGTTAGCTGAAATACGGACCTAATTTGACTTTACAAAAATCCTGCTTATTTTATTATCTCGTGTTATTTTATTTTTCTTTGTGATGTCAAATAAAGTTTTCTTTTTTTAAAAAAAATGGGTTAGTGGATATTCTTACACCGCCACCGCCGCCGCCGTACCCTATATCTATATCCCCATAGAGTGCTTTTTGTTTCGGGGTTTTTAAAATGTTTAATTTATTACCCTATATTCTTTGTTATTTTAATTAGTTCACATAAAATCCGTATAAGTATTTTTATTTTAGATTTATGTATAAAAATATGCCTAAGTGAAAGTAATATCCGTTACCGTTATCCTGACCGTTATAGCCTAGTCCACTGCTGAACATAGCCCTCTGTAGATTGCTTCATAGGATGGAATATTTGCCTTAGTTGCTACGTTTGGCAAACGGCTTTCCCCTCTGTCGTCTCTTACGACACTTACAGGACAATATGGAGTAGTGGAAAGTCTTATAGATTTACTAATTTATAACTTAATAATACTGTTACGAGCTTGGCGTTCGTGACAATTAAAAACTGCCGATTGAATTTCCAAAATTGACACTTTAATTATAAAACACTAAAACTTAAAACCACACTAATAATAAAATGCAATTGTACTACTGATCACTTTAATTCGAAGTTATTTCGCTTCGAAATATTCGCTTGTAGCGCCAATTCAATACTGACTCGGTCGCGGTCTATACTGGCCTTATATAGGGCCTCAGGTAGTTTCCAGAACCTTCTATTATAAAAACATCTAGATTGTTCGAGTACATATAGGTCCCGATATTTCTAGAAGGATCTTGACTGTCCTAATTCTGCTACTCGACACTAGAGGGCGCTAGTGGTAACTAGTGTTGCCATGTACAAGACATTATTAGTGGCTTGCAACAATACGTAAATCCTGTTACATATGTCTACCTCTAAATATCTACGCTCTATTGAGGTTGTTAATAAAGGCTCAAAGCGGAAGCTAGTTTTTTAGAAAAGTTCTATGTAAATAATTTTTATTTTTTCTGCTTTTACTATTGTTACAAGTAATAGACTATAAAATATTATAATTGACGGCTCCGTGGCGCAGTGGATTTGCAATGAGTTGCACCGCTAAGGAGCGTGGGTTGAAATCCCGCACGGAAGAAGTATTTATATGGCCTACAAATAACCGTTCCCGGTCTGTATGTTTATCCTTGTAAAATTTATGTATTTAAAGTGCCCCCACGATACAGGAGAAAATCCTAGTGTAGAGGCAAAAAAAAGTGTAGAGTAAAAAAAATATACAGTAGAGCCTCGATAATCTAAATCTCCGATAATCGGAACCCCTCTATAATCCGAACAACCACCTGGAAAGCCGCTGTCACAAAGAATATCGCAGTGCCGATCAGAAGATTTGCGGTCGATTGATGAAAATTTCACTGTTGTTTACATGCCGCCTAACAGTACAGCCTTAATTCAATTCACTCAGAATGTACATTATCTGAAATTCTTAAAAAAAATTATGCGTGAGTGTCGTGGAACACTCGGTTGGAACGAAGTCCTTTCGTAGTATATTATTATTGATAAACGTATTATATTATTGATTAACAAATGCTAATAAATTTATTACTAGCGTCTATTAAAATGAAGTGTCATTTAAAACAAAATAATATTTCTTTCATGGTTTTAGATAAGAAAAAGTGCGAGGGAGATGGATATTATTCCATGTCGCTTCTTTATAGCCGCCAAGGCCGTCTACACTACGTCAAAAGGGGTCGTGAGTCGTGACGGAAAAATCTTACATTTTTCTCGCCTAGCCCCCATCCGCCAAATTCGTACCGTCCGATAAGGAACTTCGTTACAAAAAACACCATGAAAGACGCTGTATTTACTCTGGCGCAATGTTGGCAACAACTGTCCTTAAATGTGATCAAAAAATCTTGAAAGCCTTTGTGGCCCTCGTAATTAAGACCAGAAGAAACTTCTGATCAAGATCTGGATGACTGACCCTGAAGATGATATAATATCTACATACCGGAATCCGAACGGCCCATTAATCCGAACAGGGTGTAAATTTTGGGTGTTCGGTTTATCGAGGCCCTACTGTATTTAAAAGAGTTGGCAAACCTACATCCACGCATACCAATGAACATGTTATCAAATAGTTTTTGCTTCACATCTCCAAATCTTTTCAAAACAAAAGAGCTCTTATAAAAGTACAATAAATGGTCACTGAATTATATTGTTTTGCAATTTGTAGGACCTGTTTCCCTCTGGATTCTTTTTCATTAACAATGTGTTCTACGTGGACGAATCCACGCATACCAATGAACATGTTATCAAATAGTTTTTGCTACACATCTCCAAACCTTTTCATAACAAAAGAGCTCTTATAAAAGCACAATAAAAGGTCACTGATTATATTGTTTTGCAATTTGTAGGACCTGTTTCCCTCTGGATTCTTTTTCATTAACAATGTGTTCTACGTGGACGAAAGAAAGGGGTGCATCGACTATAGCGAGCCGATACGGGAATGGGCGAAGAAACGTGGGCTTGGCGATTTCCCGAAGAAGGATATGAACAGCGTCAGGCTGGATGAGTTGGTGCTGAAGCTGGGACACCCTGAGGTAAGACAAGAATCAATATGTTATTAATAGAAGTCATTCATGGGCTTAATGCACAAGAATATTTTGTGCCCCCTACTCTTGTCCCGAAAACTACTCAGAGATAAATTCTAATTCCATTCATGCCATTTGTCGGAAATCGTAACATTTATATGGCATTAATCAGGAAGATGCTGCTGTATAGCTGTTTTATGTTAGGGATGGGCAAGGGAAAAATATATCGATATATATCGAATCGATATATTTAAACAGTATCGATATATATTACGTGATAAATATCGATATATCGATACATCATCATCATTTGCACGATGTAAAGATAAGATCCAAAATTTTATACTACTGGCGTTTGGACGAGGTAAAAAAGCGATACAATGTTTTAAAATATATCGAAGTTGATACGAATTTCATACTCTAAAATAAATATCGATATATCGCGATTAAAAATATCGATATTTCGATATATCTATATTTTTTGCCCAAGCCTATTTTGTATAACTTCTTCGGTTTTTATAACATCCACAGGATTATAAGGGGGTAGCGAATCGTCTTACGCCGTCAAAACGGCGTTAGTATAAATTAAAGTATTTTTATTTTGAAATTAAGTAATGTTTATCGACTGTCAATTTCTTTTCTATAGTAGAATATTTAGGTTCCATCTTCTTACTTATTTCTGCCGTCAAATAGCAGTTCTTGCACTGTGGTGTTGCAGTCTGAAGATTATAATTACAGGCATTAAATTATAGTCCCAGAGATGACAACGCACCTGAAACCTCTTTTGTTTAAATTGACTGCAGGTGTACATGCAAAAGCCACTAACAATCAGGTGGCTTGTGAGTTCGTTTTTATCTTCAGTTTTATAAAACAATAGTAGGGTTAGCTACTTTGACTTAATAAGTAGGGTTGGCAACCTTAACTAACAATAAGTAGGATTTGCAATCTTAACTAATAATAAGTAAAGTAAAAAGTATTTATTTGCTACAAAAAAAAAACTATATTAAAATTTAAATAGTGTGACCTTAATAATTAGTTAGGGTAACCCCGCGGTTATAATGGGAAACCCATTACTTCTGCTATTCTGTCACAGTCTGCGTATTAACCATACAGTGTATTAGGCAAGTGTAAAACTAACTATAACTAAAAATACAAAAATGTTCACTATCTTGTATTAGATAATACCCCCTGTATTAGAGCGACACAAAGCCAGGGACTGATTAAGTAAGGTTGGCAACCTTAACTTTCAATAACTAGGGTTAGCAATCTTAATCAATAATAAGTAGAGCGGACAACCCTAACTAACAATAAGTTAGGTTGGCAACTATAACCAACAAAAGAAGGGTTGACAACCTTATCTAACAATAAGTAGGGTTGGCAAAATAAACGCGCTGGACCTAATCGTGCGGCATATTTCGTCCACGTGTTGACCACATACGTCGCGCGGTACCGGCAGGTGTACGTGCACCAGGGCAACTGCGAGCACCTGTTCACGTTCTCGGAGGTGCGGCTGGCGGGCGCGCGCGACCCGCTGTTCTGCGGCCAGTACCCGCGCCACACGGCCGTGCTGCAGCACCAGACCGTCTACTGCACCACGTGCGCCGAGTTCGGCGCCAAGTGGGTCGTGGTGGGCTGCGCCCGGGTGCCCTTCGACCCCGCCTTCTTCTGCGAGACCTGCTTCAAGCTCTACCTGTACAAGGACGGACAGAAGATCGGCGACTTCAAGGCCTACTCGTACAGGGGCAACGAGATGAATATACTGAAACCTCTCGGTTGACACGTATGAAGTTATTCGGAGATTGGATAATGTGAAATAAAGTACTTTTAAGTATATTTATTTTCATTGTTGAAACCGACTTGTTCTATTTAAATACACACATAAACACTTACCCGCCACCTCTCTCGCTTCTTTTACATCCTTTCATTCTTTTTTTATAATATAAGACAGACAACAAATTAAAAAAATGTTATTTTGTTATAAGTACCTTCTCTTACTTTACCTTCCCTTGTAGGGGATAATCGTGATATAGTATTATTTGTTGATGATACTTTCTTGATTTTTAAACTTAAACGTCAATCATTTAAATGTGACGAAGTGAATAATGCTATATCAAAATTAGTGCATTGGTTTAACGTTAATAATTTACATTTAAACGGAGATAAAAGTAATTGTGTTAAATTTACAACAACGAATGTTAAAAATCTGAATACCAATGTGTTTTTAAATGGGGAGGAATTGAGCCCTGTTGTATCCACTGTTTTTCTTGGCATCACTCGACGCAAAGCTTCAGTGGGACCCCCATATATCCAAATTAGCAAGCAGACTAAGTTCTGCAGCCTATGCTGTAAAAGAGATTAGTGGTCTCACTAGTGTCGTGACAGCTAGATTAGTTTATTTCAGTTATTTCCATAGCATAATGTCTTATGGGATTTTGCTATGGGGAAATGCGGCTGATTCAGAAACTATTTTTGTTTTACAGAAGAGGGCCATTAGAGCTATTTACAATCTAAAACCGAGAAAGTCTCTTAGAGATAAATTTAAAGAAATAAATCTATTAACTTTGACCTCACATTTATTTACGAAAATTGAATGTATGTTCACAAAAACAAAATTAGTTTTAGTAAAAAAAGTGACATACATGCTGTAAACACTAGGAACAAACACAAGCTAGTGATACCAGTTTCTCGATTCCACAGAGTCAGAATTAATTCTTGGGGCAATGTATACGCTATTACAACAATGGTCCCGGAAAGTGTACAGGCTCTCTCTATTACCAAGTTTAAATGTTTTGTTAAGTTGAAACTGTATAAAAAGGGTTATTATAGTATAAATGAATACATGGTTGATAATAATCCCTGAGAATGATGTGGTCGCTTCCAAGCAGTTTCTAAAATAAATTTTGTAAATATTTTGTAATCATTTTGTATTGTAAAATGTATTTAAAAAAACCGGCCAAGTGCGAGTCGGACTCGCGCACCGAGGGTTCCGAACAAATCCGTAGCTATATAAGTTTAAAATGATTAAAAATATTTTTATTATATGATGTAACTAAAAAATGCTTTTCGCAATTTTTCGTTTATCTGTGCTATAATACGTTGCCTTCGTACCAAATTTTAAGATTGTGAGTTCACGGGAAGTACCCTGTAGGTTTTGATTCCCTCGCGAATGACGAAAAGCGGCATAAGTGGCTGTATCTTTTGATTGCGTTGGCTTAGAAGTTTGATTTTTTTCACAGCTCCAAGGGACCGTAGACTTGAGTGTTTGATATGAATTTCAGCTTGATACCTCCACGCGTTCCGGAGAAAAAGGGTCTTGACAGACAGACACACAGACGGACAACAAAGTGATCCTATAAGGGTTCTGTTTTTTCCTTTTGAGGTACGGAACCCTAAAAAAGTCCCGCTGGGTTTCTTGCTGGTTCTTCCCAGGACAGAGGTTTTTTTATCGAACCAGTGGTAAAGTAAAAAATGACTCAATAAGAATTACTCATGTAATGTACATTGAATAAAAAATTATTCTATTCTATTCTGTTCTATTCGTAAAACTAAAATAGGTATAAATGTAATGAGTAAAAAATAGCGCAATTCTGATTTCTAGACCCTTAATTTACCCTTCATAAGGATATATAGAAATACATAATTACAACCCTTCATGGATTCACTGCTGAACATATGCCTCCCCCAAGGAATGCCACAAAGCACGATCCTGAGCCACCTGCATGCATCGACTTCCTGCATGTCTTACCAGGTCGTCACTCCATCGTCTTTCTTCCCCATCGGTTGTCGATTCTTCGAGATATATGGCGGGCCCATTGCCACTTCAGCTCACTAATCCGTTGGGCTATGTCGGTTACTCTGGTTCTACTGCGGATATCCTCATTTCTAAGTTTATCACGCAGAGAAAACCTTGAGCTTCCTCATAAGGCTAGCAGTGAAGGACCACGTCTCAGATCCGTAAGTCATCACATGCAACACGCACTGGTTGTACAATTTCGTTTTCAGCTTTTGAGGTAACTCTAACGAGAAGATGTGCCGTAGTTTCCCGATCGCTGCCCAGCCGAGTTGAATCCGTCGATTGACCTCTCAGTCGAAGTTAAGGAAGACTTACCTAGTCGGACTATTTGTCCCAGGTAAACATACTCGTCAACAACTTCGAGCTTAGTGCTCCCAACAACTACCGGCATAGGTGTGACATGGACGTTAAACATGATTTTTGTTTTGTCCATTTTCATCTTAAGACCTATCCGTTGGGAGACACTATTGAGGTCATTGAGCATAGTGCTTAGGTCCTCCAGCGATTCTGCCATAAGGACTATATCGTCGGCAAATCGAAGGTGAGTGATGTACTCGCCATTGATGTTAATACCGTATCCTTTCCAGCCCAGAACCTTGAAAACGTCTTCCAATGCAGCGGTGAAGTGTTTCGGGGATATAACGTCACCATGTCTTACATCTCTCTGCAGTAGGATAGGTTTCGTACTCTGGTTCTGTACTCGGATAGCCATCGTATCCCTTCTGTACAAGCACTTCAGCACTTCGATATACTGACAGTCAACTTGGCACCGCTGAAGGGATTGCAGCACCGCCCAAATTTCGATGGAATCAAATGCTTTCTCATAGTACACATACGCAAGGCAAAGTGGCAGATTATACTCTTCTGTCTTCTGTACAATTTGCCGAAGGGTGTGTATGTGATCCATGGTACTAAAACCTTTTCGGAAACTGGCTTGTTCGGAAGGCTGGAAGTCGTCAAGTCTGCGTGCGAGACGATTCGTAATGACTCTCGAAAACAGCAAAACAGCAGCGTTGTCACCTTTCTTGAAGAACAAGACCACCGCACTTCTGCTCCACGCCTCCGGAGTAGTGCCACCATGGAGTATGGAATTAATGAGCTTCTGAAGTACTTCAAGTACCGGTTTTCCACCCGCTTTCAAAAGCTCCGCTGTAATTCCATCCTCAACTGGGGCCCTGCCGTTTTTAAGGTGCTGGAGAGCCATTCTGATCTCGCTCAGACTGACGTCCGTGATATCTTCGGAATAGTGTCGGATAGAAATACATGTCCGATATAAAATGGTAAAAATAGGTGTTGCCAGACAGAGTAATTCTGGATATTAATGCAGGTCTGGAAAACTCACTTCTGTATTTCTGTAGAATAGTATATTACAACTATGCCAAATTTCAATCCCCTTCGTCAAATTAATATCAAATTTTATAT
Organism: Parnassius mnemosyne; assembly: GCA_963668995.1. Taxonomy (NCBI): domain Eukaryota; kingdom Metazoa; phylum Arthropoda; class Insecta; order Lepidoptera; family Papilionidae; genus Parnassius; species Parnassius mnemosyne. Next base: position 4,026,869 of record CAVLGL010000024.1, on the reverse strand, counting down.
TATTAAAATCATTCCTTTAATAACTCTGAACCAGCAGTAGGTCACTAAAACCGGCACACCATTTTAATCCGCATTAATAATATATTCGCATCGCCTCCTCCAGGCCTGGATAGTTAATTTTGTCTATCAGCCTGTGCGTTCGTAATCTCGCACGGAAAAATGCCGTTCCGAACACAAGTCTTCTATAGATTCTGTATGAGTCGCAACACACATTCGTAAATGCCGTACGTCACACGACCGAAGCAAGTAGGTGTGTTTATGTCTGATTTTTGATGTAATCTTAGATGTGTATCTCTTTTCGTAACCTTTCATCTTATTTGTTTATATCTAATAATTCGTACCGAAAAAAATTATAGACATCCATATTTTAAAAGAAAATCTGGATAGATAAATATCTTTTTACATAATATTGACTATATTGCAATTTTGAGTGGAATGGAAAATTAAGGGATGCACCCAGTAACAATGATACAGCAAGAATGGAATCGCAATCAGAAAATCGTTGTCATCATTCGCTGGCAGAATGTCTAGACTCAATGGCTAGATTCTCTCAATTGAGCCTTGTTATTCCGAAGGGAAATAAATGTGTGTGATGTATTTACGGAATCCCGAATCGGAATTCGGAAACGGATTTCCGAATGTATGTGGCCGGCCTGAGAGCAGTTTCCTTTTGACCTTATATTATTTTTGACTGATAAAGAGCAATCGTGTCACAGAGTCATCTATGCAAACAAAGCTGTAGTTTTTGAGTTAAAAGAAAGTGACCATATTATCCGGTTTGACCACATTACCCTCACGTACCCTAGATCTTCCACATCTAAGCGAAGCCGTGGCCGGTTGCTAGTTTAAAATAATATGATATATTACGGATGAACAATAGTTTTGATTAATTCAATAAATTGTTTAAACATTTTAGGCATGGGTGCATGGTTTATGGGTGCATGGTTGTATAATTTTCACGTTGGCAGCATATTTTGAATTACTTGTTGCTTATAACAAAACCAAACCAAGAGTCTTAGGAAGGTAACTATGACTTTATAACTCAAAGTTTCTTAATGCTAACGCCCTTATTAACATTTCCAAATTTTTACAGGACTATTCCACGAAAACTAACATAATGATTAAACTTTCCTAGAAGCGGCTTACAAAGTGCGTCAAGAATAGCTGAATGAAAGTATTCGAAATAAATATGAACATAAGAACTTCTAAATCAATCATAGGTTCCATAATGAACATGATAATAAAACTTTTAATTATCTAATCTAATGACAATCCAAATAATCAAAATGATAACATTGTAAAAGCGATTCACAAATTGCGAAAAAAAAAACTATATTAATGTTAGCTGTCTAAACGTAGATAGATACTAAGTCTATGTGTCTAAATAACATTATCTATACCAATAAATAAAATTGATGTGACTGTCGAATAATATAATAATTAGTATAAAATGTAATATTTAGTTATAATCATATTATAACTAACATTTAATTACCTAAGGTACTGTCCGCACTGCGATATTTCACCGCGCGATTTTTTTCTCGCAATTCCTGTCCATATCTTGTCTCAAGAATCATCTTTCGTAGGTACTCCAAAATTCCGCACCCGCAATACTACATTGTTACAGACTCCCTGGCATCATTCAAACTACTGTCGAAACACTGTTCTTTCGCGGCTTGCTCGTACATATAATGAACAATTTGGACACATTGACCTCTTTGCGAAATCTAAATATACGTTTAAAGATTACATCAAGAAAGCTATTAAGAAATAGAGCAGTTGAAGTTAAAATCACATACAATCATATATTCTCTCATCAATTTTTTCTATAATATGTATTTTTTGAGGCTACTAATATAAATATAAGTACTTAAGTTATTTTATGTATATAATATATTATATTATAATTAATTATTTGTACTATGTTTATATATTTATACGAGTACATCTTATATGTATATGTATATGTGTGTATATATATATATATATATATATATATATAGCTAATGTAAAATATCATTCTTCATTGAATACTACATTACATTGAATCGCTTATAATTTTGCTTAGGAGTAGTCGCACTGGCGGTAAAAAAACGCGAGAGGAAAAAGTCTGGCATTTGATGCAAATTGAATGCGAAGCGGTGCGATTTATTTCCGCGCGAATATTTTGTGTTCGCGCGTTTCGTGTATCTCCAGCTAAAACTATTTTTGTCCAATACGTATCTTGGTAGGTAATAGTCTAACCAATAAGTTGTAGTAAATTATAGAATGATTTTATAGTCATTCTGTAATATCCGAAAAACTTTTTCTGTATTTTCGCAGCGTTTGATGTTTTGTGTAGAAAAATACTTTCACAGGTCTCAAGGCCGTAAATTAGTGAATCCAATGTTCATTGTTCATGACATCTTTGATAGGTCTATCACGCCGCCGCCGGAGTATTAGGTAAATTAAAAAAAAAATCAGTTGTTTATTTTTAGACGGGTTTCTGCGGGACCCTGTTTCCGTATATACACTCTTATCTATGGGGCCCTGCATCGAACTGACAAAAATCGTACGAAGTTTTATTCGCAGTGCGTACTAGGTGTAATTCCGATCACGGAATATAATACGCCAGAATAAAGTCGCGCGGTGAAATATCGCAGTGCGGACAGGACCTAAAAAGTTATTACCATGCCATTAAGACATTAATAACCATTTTAAAAATATTTGTCATATGTCTGTCTGTTTGTCTGCTGGGGCTAATCTTCAGAATGGCTAACGGCTAACCCGATTGTAATGAAACTTGTTCAGATTTAAATAGAGTAATGGCGGCAATGAGATCATTATGTAGTGGCAACTTCCTGAATCAAATCCTCACAACATCCCGTGAGGTGTTACAGAAGGTGATTAAAATCTGAACATCATGTTCCTGATTATTATTGTTAATCTTTGATAAACTCTATGCATAATACAACGTCTTAAAAACTACAAATAAATGTAAGGCAAAGACTGGGATTGTACAACCAAGATGTAATTAACAACTGTAACTCAAAATTGAGGTGGATATTATCAACTTACAATATTTAATTTTTTTAAATATTTGGGAGCAATTATTTTAGAACTTGTCACCGAGGTTGCCACAGAGCAAAAAAAAAAAGAACAATACCGGCGTGAACACGTTTTATTAATTTAAGTGGTTTTTTAAACTAATGTCATCACACAACAGCATGATTTATTAATTCATTATTTAATTTACTGCGATTGTTGACCCGTCTGCCAAGCGTCGCAGCTATGCCAAATAGGTTTATGTTCACCAGTGGACTGTAATGATAAGACTAAGAACAGGATATAACAACCTTATTCGGTAGCAGTTGCCATGGTATAGATTATCCAGGAGATCTAAACGAATAACTACTATCAGTTTGAGGGATGTTTAAGAACAGTAATTTTAAAGATATGAAATATATCTGCAAATGAAATTGGTTTAAAGATAAAGTTTAAAGAAAGCAGAAGCTGGTGCTTAGCTTTTCATAACATCCTAAATTTAGCATAATAATTTAAAATTAATAATTTTGTACAACCGACTTCAACATAAATTATTAAGAATAGCTCATAAACTATTGGTCAGACCTTGATTAAATTTATATGGGACCACATGTGAAGCACCAGATTTAACAAACAAAAAAAGAATCATCGAAATCGGTTTACCCAGTCAAAAGTTATGAGGTAACACATAAAAACATACAGTCGAATTGGGTACCGTCTCCTTTTTGAAGTCGGTAGAAAACGGTTGAATAGGTACTACAGTTTTATTTTGTTTGTACTTGGTAGAGCCATGCTGCAGCTATATTATGGTTGTACTTGTAGCACGAATGGGTTGGCTCGACGGGGGAGGGACAACGCTCTCACAGAATACCAGCGTAAAATAGCAGCTTAATACTTCTGTTTCGTGTAGAGAACCGGAGAACCTTTTTATTGGATACGAGACATTGCATCTTAGCCCTCGCGGGTGGCAACGTGTCTGCATTTTGATTCTTAATCGAGGATAAATATAGATGTCTATGGCCACTGTATCCACATATCATCAGGGGGATCGTGTGCTCATCTGTCACCCTTATTAGTTAATGTTTTCCATTACGTCCTCCATCTAAACATTCGTAAATCAGCACCTACACGTTATTAGTTACAATATTTTACTGATGCAGAATTGCTATATGTCAATTGGGAGGCGCATTTTGCCTGCATTATTTTCTAAATAATATTTATATCTTGTACTCAATAACAACTTACTTTCATTCATCATCATCATTACAGCCTTTCATAAGTCCACTGCTGAACATAGGCCTCCCCCAAGGAATGCCACAAAGCACGGTCCTGAGCCACCTGCATCCATCGACTTCCTGCATATCTTACCAGGTCGTCACTCCATCTAGTGGAGGGACGTCCCACAGTTCGTCCGCCGGTACGAGGCCGTCACTCGAGAACCTTTTTTCCCCATCGGTTGTCGATTCTTCGAGCTATATGGCCGGCCCATTGCCATTTCAGCTTACTAATCCGTTGGGCTATGTCGGTCACTCTGGTTCTACTGCGGATATCCTCATTTCTAAGTTTATCACGCAGAGAAACTCCGAGCATAGCCCTATCCATAGCTCGCTGAGCGACCTTGAGCTTCCTCATACGGCCAGCAGTGAAGGACCACGTCTCAGATCCGTAAGTCATTACTGGCAACACGCACTGGTTTTATAATTTCGTTTTAAGGTTTTGAGGAATGTCTGACGAGAAGATGTGTCGTAGTTTCCCGAACGCTGCCCAGCGAGTTGAATCCGTCGATTGACCTCTCGGTTGAAGTTGGACTTACCTAGTCGGACTATTTGTCCCAGGTAAACATACTCGTCAACAACTTCGAGCTTAGTGCTCCCAACAACTACCGGCATAGGTGTGACATGGACACTGAACATGATCTTTGTTTTGTCCATGTTTATCTTAAGACCTATCCGTTGGGAGACACAATTGAGGTCATTGAGCACCATGCTTAGATCCTCCAGCGACTCTGCCATAAGGATTATATTGTCGGCAAATCGAAGGTGAGTGATGTACTCGCTATTGATGTTAATACCGTATCCTTTCCAATCCAGAACCTTGAAAACGTCTTCCAATGCAGCGGTGAAGTGTTTCGGGGATATAACGTCACCATGTCTTACATCTCTCTGCAGTAGGATAGGTTTCGTACTCTGGTTCTGTACTCGGATAGCCAACGTATCCCTTCTGTACAAGCACTTCAGTACTTCGATATACTGACAGTCAACTTGGCACCGCTGAAGGGACTGCAGCACCGCCCAAATTTCGATGGAATCAAAGGCTTTCTCATAGTCCACATACGCTAGGTATAGTGGCAAATTGTACTCCTCGGACTTCTGTACAACTTGCCGAAGGGTAAGTATGTGGTCTATGGTGCTAAAGCCATTTCGGAAACCGGCTTGTTCGGGAGGCTGGAAGTCGTCAAGGCTGCGCGCGAGACGATTCGTAATGACTCTCGAAAACAGCACGTAGACGCGGCTCAGAATGGAAATCGGTCTGTAGTTCTTCAAGAGAGCATTGTCACCTTTCTTGAAGAACAAGACCACCGCACTTCCGCTCCACGCCTCCGGTGTAATGCCACCATGGAGGACGGAATTAAAGAGCTTCTGAAGGACTTCAAGTACCGGTTTTCCACCCGCTTTCAGAAGCTCCGCTGTAATTCTCTCCTCGCCTGGGGCCTTGCCGTTTTTAAGATGCTGGAGAGCCATTCTAATCTTGCTCAGACTGACGTCCGGGATATCTTCGGAATAGTGTCGGATAAGACTCGCTCTTGGATCGTTACTCACACTTGCGTGTGGCTCCAACGATGACGTGTACAGCTGCCCATAGAACCTCTCAATCTCACTCAAAATCTCAGGTGCCCCGGAAACGATGCTGCCACACTCGGTCCTCAGCTTTGACAGTTGGCTCGTTCTGGCAGACAGATCTCTGGCAAAGACTTTGGAGCCTTGGTTCCGCTCGATCGCTTCTTCAATACAAGCTGTATTGAAGTTGCGTAAGTCCCGCCTTACTTTAATTAAGTGAAACTAATGTTAAGGATTATATCGTGTTTAATTTTATTTCTCGAAATTAAAAACATCCTAATTTCAATAGAGAAGATAGATGGGTGCTACCATTTGCTTGGGATCCTATAATTAATAAAATTAAATCCACATAACAATCTTGAAATCTGAAGTCTGAAAACAAGCATGTCACTGCAAGATTTCAAGATACTGTAATCTCGTTCTGCGTGAATCGAACCAAAATTGATATTCAAAGATGATAGATGGAGGAAGTGATGGGTTTTAAACGATTAGCCTTTAGATTTTATAATAAATAATGTCCTACAGACCGAATTTCGATCATGGTGTTCTCGACGTAGACTGACTATCTTCGCAGGACGGGATTATAATACCTAAGTGTATTTGCAAGCACAGGTGCACTCCCTATTTTCTCATTCTCATAGTTCGATAGGCACGGCAATCCGACACGACCGGAGAGAGATCAGGCGCAGGACCAACGGCTTTACGTGCTTTGCGAGGCACGGGCGGGAAAATACTGCCAACCTCCTGACTCCGGGCTGCTACTGAGAATTTTGCGACAGGTAAACTCAATAACTGATTTTGGCCTGGCCCAGGATTCGAACTCACAACCTCATGATATGACAAAAATCTCCCCTTTGAGGTAATCTAAGAGGAAGGGCCTGTGCTAAGCGGTAGACTTTTGATGGGATGTAATTATGATGTTGATGAAGAATTAACATTTTGGCTGAACGCCTTGTAGCCAAAACCATAAATGACAATGCAATAGATTAATAATCATAATGCAATAGATTATCAATCATATTCATAATCATAATAAATTATGATTATTATTAATAATTAATAGTTAAAAAAAGTAAAAGAACACACTTTTGTAGATAACCGAACTATAAAGTAAAAAATAATTTTCAATAAAGGAGAATGCCAGATTCTCCATAGAACTTTGTCCCACCCAAAAGTGTGGTGTACATGAATGCCGTATGCAACATTTTTTTGCTACTTTATTACTTCATCCATATTATAAATTTGAAGTCTAAAACTTGCGATTTTTTTTAAACTTACTTACTTTACTTATTTTCACGCACAATCCCTGACGGGGTAGCCAGAGAGAACAGATCGCCAAGTGTCACGATCCTTACAAACCTCTTTCGCTTCTTTCAGATTCATTATCTTCTTCATGCATGCACGTCTAGGTATCCGAGTACTCTTGACCCTACCCTCTTCGAGCAATTTGCTCACATGGTCTTCGAAAGTTAGTCTCGGTCTACCTCGACACCTTTTAATATTAACTTTCGCGCTATATATTTTCTTCACCATTCGGTCTTCACTCATTCGCTCAACGTGTCCAAACCACCGAAGCACGCCCTTATCAATTTTTGTGATAAGGTCATCTTTCAAACCTGCCATATTGCGAATCTCTTCGTTTCGCTTTCGGTCGGCCATGGTAACGCCGCACATTTTACGAAGAGATCGCATCTCCACTGCATTCAACTTACTTTTATGCTTCTTCTGGCATACCCAGGTTTCGCTGCCATATAACAAAGTCGATACCAACACTGCGTTATGTATTGCAAGGCGTGCACTCTTCGCTACGCCTTGCCTTTTGACTAACGCAGTCAGGGCACCATTGACTTTGTTCCCGGCAGCGACACGCCTGTCCACATCTAAATCACATCTTCCATCCCGGCTAAAAGCACTCCCCAAGTATACAGTTTCATTTACCTGTTCTAGACATTCCTGATTTACCCATATTTCACACTTCGTTCTCTCTTCGTCCCTTTCAAATACCAGAACCTTAGTTTTATTAGCATTCAAACGGAGACCTTTAATTTCACATTCCTCTCTCATACACGTGACTAATGCCTGCAGTTCTGCCTCTGATGGTGCAATAAGCACTGCATCATCAGCATACAGCAGACAATTTACTTTTATGTCACCCAATTTCACACCCAAACAGCTATCTTTCAGCTTCTGTAAACAGCTGTCGAGATACAGTATGAACAGCCAGGAAGACATGACACAACCCTGCTTTACGCCCGTTTGGACGTTAAACATGGGTGATAGGTCATGCCCTACCTGCACACAGGCTTTACAGTCACAGTAAAGAGACTGCACAGCCCTTAGCAATCGACCATCCACACCATACCCCGGCAACAGTTCCCACATTTTCTTCCTTACAACCTTATCAAATGCTTTCTCAAGATCCACAGAAAATCTTCTGGTTAGCAGCCAGAAGCTTTTCCGTGATCATGCGGAGAGAAAACATTTGATCCGTGCATCCTCTTCCAGGTCTAAATCCGCATTGTGCCTCCCATAGAAATCTTTCCGATTTCTCTTGCATCCTACGTGTCAAAACCTTCGAGTGAATTTTACTTGCTAAACTGGTCAAGCTGATCGCCCGATAGCACCCGCAGTCAAAATGTGAACCTTTACCTTTATATAAAGGCACAATGACTGCGGATCGCCAATCATCCGGGACATCCCCCGTCCGCCAGCACAAATTGCACAGCAGATGAAAGCTGTCCCAGACGCGAGGCCCACCATACTTGACCATTTCAGCAGTAACTTTGTCTAGTCCCGCAGCCTTACCACATTTCAAACTTCGAATCGCACGTTCAATCTCTTTCATACTGATGACCTCAGTGTCATCGAGCTCCGGGTCTGGCGTACCAGTCACGGCGTCATCCCCGGATCCCTCACTAAGATCATCACACGCATACATTTTTTAAACTGGACTTTAATAATTACATTTACCTTATTTTTTAGAACAGCATTCGTTGCAGTTCATTGTAATTTCAGAATATAAATTGTTAGGCGCTAATGATATATGTAAATAAGAATTTAATAATTTAAGGAGTATAATAATATAATCATCAGTAACATCGGAAAAAGGTTTCTCTTGTATAGGATCTAAAAGGTCCGTACACAATATAAAACTAGCACCACCTGTTTTTCATAAAATCTAAGTCCGAGTCATGTAAACATATTATTTACAAAATTATTTTTCAAGATACATGTTATTATGACATGTGTCTGAAGAAGGTGTAAATATTTACAGATTAGTAACTAATTTTACGACAACGGCAGGACCATAAATTATCAACTATATAAAAAGCTATAAAACGAAATATATTATATGTTGCAAAGATCTCCATGTTGAAAGAAGAGTTAAGATTGTAAATCGAAATGAGGACACAAAATGCCCCTGCATCCTATCGACGCAAAGATGACAATTAGTGCACCTCAACATCGTGGATGCAAGTATCAGAATATCCGTAGTAATCAGCAGTAAGTCAATAAGTAGGCGTGATCGAGTACGTATATTAATATATAATAAAAGCATAAGTCGTCAGCAAAAGTAGGAAAAAGTGCAACGGTAAAGAAAGCGGGAATCAGCACAATCAAAAATGTGATGTAATCATAATCAATATATTTCATAAGCACAAATTAGTCAATGTGTGAAAATATTCGACGTTAATTTGCAATACGTACTTACGATATTGACACAATGACGTATGTGTATTATTTCACTAAATGTACGAAAATCAATGATTGTTATTCAGTAATAGTCTAATACAATTCATGATTATTATCGACTTACTCGACTCGACGATCGAATACTTTAAAATAAATTTAATAAGTAACATTTTTATATAACAAAGACATAATATATTTTAATAGAAATATGTATTGTTTCATACTTTATGCGTACGTATCTTATTCGTACAAAGAAACGCAGATGTTATTAGAAAAGACTGGAAATGTAAATATTAATCGTTGAATTCCCTTTTATACAAAATAATAATTTATCACAAAAAACTTCAAAATTCATAAGATTATTTTTCATATTTTTACTTTTTTTGTACAATGTGGGGCACGATCTGGCATTCTCCTTTAAAATAAGAAAATAGTGAATAACATAAAAAATCATTTTATTGTAAAAAGGTATTGGGTGCTTTTTCAGATATTTTTTGATGACGATAATTTTACAAATATCCACAAAAATATAAAAATATTTACAACAAATGACATCAAGCACCCCACGTTTTTTTATGTTAATCACTATTTTCTTATATTAAACTTATTGAAAATCGTGTTTTTTTTGGGACTAAGTTCTTTTACGCGGCTTACAGTAGATTGATTATTCGCAAATCACGAGGATGCTGGCAAGGATAATGGGACGAACTATTATAAATTATTGCATTGTCATCGGTCCTTGACAAGTGTGCGAAGTTTTAAATCAGTCCGACGTTTTGAAGGGGATGAAAATCACATTCGAAAATTCCGTTACATAGATACATACTAGTACCAAGCTAATAAAAACGTGTTAAGAAAATGACAATTGCTATCCTAATTACTGAATATTTTGGGGGGTTTCAGGTGGTAATTGACCGTCGACGTATTGCTCCTGTTTTATAGTTAAAATATAGTTTGAAGTGAAGCGACATTAGTCTAATGGTAGGATTAGCGCCGCGAACTCAAAAGGTCTATTCGTCTACTGCCGTGAACTTCTCGTTCACTTCTCCTAACTTCTGACACAAGCATTTAAACTTACCAGGAATAGTTAAAGGGAATATTTGTAATGTTAATTGCATCGCTAGTATTTTTTTTATTAAAAAAGTGGATTTTGATACAAAAGCAAAAGTGATGGAATTTTGTGTATCAAATGTCTGTACATGTGAGCTATTGGTGGAAATAACTAAACAAGTGCTCCGGGAATAATTTTGTGTGCTTAGGTGCCTTGACTTGACCGTCAGTTGGTTTAAGTTGTCGTCGGTATCTCCCAAAAACTCTGCAATGTGGTGCATCGGCATATTGTGTAAGATACGTTTTACGTGGAAGAGCCATGCTGCAGCTATATTAGTAGTATAGTTGTAGCACGAATGGGTCGGCTCGACCGGGGAAGGACCACGCTCTCACAGAAAACCAGCGTAAAATAGCAGCATAACGCTGCTGTGTTTCGTATGGTGAGTTTTACTGGCAAAGAGGCATTTCATCTTAGTCCTCACGGGTGACAAAGCATCTGCATCTTGAGTCTTTATTGAGGATAGATGTAGATGTCTATGGGTCACAGTAACCACTTACCATCAGGTGGACTGTGTGCTCGTTTGTCACCCTATCCTATAAAAAAAAAAGATAAATTCCTACTATTTGAGATTGGAAAAGCTACTACTGTATAAGTCCATTAGCAAAGAAAACTTTTTTAATTGCAACTTAAAGCTGATATACCGTTCCTTAATCGATAGTGTAAGTAGCACAACAGTTTTGTTACTCCATCGACTCTTTACTTTTTAAAATTAAGAAACTGGGTTAGTGTTGTCCGTGTAAATATAAACAAACAAGTTTATTTATAGCCGGTGCAGCGCGCGCTTTTCCAGATTATACAGATTAAATAATTTTAGCTGTCAGTGAATCGTTCAATCTTCATTTTAGCGATGTTTGATAAGACGATGCACGTTAGGAATAGTGCCACCGGTTCATATCTCTGTGCAAGTAAGTAATTTTACAAACTTCACATTTTTTCGAAGGCAAAAATGATAGGAGCAGAGCAGGGAATTAAAAAAAAAATAGACGTAACACAATGGACGTCTTACTGAAAATGTGTGAAGCATCCCAGTTCCCACAATATTTTTCTTAAGTCCGTAATATAATTCCCAATAAAGAAAGATAGACGGAGTGCTGCGTTCGTTTTTCAACTTCTTAAAACGCATTTAAGTACACATCACTCTTCTTTCTTTATATTTATCAGTCAATGAAAGTTCACTGCAAGATGCACACATATACCTAAAGACAAAGCTGTTGGTCTCAAATGATTTTAGATTCTAATTTAATAACATTGATGCTTTTAAGTTAAAAAAAAATATGTTAAAATAATGTTTTACTTGTAATAAGTAAATCCACTTGTTTTTCATTAAAAATTCTTTTAAAATTTTATTTTAAATCGGAATATTTTAAATGCTATACACTGAACCAATATCACACGTTCTCAGCGAATGCTTCTTCACGTACCGCGGCGGTGTTGCAGTGTTACAAAAATTATACTATTGAACAGTATAATTCGTGTTATAAAAATATATTATGTTAGTATAATAGATTTTCTAAGACATAAAACATAAAACAGCTTAACGCTGCTGTGTTTCGTATGGTGAATGTAGAGAACCGGAGACCCTTTTTACTGGCAAAGAGGCATTCCATCTTAGTCCTCACGGGTGACAACGCATCTGCATCTTGAGTCTTTATTGAGGATAGATGTAGATGTCTATGGGTCACAGTAACCACTTGCCATCGGGTGGACTGTGTGTTCGTTTGTCACCCGATCCTATAAAAATTTTTTTTTCTAAGACGGATAAAATAAAAATACGTATTTAAAATATTTTCTTATCCTATCTTATTTTACGTGCTACAGCTATATTATGGTTGTAGCACGAATGGGTCGACCGGGATAGGACCACGCTCTCACAGAATACCAGCGTAAAATAGCAGCTTATGCTGCAGTGTTTCGTATACGTAAACGAGGTATTCCATCTTAGTCCTCAGAGGGTGACAATGCATCTGCATTTTAATTCTTAATTGGGAATTAATGTCGCTGTCCATGGGCCACAACATTCACTTACCATCAGGTGGATTATATGCTCGTTTGTCACCCTTATTCTATTAAAAGGTTATACTCAATACCTTTAATTCCATTTCACGTACTAGTCCTATTGTAATTTCAATAATGGAAGCCTTAGTAAGGGGTCTAGGACAATTGTAATCTGTGTAAGTTCATAGTTCAGTTCAGTAAGTTTCGGAGTTCATAACACTGAGGTTATTGGCGTGCCCTACTTTCCATCTTTAGGATAAAATGTATGAGCTTAGGTTTATTTTTGTACGAAAATATATATTTGTAGCAATTGGCTAGTTGATAATCATGTCAATTAAAATATATCGAAATGTCAAAATTTTATATAAAAACTGGATGGAAGTTTTTATTTATTTCTTACTAGCTGCTAGCTGGCCAGGCAGACGTTGTTCTGCCCTCTCCAACGACCCTGTGTCCTATAAAAATTCTTAAATTCGTAATAAAAAATATTAAGGGACACTTAAAGGGATAAGAACTATCCTATCTCTCAAGTTGGACCAAACTGCACACAGTGTGCAAAATTTCATTGCAATCAATTTAGTAGTTTGGGAGTTCATCGCGGACAAACAATGTGACTACAATTTTTATATATAAAGATATTGTAAACACTACAAACTGAAGGTAGAGTTACTAGCACTTTTTAATATAAAAGAATATCTTTATATTCACATATAAATAAAATTTAAGTGTCTATAATATTGAAATAACTGACTTCTTTTAAGATCAGGCTATTTGGATATTGTTAAGACATAAACAAACAATTTTAACAATTTTGTATGTATGTCTGTGTGTTCGAGCTAATTCTGATGAAATGCTAGCTAGAAATGCTACAAGGCATCTAGGCTATATTTTATCTGAAAAAGGTTTTTTTAAAAAAAAAGGAAAAATATCATCATGGAAATAGTCTTTGATTATTAAGTGGCGAAGCTTGCGAAGTCACTTATTCATTTCACGATGTCTGTCCGTCTGTCCCACGATTATCTCGAGAACGGTTTTGAATTTTCAAATTCTGTTTTTCAGCAATCGATTACTGATCACCCAGGCATCTGAAACTCCTATTTTGAAACTGATTGCTCAACGGCAACCGTTAGAAACCGCTACAAAGCTGATTGCTTCGCCACTTTGCTATGCTGTTAGCTTGCTAGGTTTTTTTAAATCTAAATATTACTATATTAATAGATCCTATGCAGGCGAAACCAGGGCGGGTTTCGGACGTTAACGGACCCTAGTATAATATAATTCTTTTGGACGTGAGTTTGTCAATGAACTCCTTCTCGGCTTGACCGAATTTGTTGAACTTTTTTGTGTGCTTGAATGGGTCCCTGGATAGTTTTTATTTACAATTGGAACCAGAAGGTTGCGTTGAACGCGAGATTCAGAAACATGAACCGCTGTTATAATATATATCACACGCTTTGTATTATCTTGACGTATATGTATACAGGTTTCAAAGAGTAGCCAAATTTTAAACTTAAGTTCAAATATATAAATAATGATATACCGTTATTTCTGTTTTCGAAAATTCGAGTAAATAAGGCTTCTACTTTTATTTTAAAGTATCCCAAATTGAATGTGATTTATGGGCAACATACATTTTTTCCCTACCGATGGACCCTTATGAATGTTTGCGTGCGCAGTAAAATTAGTTAAATTAATGCATTACCATGCATTTAGAATTCAAAGGATATAATTTAAAATTAAAAAATTTGTACAGCCGACTTCAATATAAGTTATTAAGAATAACTCAAATAACTCAAAAAAATATTGGTCTGACCTTGATCAAATTCATATGGGACCACACGAGATGTATCAGCTTTCATATAAAAAAAGAATCATCGAAATCGGTCCACCTAGTAAAAAGTTATGAGGTAACACACATAAAAAAAAAACATACGCGTCGAATTGAGTACCGTCTCCTATTTAGAAGTCGGCAGAAAAGGGACAGAATGTATGAGATATTTTAATTTTTTTTTGTGTCTATATTAGTTGTTTTGAACCTTCCCTGCAAATTTGGCTACTCTTTGAAAAATAACCCTGTATAATGTTATCCATTAAGACTCCGTGGTGCAGTGGCTTATCAATGAGTTGCAGCGCTAGGGGCTGCGGGTTCGAATCCCGCACGGAACAAGTATTTGTATGGCCTACAAATAATTGTTTCGGGGTCTGGATGATGTTGTGCAATTTATGTTGTAAACTGCCTCGACGATATAGGAGAAAATCCTAGTAAAGGATAACGTTTAAAAAAATAAAATAAAAATAGAAATAAAATTATTATAAGATACATTAAAATCTCAGTAAGAAGGATTCACGACAGTACAGCTTCGGAACCTATAAAGTTGCACTTTATCCGTTCCTGTCATGCTTGGAGTACAGCTGTTACACATGGGCTGGTGATGTTTTTTTTTTTAGTCAGAAAACGTTACCCCCACACTAGGATATTCTCCTGTATCGTGGAGGCAGTTTACAAACACAAATTTCACAAGGACAAACATCCAGACCCGGAACAATCATTTGTAGGCCATACAAATATTTGTTCCGTGCGGGATTCGAACCCGCGCCCCCCAGCGCAGCAACTCATTGCTAAGCCACTGCGCCACGGAGCCGTTTCTTTGAAAAATCAAATTACTTAATTAACACATTCTTGGTATTTTATGTGCAGTATTTTGATGCCCTTACTATAATAGAAGTCTCTTGCACGCGAATCGATAAACTCTTTAAAGGCATTTTGTACCGTTTCTTAGGAATTTTAAATTTTTGCCTATCAACAAGTTATCAAAGTGGAAGTCTATTGGGGTAAGTTTTAGAAAATATGGTGTATAAATGTGGACGGAACTCCATAGCTCAGCTAATTTTGCCAAAGTCTGTTGTAGCAGTGTACCAACCATAATTGTATGAGTGCCAGGTTCTTCACCGTATTTACAATTTACGAACGCAACGGTCACGGCGGGCAGTAAGTAACTGTGGCATCAGATGACAATAAGCTATCGTAAATAACACCAACATTGGATCACCAAACTGTCAAAAAGCCACGTAGCGTTGGGTTCGATGGAGAGGCGTGCTAAAAGACTCATTAGTAACCTTTCGTCTCCATTAGGTATGCAATGTAACGGTAACCTCATCTGAGCTTTGAGCGTAGAGTAGCCAGCCTCTATAGGATGTATTTCGGAGAGAGGGAGCAGGAGTCTCAACTCTTAATTCCTCCTTCGCCTTTACACCATCGGATAACCAGATAATTTGCTGGCTTTCACCACTTTGCATTTTTTTCCTTTAAAGAAAAAGAGTGACAAGCGAGCACACAGTCCACCCGATGGTAAGTGGTTACTGTGACCCATAGACATCTACATCTATCCTCAATAAAGACTCAAAATGCAGATGCGTTGTCACCCGTGAGGACTAAGATGGAATGCCTCTTTTCCAGTAAAAAGGGTCTCCGGTTCTCTACACTCACCATACGAAACACACCAGCCTTAAGCTGCTATTTCACGCTGGTATTCTGTGAGAGCGTGGTCCTTCCCCGGTCGAGCCGACCCATTCGTGCTACAACTATACTACTAATATAGCTGCAGCATGACTCTACCACGTATAAAAAAATGTTGTCGATATTCCAGCATTCGAACCAAATGGTTTGCTTCATATTTCGTAATGCGTACGTCAAACAAGTAACTTGCCCACGTCTGTCTTTTTTATAAAAGGGGGCAAACGGCTCACCTGATGGTAAGTGACTACCGCCACTCATGAGCAACTGCTACATCGTGGGAAAATTTAGGTGCGTGGTCTTTAGGACTTTTAAAAAGGAGGAAGATCTTTTCCTGAAGGTCCCGTAAGTCGCATCGGTCCAAAAAAAATTGCTGTTGGTAGCCGATTCAACAAAGAAGACTTCTGGTAAATCGCACAGTGGCGGACCGCCAATCGTCCAGATGGCATGGATGGCATCGCGAGTTGTCTTTCCGTCCGGTAACAGTCTTGGTGTCTTCAAGGTAAATGTAAATAGGCTTTTGTTACGCTAAGACAGTGCGAATTACCATCTAGGGCTTCGTCACATACACATATGGGATTGTATTCAAACACTGGCTTAAAATAAGTAATAAAGACGTCATAATTTCATGTAGACAAGTAAAAAAATAATTAGGATTCTTATTTGACTATATACAAATAGCATTAATTTTGAAATATTAAAAGTTAAAACAATAAATGTATAAAAAAACTGCATGCTGTACACAACACTTATTGTTATATATATATACATAAAACATTATACATACATAAAAATATTTATTTGTTTTTCTCTCTGAGCCGCAATTGTTCAAGGGCTAAGCGCTCGCTGTGAATTTCGCAGAACGCGCGAGAACACATGTTTACGAAAAATTTTTTTCATAAACATGTGAAGTTCACCAACACGCATTGGGGCAGCGCGGCGGATATTTCCTTGCCCTAAAATCCTCTCAGAAATGAGCGGAGGCCTGTGCCCAGCAGTGGGACGTATATTGGCTGTAACTTTATCTATAGGATCACTTTGTTGTCCGTCCGTCTGTCTCTCTGTCTGTCAAGACCCTTTTTCTCAGTAACGCGTGGAGTTATCAAGCTGAAATTCATATCAAATACTCAAGTCTACTGTCCCTTAGAGCTGTGAAAAAATAAAACTTCTAAGCCAACCCAATCAAAAGATATAGCCGTTTATGCCGCAAATTTTCGACATTCGCAAGGGAATCAAAACCTACAGGGTACTTCCCGTGAACTCAGAATCTTAAAATTTAGTACGAAGCAACATATTATATCACACATAAAGGAAAAATTGCGAAAAGCATAAATTTTTAGTTACATCATATAATAAAAATATTTTTAATAATTTTAAACTTATATACCTACGGATTTGTTCGGAACCCTCGGTGCGCGAGTCCGACTCGCACTTGGCCGGTTTTTATTTTTCTTTATTCATATGTAATTGTATTATATTCAAAAAAATCAAATTAATTTTATTCAGATAACTTAAAATACATTGATTGATTGATATTAAAAATAATAATATGTCAATAAAATACATTAAATACAAATTACACATAATAATTATTAGTACCTTCTCGCTCCCACAATTACTGGGACATGTCTGTCGCAATGCAGGACAGTCGAATCCGTCTCCTATCATTTTCAGGATAATATTGGAGCTGGCCCGCACTCTGCGCAACAGTCACGCGCACCGCATACGCATGGTCGCATGAAAGAAGGCAGTGCGCGCCTCTGCAAACATGCAAGAGGCACTGCAGAATCGGGGCAGCCCCAAGATTACCCTGAAAGCCTTATTGTACATGATGCGGAGGTCGTTGCAACTTCGCTTATTATAGTCTGCGCACAGGCTGGATGTATAGAGCGATGTACAATAAGCTCTAAATAGTGTCACTTTTACTTCCTGTGAGCATCGCACAAATCTGCGGGCTATGTTAGCTCTAATGGACAACGCTCTCCGCTCGCGCTCAATGTCCGCATTGTCCTTGAGGTCATTAGTTATAATATGTCCCAGGTACTGAAATTGATTGACAACCTCTAGTAGCACACTGTTCAATAATACCGGTGGTAAATTCTGGGGAAACTTGGTACCTGCCTTAAAGACCATCAATTGACATTTCCTCTCGCATACTCCTCACAAATGGGTATCAGTTTCCTTAGGCCACAGATGGACGCACTCGGCAAAACCATGTCGTCAGCGTAACTCAGATTGTTAACACAGACGCCGTCAATATGGCAGCCGACGCGCTGGCTGCTGAGAGCGTCGATCAAATCGTTCATATATAAATTGAAAAGTGTCGGAGATGTTAGTCCGCCTTGCCTAACTCCGCATTCGAGCCGATACGGATCTGACACCCAACGCACGCTGTTAAACTGGTGTGAATACCAGTACTAGAACACGCTGATGAGTGCTTCAGGTAAGTTTATGCTTTTCAGTTTATCCCATAAGCGGTCGTATCCAACTAAATCAAAAGCCCTCGATAAGTCCAGGAAACAGGCGTATACGCGCGTCTTACGGTTTGTATAGTATTTAACGGTATGCTTAAAACACAATATTGCATTTTCACGTGTTTGTTTAACTTTGCACTAAGCAACCCATCAAAAACCTTAGCTATGACAGTGGCAAGGGATCTCTCTGGCCACTGTCATAGCAAAGGCCTGTAGTTACTTTTGTCGGTAAGATCACCGATTTTATTTTTCACTATAGGCACTACAACAGACGTCATAAAATCGGCTGGCAAGTAAGAATGGCTCACGCACAGCAAATAGAACATAGCCAACACCCTCGCGACATGTGGCCCGGCGTACTACAGGTGCTCAATACTAAGACCGTCCATGTCCCGGTGACCTTACCTCTTAATATACTTTTTATAGTTTTGAAATATCTTTCGCAAGAAACGTGGTCGTTACCACTTGAGGACTCATTACTCATGTTACTACTCATTACCTAGCCGGGCCCAGTGGCGATTTCATAGAAAAATGGACTCTAAAGAAATTTGCAATGTCCTTGGGGTCCGCCATCAACGCTTACATAGCCAGGCCGTACATTAATTTTACTAGCGTTTTTCCAGAAGCCCTTAAAGTTCTTCTTTGAATGCTTTTCCGCTAGATAGTCCATTTTATATATTCTTGATGGTCTTGGCATCACTTTAATCTGGACTTGTAAATTCGTTCCTTCACACATTTCTCGGTAAACAGGACTCGACTTTGGCTTTTCGCACACTACCCATTCATATATTGCTTTTTATTATATATATTTTCTACGTGATAGAGCCATGCTGCAGCTGTATTACTGGTATAGTAGTAACAGGAATGGGTCGGCTCGACCGGGTGAGGACCACGCTCTCACAGAATACCAACGTAAAATAGCAGCTTATCCCTGCTGTGTCTCGAATGTTAAGTGTAGAGAACCGGAGGCCCTTTTTACTGGAAACGAGGCATTCCATCTTAGTCCTCACGGGTGACAATGTATCTGCATATTGATTCGTAATCGAGGATAGATGTAGATGTCTGGGCCACAGCAACCACTTACCATCAGGTGAACTGTGTGCTCGTTTGTCTCCCTTATCTTATTAAAAAAAATTGCTTTATTATACAACATATAACAAAAACCCTGTGGTTCCCGTTAAGTACGTTATCAGGATCAGTATTCAAACCTATAAAAATAACATTTTTTTTTAAAACGACCATTTTTTTATTTTATTAAAAATAATTTTATGTGGTTTCATTACCTCTTACTGACACTAGCCGATGCTAAAGCTAAGTAAAGCGAGGTCTTTGACAATCCTCTTACTCCCCAGACAATGCAGAGGTAATAAAACCACACAATAATTTTTTTAAGTAAAATAAAGAAAAATATTGTTCGAGTTTTTAAAAAAAAGTTATTTCTATACATTTGAATAATGATCCTGATAACGTACTTAAAGGGTACCACAGGGTTTTTGTTACATATTGTATATATTGCTGACGCTGAAAGTGATTAAACTATACAAAATATACTCTCATGAATTTCCATGTCTAATATAATTCGAAAACATTCGCTATCTGGGTCACATACCAACGGTATGAATCTGTGATTTTTATCTCGCACATAAAGCCTTGCATGATAACGATAGCTAAAGAATTTCAGACGGCTGTAATAGTTGGCTCGTTTTTTCTTATGTAAAAGTTTGCAAGAGAGTATACGACATATAAAGTGCACTGCTGAACAAAGGCCTAAATTATATACGAGTAGTTGTTATTAGTAAGAAGTTGCTGCCCATCTCCCGGTGATCCTTCTTATCTTACCTTACTATAATCCGCTGTTTGATACCTTCTAAAGAATGCGTTCAATGGTGTATTTATAGACAGGTCTAATGTACAAATAATAATAATAATAATAAATATATAATAGTCTTTTATCGGGCGTTAATAAGACACACGCATCTAACGGTTGGATCATGCCTGTTCTCGTGTATACATTTGGCATACTCAGGTGGACTCAGACCGAACAGAACGTTCTGGATACAAAAGTCCGCACTATTATGACGTCCCACAGGATGCATCATCAAACATGGTGGGCGTGGATTTTTAAGCGCGCTTACCATGCATAATCGCGAAGTGTGCAGCCTCCGTAATTACTTTCTGACGAGAGCGGATGATCCATTCTATAGGGACGTTATTTTTTGTGATAAAGGACTTAACCCTTTATCCTTAACCAACGAGCAACGGCAAGACCCGGCAGTACAGAGCATTTCAGACGATGAGACCGTACGGAAGGAGAAGGAGCTCCACGGGAGGTTCTACAAGGCTCTACATGAGCCTTTCGTAGACACAGTTGCCTCCCTTCACTGGCTATGTTTTGGTGACCTCTTCAGGGAAACCGAGGGTTTTGTCTTTGCAATACAGGATCAGGTTATTAAGACCAACAACTATCGGAGATACATTCTAAGGGATGGCACCGTCAACATTTGTCGAGCTTGTCGCCATCCCGGTGAATCACTTAGGCATCTCCGGTTGTTCGGCGCTTCCTAACTCTGAGTACTTGCATAGGCACAACCTAGTAGCCAGGATTCTACACCAGGAGCTCGCTCTGAAATACGGTCTCGTGGATTGGAAACTGCCTTATTATAAGTACATGCCGGAAGCCGTGCTCGCAAATGACCGCGCTAGGCTCTACTGGGACAGGACGATTCTTGCGAATAAACCTGATATTTATTTTATTTTATTGATATTTATGTATGTTTATCATTTTAATTTACAACTATATATTTATACAGCCCAACCAGATGAGAAAACTTTATAGATACCTCAAAATAATAATAATAATATAGTCGTAGGGAAGTGACGACACTATCGCCCGATGACGTAATAGTTAAGTGACAAAACTGCTACATCGGCGCAGTCAGTCAGCGCCTTGCCAAGAGGTGTGAGCGCCGTGCCTCAGCAGAATTGAGGGTGCTAATTTGGACCCGTTTGTGCTTACGGCCAAATCATGAAACGGTGCTGGGCCTGGGCGTCTCCCGTTAATTGACCTCTGGAGCTGGCGCTGGACGTGACAGCATACGGGCCGCCAGCCGAGCTCAAGGTGCTGCACGACTACCTAGCAGCCTCTCACATCCATCATCCCCACCAGATGGCTTGGTGTCGGCAGGGTCCTTTCGGACTCGGCAAGCGGTACCTGCCGCTGGTGGAGTACGCCGCATGCATTGGACAAAAAATATAAACATAAGCGCATCGTGGGCGTACTATAGGGCGAAAGGGGAAGAAACTGGAGGGATAGCGTATCAGGACCCGGATGCAAAACCTGGCAGACCGAGTTCGGTACATCATACGCTCGGAAATATTTGATGATTTTTATACGTTGTAGAGTTATGCTGCAGCTATTTTAGTAGTATAGTTGTAAGCACGAATGGGTCGGCTCGAACGGGGTAGGACCACACTCTCACAGAATACCACCGTAAAATAGCAGCGTAACACTGCTGTGTTTCGTATGGTGAGTGTCGAGAACCGGAGACCCTTTTTACTGGAAAAGGGGCATTCCATCTTAGTCCTCACGGGACACCACTAGACAACAAGGCATCGGGAACCGGTTCCGGTTCTTTTCTTTCTTTTAGGTTGGAGGCTATTTCGTTCAATGTGAATAACGATAATAATATTCATAAAGAAAATAGTTTATTATAAATCGTGGGTCAAAGTAATTATTCAAGTAATAAATGCAATAGTTTCTTTATAATTAAATATAATCAAACATCTCACTAATTAGTAACATTTATTTTACAATAGCACGTTAACAGTTATTTCACAATACTTAAATTTTAATATCATTCAAAATAAAAGTGGACCTCACAAACATCCGAGGCCTGCACTGTAATCTCAATGCAGTCCATTACCACCTTGAGACTGACAAACCGCACTTACTCTTCTTGACTGAGACGCAGATCAGATGTTCTCATTGGAGCATAATTTCCATCAGCGCGCCGGAGTCTGTTTACGTCCGCAACGACATCTGCTGTAAGCGTCTCTGTCACTTTGAAGACCCCTCTTTCTCTACGATCTGGGTATTGATAGACACAGGAATGGATAAAATTATTTATTCTTGTGTCTACCGACCGCACAGCGGTGACCAGGAGACAACTAGGTTGTTTGAACACATCAGTGAAGCCTCTGATGTGGCTCTAAATCGGTACCCTAATGCACAGTTGGATTTTCTGGGGGACTTTAATGCCCGTCATCAGGACTGGGTGTTCCCATACCAAAAGACCGACCAAGCTGGGAGAGAGGCGTGGAATTTTGCCTTGTCGCTGGGGCTCTCCCAGCTGGCACAACAAGCGACTAGGGTACCTGATGTGGATGGGCACACAGCCAATTACCTCGACCTTCTGCTGGAGACCCATCCAGACAGGTACGATATTCAGTTTACCTCACCCTTGGGAACTTCTGACCACTGTCTGGTGAAATCTGTGTCGCTGCTACATTCCCCACCTAACTACGATTTCCACGGAATGCGACGAATAAGGCGATACAAGTCACCAGATTGAGATGAGATGCGGCATTTCTTTGCATCTTATCCTTAGCGGCATGTCTGCTTCTTCTCTGAAGACCCGTCGAGCTGCGCGGATGCCATAACCAATGTGATACGTCAAGCGATGGAGTATTTCATCCCCTTTGCTGACGTGCCCATTGGTGGTAAAGCTCGCCCATGGTTTAACGCCGAGTGCGCTCGTGCTGAAAAGCACAAGCATATGGCGTACTTATTCTGGGTCGATGCTCGAGACCGTAAAGCTCCGGATGTTAGCCTTAAGAAGAGAGCCTTTAACCAAGCCGCCAAGTCCTGCAAAAAGGTATTACGCCAAGCCAGTTTCAACCGCATTAAAGGCATCGGCACAAAGCTCTCTGTAAAACCATCTGGCAGTAGAGCTTTTTGTTATCTCGCCAAAGCGGTTATGACAAACTTCTGTCGGTATACACTGCCTCTGCTGGTAAAACCAGATGACTCACTGGCGCATGCACATAAGGAGAAAGCGGAATTATTTGCTTATCTTTTTGCTTGCAATTCGCGTCTGGACAGTACCAGCGTACCATCTCAATTACCTCACTGCGGTACCTTTATGACAGAGGTCCGTATCACCAACAAGGAGGTTCTTAAAACCTTGCGAAGTCTAGACGTGAACAAAGCTAGTGGACCTGATTGTATACCGGCTATAGTTCTAAAGGCTTGTGCACCTGAGTTGCCTCCTGTGTTGACACGCTTGTTCCGCCTCTCATTCAGGACTGGAATAGTGTACAAATCTTGGAAGCTGGCCAATGTGCAGCCTGTGCCTAAAAAAGGTACCCGTACCGACCCTGCCAACTATCGGCCAATTTCAATTACCTCCATACTCTGCAAGATTATGGAGCGTATATTGAACGCCCACCTTATGGCATACCTGGAGCAAAATGATCTCCTCAGTGATCGCCAGTACGAGATTTGCCGAAATCGATTAACTGAGGACCTTCTAGCGTATGCCACTCACATATGGGGCGAAGACCACGAGAACAGTGGTGAAGCACTTACTGTTTCCCTCGATGTCTCGAAGGCCTCTGACAGGGTTTAGCACGCTAGTCTACTGGGCAAGCTTTCAGCGTACGGCCTATCCCCTGGCCTGATTGCCTGGGTGAAAGACTTTTTGAGTGAACGATCTCTCCGGGTCGTCGTCGATGGCTGCTCATTCAGTACTGTGGCGACTAACGCCGGTGTTCCTCAGGGGTCCGTTCTCTCCGCAACTCTTTTCCTGCTGCATATAAATGATCTGCTCATTCCCGGTATCTATGGGTATGCAGACAACAGCACAGTTGTGGAGAAATACCAACCAAGTGCCCGGGCCAATCGGGATCAAATCCAGTCAGAAAGAGAGGCTATGGTTGAGCGTGTGAGTCTTACACTACAGGCAGTCTCCGAATGGGGCGATGCCAATCTCGTGAGGTTTAACGCCTCCAAAACACAAGCGTGTCTTTTTACCGCTAAAAGGAACCCGCTCACCTTGGCTCTTAGTTTCTGGAATGTATCCTTGGAGTACACTGACCGCCTTCAGTTGTTAGGGATTGAATTTTCTCCGAACCTAAACTATGGGCGGTTCATTGAGTCCAGAGCCAAAGCAGCCGCAAGGAAACTTGGTGTCCTGCTAAGGGTGCGGCGGTACTTCACACTGGGGCAGCTTCTTACCTTATATAAAGCGCAAGTCCGGTCGTGCATGGAGTACTGCTGTCACATATGGGCTGGTGCTGCAAAATGCCACCTGGCAGCATTGGACTCAGTGGAGAGACGTGCTAAGAGGCTCATTGGTGACCTTGATTTGGTTGAAACCAGTCTTGTCAGCCTCGAGCACAGGCGTAGAGTAGCCAGTCTCTCGGTATTCTAAAGGATGCATCTCGGTGAGTGTGCGCAGGAATTACACGCTTTAATTCACCCCTCTCCTTTCCACCATCGGATAACCAGGCGGTCGGCGGGTCTTCGTCCATTTGTTGTCGATATTCCATGCTATTTACATACACGCTATATTTACATTAGAACCAAACGGTTTGCTTCGTCTTTTGTAATGCGTACAGCAAAGGAGTGGAATAATTTTTCGGCGTCCATCTTTCCGTCCGAATACAATTTGAACGTCTTCAAGGCAAGAGTGAATAGGCTTTTATACGATAAGTCAGTGCGATTTATCATCTAAGGCTACATCACCACTTACCACCAGGTGGGATTGTGGTCAAGCATTGCCTTATAATATGTAAAAAAAAAATAAAAATAATTTGGAAAGATTCTATTCTATTATAAAATTACAATATTCTATCATAGAATATACTTTACGGATACTTTTATTATAAAAAAATATAAATCAGTTCAATTATGCTTTTGTGATCGTTTTTAACTTTAGAAAACGGCTTAACATCACGGCTATGCTGCTCCAGCGTGTATTTACATCTAAAACCAAGCAATATTCTTGTCTGAAATCAGCTATGATACGAGTATATGCTTTTGAAGAATCTCGTCACTTTTAGTGGGGGAAACCTTGAAAATTTTTACCAAATCAAATTAAATATCATTACAAATCCTACTGTTTGCCATAAATAGCAGAATGAAGACATTAAACTCGAATCGCTACGCGCATTGAAGGCTATGCCGGAAATTGACTTTAATAACTGTTACGACGATTGGAAAAAACGTTGGAAGTGTATTGCGGCCGGGGGGGATTACTTTGATGGGGGACGAAATAGATTTGGCAGAATAAATAAAGAATTTTAAAATTATGATCCAAGTCTTACTATTTTTCGCCCATAGCATTACATAAATTTGACAATTAAGTTAATTTTTTTTTATAAATATATAAATATACACTAGATTGAGGATAGGTAGGATATCAATATAGATTATAAATAATATTTATTAAATGTCTCTCTTTTGTTTAATTTACCACTGTTTGAGGAAATACCTTTGTCCTGGGAAAAACCAGCAAGAACCCCAGCGGGACAATTTTTTAGGAAAAGTTTTGTTTACAATCACAATTTACAACACAAAATTAGAAGTGGCTTGGTAGCGATCAGCTCATTCCCACGGGTTGTTATCATTCGGGATAACTGGGAGAAAATGCAAAAAGGCATTAAGTCCGAATTTTGTAGTTCTACTTAATAGGGTATAAATATAAATAAACAAATAAAATAAATAAATTCATTAATATTATATACAATGTTTGTTGCACAGACTTGTTAGACTTTTTTCAATATAATATCAGCGCTGCGGTAACTCTGTTACTGTATCATAATGCTGAGTCGGTGGCCTTTTTGTTGATGCAATCTATTTTTTTTTAAAATATTTAGTTAGGTATTTTTTGTTTGTTAAATTGACGTTCTGCAAGTTCCTTTGTTGAATGAAGTTTTTGAACTTAGCAAGGGTGAAATTTTGTATGTATTCTGGGATTTTGTTGTAAAAGCGTACAGATCGACCCAAGAATAAAAAATGCCAAGATTAAAAGATTTTCTGGGATATATTGTATAAATATTTATGTCAAGTTTTAGAAACCAATCTGTTTTTAAGTAAATACCATAAAAACTAGATATAAAATGCAAATTCTGCGACATTAACTTAGGTATGGAGAATAAGCAATGATGTCATCTTTCGCCACTTGAATTTGCGTTCACTTACGCTATTCTTACCGTGTCAATATTATCTCATAGCCGCATTTGTTTGCACACGGGTAACATAATTTATACATCTTTACATTATTCGTACACGAATTTGTAAAAATATTATAATTAGGTATTTATGATATGGTCAAGTTGAACCGGAGCTGAGAGCTCGCGGTAAATTTCATAGTCTCCCAGCAACTCAGGTTTGAACCCCCGAAGGTGTGTCTTGGTGCCAATTAAATTGAGTGCCGATTTTTATTAGATAGGGCGTCAAACTAGCACAAAGTCCACCTGATGGTAAGTGGTTGCTGTGACCCATAGACATCTACATCTATCCTCGATGACGAATCAAAATGCGAATGCGTTGTCATCCGTGAGGACTAAAATGGAATGCCTCGTTTCCAGTAAAAAGGGTCTCCGGTTCTCCACACTCACCATACGAAACACAGCAGCGTTAAGCTGCTATTTTACGCTGGTATTCTTTGAGATAGTGAACCTTCCCCGGTCCAGCCGACCTATTCATGATACAACTATATACCAGTAATATAGCTACAGTATGGCTCTACCACGTTATTTTTTTTAAATAATTTGTTTTACCACGTACCCGGCGGTGAAGGATCACATCGTGAGGAAACCTGCATGTCTGAGGAATAAATATGTCGGAGATATGTCTCCGTCACATGTGCGGTTATCTTGTTTTTCATAATCAGGACGTATAAATATTGTAACATTACGTTATTTACTATGATAGGATTTTTACGTGGTAGACCCATGCTGCAGATACGCTAGCTATGCATAGTTGTAGCACGAATGTGTCGTCTCGACCGGGGTATATCTCGTGAAATAGCAGAACAATGCTGTATTTTTTATAGAATTAGGGATAACAAACGTACACACAGTAAGTGGATGCGGTAGTCCATAGACATCTACATTTATCCTCAATTAATCATCAAAATGCAGACGTGTTTTCAACCCTTAAGGAATAAGATGGAATGCCTCGTTTCCAGTAAAAAGGGTCTTCGGTTCTCTACTTCGCACCATACGAAACACAGAAACATTAAGCTCCTATTTCACGCTGGTATTCTGTGAGAGTGTGTTCCTGCCCCGGTCGAGTTAACCCATTCGTGCTACAACCATAATATAACTGCAGCATGGCTCTACCACGTATATGTAGTTTCGTATGGTGAGTGTAGAGAACCGGATACCATTTTTACTGGTAACACGGCATTCCATCTTACTCTTCAGGGGTGTCAACGCGTCGGCATTTTGGATTCTTAAACAATGATAGAGGTAGATGCCTGTCGGCCATAGCATCCAATTACTATCAGGTGGACTATGTGCTCGTTTGTCATCCTTATTCTACAAAAAAATGGGACCATACTCGTAAGAGTTCTTACTTAAGGGCTAGAGGTAAAGATCGAAAAGGCAACTTGACAAATTCACAATTTTGAAAGTGGCTTCAGTAGACCACTATTTTGAAGTTAGCCGTTAGTCTGGACATTGCGAAGGCTTTCAATCGGGTTTGGCACAAAGCGCTTCTTGCGAAGCTCCCTTCCTATGGGCTTCCCGAGAAATTGTGCAATTGGATCACCAGCTTCGTTGCAGATCGGAGCATCAAGGTCGTTGTAGACGGTGCATGCTCTGACTACAAGCCTATTAACGCTGGTGTTCCACAAGGCTGTGTGCTATCACCAACGCTGTTTCTTCTGCATATCAATGATATGTTGCTAACTGGTAACATTCATTGCTATGCGGATGACAGCACTGGTGATGCTCTATACACCGGCCGTGCCAATATTTCTCGGGAAAACGTCGTCGAGTACCGGAACAAACTTGTGTCTGAAGTCGAGTCTTTGCTGAACAAAGTCTCGGATTGGGGGCGACTAAATCTAGTCCAGTAATCCTCAGAAGACACAAGTTTGCGCGTTTACCGCTAAAAAGAACCCCTTTGTCGTATCTCCTCAGTTTCAAGGTACTCCCCTTGTTGCCTCAGCCAGTATCGGAATCCTCGGCGTCGACATATCGAGTAGCGTGCAGTTTCGTGGTCACTTGGAAGAGAAGGCCAAATTGGCCTCTAAAAAGCTTGGCGTGCTCAGCAGAGCGGGACAGTATTTCATGCCGGCACACCGCCTGCAACTTTACAAGGCGCAGGTTCGGCCTCACATGGAATACTGTTCCCATCTCTGGGCAGGGGCTCCCCAGTGCCAGCTCCTTCCACTTGACCGCCTCTAGCGCAGAGCGGCTCGAATCGTCGACGACCGAGCCCTTTCCGATCGGCTCGATTCATTGGCACTGCGAAGAGATGTTGCTTCCCTTTGGATTTTCTTTCGCATCTACCATGGGGAGTGCTCTGAGGAATTGTTCGGATTAATCCCAGCCGCCAAATTTCACGAACGCACATCGCGGCAGAACTCCCGATACCATCCACACCATCTGGATGACTGGCGGTCCACCACTGTGCGATTTAGAAGATGTTTTCTTCCTCGCACGACTTACTTGTGGAATCGATTACCATCAGCGATTTTTCCGGACCGATACGACTTAGGGACTTTCAAGAAAAGAGCGTACTCCTTTTTAAAAGGCCGGCAACGCATCTGCAATTCCTTCCCTGGTGTTGCAGTTGTTCATGGGCGACGGTAGTCACTTACCATCAGGTGAGCCGCATTCTCGTTTGCCCCCTCTCCTATAAAAAAAAGACATCGTAATATTACGTTAAATACACTCAACGAACGGTAGGTATCTTATGCCAGATACTTACGTACATAGTTAGTCTTAGACATCCAGTAGCTTCAGGCCTCGGAAAATTTTCCCTTCCCCTACTTTGTTTCAGTAAGTCAGTGACTGACTACAATCACAGTTGGTGGTAAGTAGTGCTTGATTGTTTTTTTTATAGAACTCACCTGATGGTAAGTGACGACCCATGAACAACTGCAACACCAGGGCAATCGCATTGTAACCTATGTAATTAATTCGTGTCCGAAAGCGCCGCACGGGATCACGGCGCCATTTGACTTTGGTGTCAAAGTCCCTCGCTCCTCCTCGCTCCTCCTCCCTCTGAAACCGCCACAACTATGGCAAATATCCTGTCAGTGAGCACTATATTGCTATTTCAAACATTACCGTATTCTGTCCCCGGTAGAGCCAAAGCATACGTAATAAAGAGTGTTAATCTAATTTAAAACTATCTTCTCAATTAAATTATATTGTGTAACAAAACTTTATCTCAGTGGCAACTAGCGACATCTAGTGAGCGGTAGATTATTAGCCCTCATTGAATTTGACATTGATTGAAATTGCTATCTGTCAAAATTTGTTAAATTGTTAAAATGTAATTTTTTTTCTCTTGACTATTCATAAGAGCTTGTAAATGAGCCTATGTGAATAAAAATAAATAAAATGAATAAATAAATAATTAATTTGTACAAGACGAAAACATTTAAAATGATGTTTTGATATAACTACGCTTTTTTTATAGTATAGGGTGACAAACGAGCACACAGTCCACCTGATGGTAAGTGGTTGCTGTGGCCCATAGACATTTACATTTATCCTCTATTACAAATCAAAATGCAGATGCCTTGTCACCCGTGAGGACTAAGATGGAATGCCTCATTTCCAGTAAAAAAGGTCTCCAGTTCTCTACACTCACCATACAAAACACACCAGCGGCAAGCTGCTATTTTACGCTGGTATTTTGTGAGAACGTGGTCCCTCCTCGGTTGAGCTGACCCATTCGTGCTACAACTATACTACTAATATAGCTGGAGCACGGCTCTGTGGCCGGTGGAAGGAAAGGGGAGATCTCCCGCCGAGCAAGGTGTTCTGCCCGGGGAGCGGCCAACGCTCCGTGTGGTAGTTCGGAGGTATTCTATATATGCTGCTTTAACTTCGGAACTTTGTAAGTGCGATTTAGGCTTCGATGTGTTTCGCTTGTGGCGCGACGACAGCGCCGCCACAGGTCTACCACGTACAGCGTTTAATCAAACAAAGAAATACAGTTTAAAATTTTAATTAAACACATACAATCAGATTAGTTTATAGCGCAGTGGTTAAGGGCAGAGCATTTGGCTGCGACTTTGTTGGATTACAGGTTCGAAGCACGCACAGAAAAATAATTCCATTCCAGCTTATGAAAAGTTTCGGCCTTCCTATACAGACGGCATACATAGATGACCTCATATTTGCCATACCACGTTTGGCAAGCAAGAATCAATAGCAGGTTTTATTGTTTGTTGTTTTCAGGAAGATGCTGCCACCTCCTGTTTGATTTGTCATTGTCGCCTCTTGCGATACCAACGGCATAATACGGAACAATGGATTCATTTACGCCACTGTTACACGGCTAAAGCATTAGTAGTGTTTGCACGGCCTACAAATTGTTCCTGGTCTTGATATTTCCTCGTTTATATTATTTTCATTATCCATTACAGCCAGCCTAATTCTACTACTGAACATAGGCCTCGCCCATATATTGCTTCACAGCGGGGATTTTGCCATGCTCGGTTGGCAACCGCAGTTTTTCAATTATTTTGAGTAGTTATCAGGAAGATTTCGGATTCAGGAACTTTTTCGGTTTCCCTCCGTCGCCTCTAATGGCAACCACGAGATATTATGGGGTAGTGGATATTCTTGCACCGCCACTACACATATATGTTACAAAACGATACAGAAGAAAATCCTAGTGTAGGGCAAATATGTACAACTGCAATACGACGGCAACACGTTGCGTGCGATGGGTGCGTTGCCGGCCTTTTAAATAATTTAAAATTAAAAATTTTGTACAGCCGACTTCAATATAAATTATTAAGAATAACTCAAAAGCTATTGGTCAGATCTTAATCAAATTTCATATGGGACCACATGTGAAGTATCAGCTTTCAAATAAAAAAAGAATCATTGAAATCGATTCATCCAGTAAAAAGTTATGAGGTAACACATATAAAAAAACATACAGTCGAATTGAGTACTGTCTCCTTTTTGAAGTCGGCAGAAAAGAGTAGGTTCTTTTTTTAAAGTTTCCTAGGTCAATCGGTCCGGAAAAATCGCTGGTAGTAGTTGATTTCATAAGAAAATTGTGCGGGGAAGAAAACTATTTGTAAATCGCACAGCGGTGGACCGCCAATCATCCAGATGGTTGGGATGGTATCGCGAGTTTTGTCGCGATGTGCGATGGTGAAATTGAGCGGCTGGAATTAATCCGAACAATTCCTCGGAGCACTTCCCGTGGTACATGTGATAAAGTACACAAAGAGATGCAACATCTTTTCGCAGTGCCAGTGATATATATATCACTGGCACATATATATATATATATATATATATATATATATATATATATATATATGTGCAGAGTTTTTAAATAAAATAAATAGCACATGCACAAATTTACCTTTTTTATAGTTGAGGGGGCAAACGAGCGCGCGGCTCACTTGATAGTGACTGCCGACGCCCATGAACAACTGCCACACCAGAGGACTTCTTTTTTAAATGGAAGGCACCTTTTAAAAAAAGAATAGACTCTTTTCTTGAAGGTGCTTAAGTCGTATCGATCTGGAAATATTGTTGTTAGAAGCCGATTTCATAAATGAGTGCGAGAATTTTTTTTATAGGTGACAAACGAGCCTCCGGTCCACTTAATAGTTAATGGATGATTAATAATCAAAATGAAAAATGTAAGAATGGTCTCTGATTCCCTACCATCACCAGAAACGAATCAGCTTTATTAAGCTGCTATTTTGTGGTGGTGTTCCGTGAGAGCGTGGTCCCACCCCGATCGAGCCAAATTATTCGTGCTACATAGTAAAGCTAGAGCGTGGCTCTACCACATCGAAATATGCTGTGTGTTTACGTGGTAGAGCCATGCAACAGCTATATTAATTGTATAGTTTTAGCATGAATGGGTCGGCTCAATCGGGGAAGGACCACGCCTTCACAGAATACCAGCGTAAAATAGCAGCTTAATACTGCTGTGTTTCGTATGGTGAGTGTAGAGAACCGGAAACCCTTTTTACTGGAAAAAGGCATTCCATGTTAGTCCTCACGGCTGATATCGCATCTGCATTTTGATTCGCAAATGAGGATAGATCTAGATGTCTATGAGCCACAGTAACCACTTACCATCAGGTGCACTGTGTATTCGCTTGTCACCCCTATCCTATAAAAAATGTTTCCAAAACATGCTATGTTTTAAGTGACATACACTGTATGTTTTGGTTACCCAATGACCATTAATTTATTGCACTTTAAGTTGTCGTTGATTTATCACCCATTGTATCCTTTTATAACTTAATGTATATTCAAATATACGACGCTGTTGTGCAGAAATTGTAGTTTTAATGTGAAATCACATTTCTATCGACCGATTACCATTTTCTTTATTTAAAGAACTTTATTGTTCTTTTATGAAAAATGTTATTTTGTCGCAACACGCATAGTTTATCAATTCTTCTTCTTGCGTCGATTTCGTTGACCTGTATTCCATTTTTCCATTGCAGCCTATAAAAGTCCAGTGTTAAATCATGGGCTTCCCCAATAGATTGCCTCATAGGGGGGATTTTGCCATAGTTGCCACGCTTGGCAAGCGGATTGGCAATCGCAATATTTTTATCATTTTTAGTTGTTATTAGGAAGACGCTGCTGCTCATCTCATGGTTTCTCTTGGTCGTATCTTACGACACCCACGGGACGATATGGGGTAGTGGTTATTCTTACACCGCCACTACACGGTCAACCTGTATGTATTTTTTTATAGGATAGGGTGACAAACGAGCATACAGTCCACACGATGAAGTGCTTGCTGTGGCCCATAGACATCCACATCTATCCTCATTTGTGAATCAAGATGCAGATGCGTTGTCACCCGTGAGGCATAAGATGGAATGCCTCTTTTCCAGTAAATGGGGTCTCCAGTTCTCTACACTCACCATACGAAACACAGCATGTCAAGCTACCATTTTACGCTGGTATTCTGTGAGAGCGTGGTCCTTCCCCGGTCGAGCCGACCCATTCGTGCTACAACTATACTACTAATATAGCTGCAGCATGGCTCTACCGCGTATGATTGATTTTATGATTGTATGAATGTAATGAAATTTTTTAATTCAATTTTCACTCACTTTTGGACGTGAGTAAAATAGTAGCACAATGTTACTATTTTACGCCGATAAAAATACCAGAACACACTGAAATGTGATCGTGGTCTTTCTCCGATCGAACCGACCTACTTGTACTGGGTTCTATGTGTGGGCTCCACCACGTGACATATACCAACAATCATCTAAGTTCATTGCACTTGATCAACTCCATAGATAGAAATAAGGACAGGAAATGGCAAAATCTTTCATCTCCTTGTTTTTTTTTTTAAATAAAATTGGAGTGACAAAGAAGTCACAGTCCAAATAAAAGTACGAGTAAGTGGCTACTGTAGCCTATGAACACCAGCTACCAACGTCAAGCAAAGAAAGTTACAGATGCTTGTCACCTCTGAGGGTTTAGATGAAATGCTTTTAATGATTGGAATGATGATGAAACCAAC